>JAMPIV010013868.1:600000-932040 GCA_024509875.1 Oreohelix idahoensis
TAGTTCTTGCTAATGCCGAACCTGTCAGGTCAATGCCTGTCCCGACTGGTGAGAAAACCCTTACTGAAGATAAGTTTGGTACAGCGATTACTTCTAGGCTCCTCTCTGCACGCCGAAATGAGTTGTTTACTCGTTCGTTCTTCTACATTAATGGCTCTAATAAAGGCAGTAGTCAGCTGCCTGTTTCAGGGCCTCTGCTTCATCATTGAAGTTATTGCCAGTGGCAACTGTCATAGAGTGAATTCTATTAAAGAATAGAATTTAATGAGGATGCCAGCTCCCCAATTTTCAACTGTATTTTGCCAAACCATCAGTATATACAAGTGCCCAGAGCTTTGCTGGAAATTTTTGGTCAATATACTTAGTTGCTAAACGCTTTCTTTGAGAGTCTGTCTCAATTCCTTTACTTTCAATGCCTGAAATATCAGATTTTAGATCAGGAAAGCTCCTTTTCCACAGTAGGATAATTGAGCTTTGTGGTATTTTCTTTGCGATTGAGTTTGCTAGCATAGTATCTGTTAAGTTATTTTATATTCATAGAGGGGGATGTCGCGAGAGGTTCAGATGTTAAAGAAAATAAGAAGATATCCTGGACATAAAGGTGTATCAGATGATACCAGGAGGGTGCCAGCTAAGAGTCTGGTCTTATCAGAAATACCCCTTCTCTGAAGATAGTAAGGGTGTATAGACAACAAAGGTAGGGTCAAGCTGTGTAAGTTACCAGAGATGATGGTAAAGTATACTCTGATTCCCTACTTGCTACCTCTCCTGATCCACCTCTGTGATTATGGTAGATAATATTGTTTCTGACTCTGCTAGGGGAAATTATTTAATTAAAATTTACAAACATTGAATAAAAACTTAACTTAAAGAATTTAAGTAAGTCTACTGGTAAATATTTACAATTTATTTATACATGTAATCTTTTCTGTTTGAAAAGTTTTTTTAAATCAAATATTTTACAAAAGTAAATGAATAAGAACAGTTCAACAAATGTCTTTCACCTGTGTTAAGATGTCTATCATTTTGTAGACAGTTTAGCTTGCTTGACCTTTCACTGAAGAATTACTAGTGTTATTAGTACAATTTAATTGAAGCTCTATACTGTTCTGTTCATCACGAACTGGATGCATTTATTTTGGTGAACAGGCATACGCTACACAGTTGCCTTGAGAGCAACTTAACTGAGTCACTGCAGATGGCTCCCTCTGATGCTGGAGAGAATCTTCATATGAAAACCTTCCAACTGTTACACACGATATGGCTGGCCCTCTACATTAGACTGGCACTGCATTCGTTGCACTTTCAGTAAGAGAAGCCTCTTCTTATTTGTTGTAGGCTTTAAGTTAAAGGATTAAACCTGAAACGAAGTCAAACGCAATCCCTGTAATTGCCTATCAATATCCCTCTACGACACAGATGGGGACGATAGACAGTTTCAGACTAGCGTGCTAGCAGATGCACAAGGTATAGTATAGTAGCAACAATCATTTTAGTTCAATGTGATCATAATTTTCTTCTACCTTCTTAATTATCATTCATTTCCCATGATTCGCCTCCATACAATAATTTGGTTGCGAATAAAATTACTAAGTAATAGGTCAAATTATACAGTACTTCAATCCCTTTTATCCTTCCTTATGTTCCTGCTAGGTGTCTCATTCCATTCAAGAAATACTTCTTTAAATACAGTTCTAAACTCATAGACACACTTGGCCATCATTCTCAATATTTTAAATATTTCCGAAGGCAGGCTTTGCCTCTAGAATTACACATGAGCCTGTAAGTTTCACCAGTACATACTGTCCATTCCTAACACATCTATACACGTCTTATCACACAGATGGATTAATCAATAGAATTACACATAAATATATATATATATATTCGTTCTTACCCTCAGGCACACACAGACGAGCCCTTAATGGTTGATTAAGGTCTGCTAACAGGTACAGAAGGCAAACACTTGCATTAACTTTAGCACGCTGCGGGCGACACATGTCGCCGAACGTAACCTATGTTCTCCATGCTGGAGGCGACGTGTGTCGCCTTGCGGATATCATCGGGGAACTGATTTATAATGTGTGTGCACGTGATCTTAACCCCGGATGCAAAAATTGAATCTTCTGTGAAAGAGGTTTAACTTCCTTTTCTGACTTTCAGTTGTAAAGGGTGTGATAGCGTACATTTTCTGTGCAATTTTCAAATCGAAATCAATCGGCATGGATCAAGCTGCCATTTTAGCTGAAATTTTCATGGATTCTGATTTCGATGACGAGGAGTTTACTGGGTTTACTAGTGCTGGTGTGGCGGTCTATGCTCCAAATATGGGTGATGTTGAAGGGGAAGATAGTGATGTGTCAAGTGTTGATGATGATTTTGAAGAAGTGAATGTTGTTAGGGTACCTTCTGGCTACAACCACGACTGGCTCCGCAACTTCGACCAAGTTGTGGGACCTGTGGGCGTTGACGATGACATCTCTGAGGTAGATGTATTCCGTTTGTTCATCACAGATGATGTTGTGAACACATTAGTTACGGAAACTAATCATTATGCCAGTCAGGTTTTTGACAAGAAAGGGCAAGAGGCGGTTGCTTCATCCCGTTTGAGGATGTGGACCGATGTCAGTGATGACGAGATGAGGGCATTTCTTGCTTTGCTTCTGTTGATGGGTGTAACGAAAAGATCGTCATTTGATTTGTATTGGTCAAATGACTGTTTCCTTGACATGCCATGGTTCAAGAAAGTGATGAGTAGGGACAGGTTTCTTGGTATCTTATCTTTTCTACACCTCGTGGACAATACAACTGCAGCACCACGAGGGCACCCTGACCACAGCAAAGCCTTCAAAATCAAATCGTTTGTTGACACTCTTCTCCCTCTATGGCAAAGCCATTACATACCATCCAAAGAGTAAGTGTTGATGAAAGTATGATAGCTTTCAAAGGTAGGACCAGCCTTATGCAGTACATGCCCAACAAACCCTCTAAGTGGGGTATGAAAGCCTGGGGCCTAGCTGACTCCAAGACAGGCTACCTCTGGAATTGGCAGCTCTACATTGGGAAGGAAGACAATGTGGACCCTACTAGAGGGGTTGCTCACCGCGTTGTCACCTCCCTTGTTGCTCCCCTGTATGGGCATGGCCATGTTGTGTACATGGACAACTTTTTCTCTTCGCCTGCCCTGTTCACGGAGCTTGGGGATAATCAGACAGGGGCTTGCGGCACACTGCGGACCAACCGCCGAGGGGTCCCCCCACAACTCAAGTTGGCGAAACCCAAAGCTGGTGACCCTGCCATCACTGTTAGAGAAGGCAACATCCTCTATATGTCATGGTTTGACAAGAGGCCAGTGAATCTAATGACAACTGCACACGATGTGCAGACCTTCAGGAAGGAGGTCAGATCCAAACATCATGCTGGCAATGTGAGGATCGTGGACATACCATGCGCTATCCAAGCCTATTCCTGTCACATGGGAGGTATTGATCATGTGGACAAACAGTTGACATACTACATGGTTCTACACAGGAGCAGCAAATGGTGGAAGAAAATTTTCTTCTACCTATTGGAAGTTTGCTTTGTCAATTCGCTTGTCCTGTGGAGGGCCAAGCATCTGTCTCGTATCAAGGCGGAAACATTCTGTCTGCGGATTGCTCATGGGCTGCTTGAAGGGTACCAGTCTAGGGTCACAGCCTGCAAAGGAAGGTTATCTGACATTGCACCAGCAAGATTGGTTATGGGGGAGCACTACATCACTCCTAACCCTAAACGTCTGGCTAGCGGCAGGCCTTCCAAGCCAGACTGTGTTGTGTGTTCCAGCAGGGACACGGGCAAGAAGCGCCACCAGACCCAATTCGTGTGCCGTAGGTGTGTAATACCTCTCTGTCCATATCCCTGCTTTGAGCGTTATCACACTCTGCTCAATTATAAGGCAGATTGCACCCCAGGAGTGAGGTAAGGCTTTTTTTTTGGTTGATTTTTTTCCCCCCACCAGTCTTCTTCTCCTATCACATCAACAAAATTACATCATCAGATTCGTCATCCATTTATCTCTATACAGTGCAAAAATTAGAGCAATTGGCCAAAAAACAAAAAAAATATAGAATTTACAAGTTATCCACTATAAAAAAAAAGGGGGTTTTGTGAAAAAGAATGCAGCTGCAGGGCAAATTTTCAGGAAAAGAATGCAGCGTGCTAAAGGTTAACATATGCTCCTTTTTTGCCGCTCTCTGTATTCAAATAATAGTGACTGACTCGAGTTTGTTAGGCAAGTCTATTTATAGTGTGACCTCGGACGAACGAGATGGGAACCCCGAGGAATGTAATCATGATCAGAAAATATGGGTACCTTTTTGCCTATCGTTCAATGTAGGAAAACTACTTTTTAACCTTTAGCACGCTGCATAAAAATTCAGAAAACTTGCCCAACCACTGCATTCTTTTTCACAACGCCCCATTTTTATAGTGGGTGACTTGTAAATTCTATAGTTTTTTTGTTTTTTGGTCAATTGCTCTAATTTTTAGATTGTATAGAAATGAATGAATGATGAATCTGATGATATAAAATTTGTTTGTGTACATGTTAGATGTGATAGGAAGAGAGGAAAGGAAAGATGAAAAAAAACGAAAAAAATTTAAAAAAAATAAAAATTTTTTTTTTTTTTTTAATTTTAAAATTAAAAAAAAAATTTAAAAAATGACCAACGAACGAAGAGTCCATATCCCTTGCATCTCAATGAAAATCATTTGACCAATAGAGCAATACAAATCAAATGACGATCTTTTCGTTACACCCATCATCAGTAGCAAAGCAACAAACTCCCTAGCCAGCAGTGACATTCGGCCGTAATCCTATTTTTTTCCGATATTCCTAATCCTAACCCCGAAAATTATACATACTTGAAAGGCCATTTTACTTTCGTTTCCATCTCAGCCATCAAACATATTCTGAGAACCGATTTCAGCGCTTATAAAGACAAAAATTTCATCCTACCGCATGGCGTCAGAATCCAATAAAATTAGAGCGAAATGGCCGCGCGTCTGATGCCGATTCATTTCGATTTAAAAAATTTACAAAAAATAAACGCGGATACACCCATCACTTTTTTAAGATCGGAAACGGAAGCTAACTCTCTTGCAAATAAAATTACAACTTAACATCCGGGGCTGAAAATCACGTGTACACAAGTCCTCATGCTAGAAACGGTGACAGCCGCAAGGCGAGACATATCGCCTCCAGCTGGCAGAACATAGGTTGCGTTCGGCGATATGTCTCGCCGGCAGAGTGCTAAAGGTTAAATTATCTCCGTTATTCCTGATGCGATTTTATTTCCCTAAAGCTTAAATTATACTTGGAATTAGGCTTTATGTATCTATGTAATAATCTTTTATTAGTTTCCAAATTGCATTTTATGGTATACTTACTTAGTCGTTCCCCTTCTACCGTGAGGTGTAGAGGTTTGGAAGAGAGAGCGCCAGACCATTCTATCAGCTGTCTTCTTCCTGGCCTGGTTCCATTCTAGTCCTCGGTCCTTCAAAGATTGTCTAATGTTGTCCTCTCAGCGGACTCTGGGTCGTCCTGGAGATCTGGATCCCTGGCTCTTTGTTTCCCATGCTTGTCGTGGTAGCCGATCTTCTCCCATTCTGCAGACATGGCCAAACCATCTTAGTTGGGACTGTTCTATTTGGGTCTGCAGCGGATGGGATTTTAGGCCTTGACGGATCGTCTGGTTGCGGACCATGTCTCTTCTTGTTACTTCAACCACTTTCCTCAGATACCTCATTTCTGAGGTTTGGATCTAGCTTTTGTGGGTTGTAGTCATTGCCCACGACTCGCATCCATATGTCAAGACTGGGACATAGGTGGAGCGGTATACAGCCATCTTCGTTTTCTTACCAACCTCTTTCTTGCTGAGGAATTTTTATGGTATGCATAGTTTAAACTGCTAAATTTAGGACAACCTGAAGCTTCGAATGCATTCAACCCAAGATTTCTCCCGTCCTATTTTAGTATTAGTAAAAGTATTATTACTTACAGGTAGAGTAACATCCCTAATATTGTACTGGTACCCTCTTTCAAGTGGTACTTCTTCCAAAATGCCGTAGTAAAATTCCGAAGTTAATCAGGTTACACAGATTGGGCCTTGCCATCTTTATTTTCCCAGCGGTAGTAAATACAAGACCAAAAAAGCGTTTTCATTGGTTAGTGTATCATATCTTTCTACAATGTATGGTGCGCGGTATGGTCAGAATTATTTAGAATTCGTGATGTGAGACAAGACGTCATTTCACGACAGGAGAGTTAAATGTTTGAGACCCTTAAATGCGCATCTAGTATTTTGTAGATGCACATTTGGGCACATCTAGGTTAATTGTATGTTTAATTGCTATCTGGGCAACGTACTGGAAGAGATCCATAGATCCTTTGTCATGAACAGACGTTATTTGGCCCGGGATCTTATCCCAAGTCTAGGGAGGACGCGGCCATGATATAATTATAATCATCTGCGAGATGTTACTTTTCTTGTGTTCGACATGCCAAGAATAATGTATTGTTAATATTCAGCCAGAATCGGCTTATTGTAGTATTCAGCCTCTGATATATATTCCTCCAGTACTGTTTATTGCAGAGCTTCAACCTGACCAGTAGTCGGTTGTTAGTGTGTTCAATACAACGCTAGGAGATGTTATCGGATCGTCATTAAATATATTTATGCTCAACGCTTTTAATATGGTTATTTTTGTAAACCCATGCATCCTACAACTTCGTTGCCGTAGAGCTTCCGTTAACCTTGAGGTGGTAGCGGTTAGTGTGGTCGGTCAACAACCGTAGTGATTGTCATTTACTATGTAGATTTTTGCCATGAAACTACTGATGTCAACGTATATAATGTCTGAACTCCTGATGTCAAAGTATCGTCAAATAAATATGTTTCGTACTAAATCTTGCAACGAGTCCAGCATCTCTTTGTTGCTCGTTACTGAGTTTCATGATCATTAACTAGATCACCATCATATGATCAAACAACGGCCAACAACACATTCGCGTTATAAAGAAATACGTCGGCCACAAGTTGTAAGCCCGACAGCCCTGACAACATCATTGTCAATGTCAGTCCAGTAAAGAAATCACACCGGTAACAGTATCTTATTTTTTTTCCTTTGCCTGGCCGACAAAATTAGTTTGCTTGAGCCTCCCTCTTCCTAGCCTGTTTATTCTCTTGCACATGGGGTGTCCTTCAAGTCTCTTAAATTTTTCAGCTTGTAAGATTCTGTTGTCTCGTCTGTACTCCATTGACTGTAGCCCGGTCATGTTTTCCATATATAAAAAATAGTACTAATTTCACCCAAGCACACATTAGGGGACGTCATTCTTCTCTCACTGCATGGTAAATTGTCCAGCGAATTGGCCAACTGTCTTTCTTGGATTTCATGATTTTAACTAATGTCACCACCACACTGCCATTCGCGTAGACCATATTCAAATCAACCAGAACAACTCATGCAACACTTGAAAATTTATGAACACGCGCTCAAATATGTTAAATACTGTGTTTTGAAAACATGCTTTAGCCTCATACGGTCTAAGGTTTTCATCACTCATATACTGTACAATCCTGATTACCCCCAGAGCTATGCCAGCGGGAGTTTTACTCCTGGAAGGTTCTACCAAGCTGGACAGGTTTGCGTGGGCAGGGGTCAGATGAAAGCAGACACCCTGGTCCTCCAGGTTGGGGGTTTTAGCATAGGGCTGCCACCCCTATCTATGTAAAAAAAATTGAAGTTACGGAAACGATAAATAAACAAACTTTGCTGCGGGACGGACATCCGGAGTCTGAGGCTCGTATGACTGTCAGTGGTGAAAGCCGAAAGGAAGCCACTGACATGAGAACGAAGTCCTGACCGCAAAACATGATACAAGAATAGGATTGTGGAATGTCAGGACAATGAATGAAATGGGTAAACTAAAACAGGTCACGGCAGAAATGAGAAACTATAGGTTACACATTCTAGGGATAAGCGAGAGCAGATGGACAGGGGCAGGAAAAGTTAAAACAGCAACAGGAGAAACTGTACTTTACTCTGGAAGAGAGGATGGACAGCACAACGAAGGCGTAGCCATTATTTTACAGAAAGGAATAGAAAGGACATTACTGGAATGGAAACCCATCAACAACAGACTGATAAGATTAAGATTGAGAGGTAGATTCACCAATACTACAATAATACAATGCTACGCACCAACGAATGACAGCGATGAAGAGGCCAAGGATGAATTATATCAACAACTGCAGAAAGAAATGGAAGACACACCTAGATATGATCTTATTATAGTAATGGGAGACCTCAATGCGAAAGTTGGTACACACAATGCATATAATGAAAGAGTAATGGGGAAATGCGGCAGCGGAACAGCAAACGAAAATGGGGATCAATTAATAAGTTTCTGTAGTATTAACAACCTGGTCATTGGAGGAACACTTTTCCCACATAAAGAAATTCACAAATTAACATGGGAATCACCAAATGGTCGGGACAGAAACCAGATAGACCACATCATGATTAACGGTAGATGGAGACATGCATTACGAGATGTGAAGGTAAGAAGAGGTGCAGATGTGGGAAGTGATCACCATTTAGTAGTAGCAAAACTGAAAGTGAAACTAAGAAGGGCTGGACCAATTGTAACTACACAGAAAAGGTTTGACATCAGCAAATTGAAGGACCCCCTTACCAGAAAAGATTTTGCGGCTGACATAAAGAAACGATATCAATTTGCCAAAAGTCAGGAAAAGACATTGACTGATGATATAGACCAGAAATTCAACACCATTTCAACAATATATATGGAAAGCAGCAAATCATGCTTGGGATTCCAGGAAAGGAAGAAGCAAGACTGGATAACACCAGAAACATTAAACACCATAACACTGAGAAAGGAAATGAAAAGAAAGAAAACAGAAGCAAGACCCCAGGTTAAAGCAACTATATAGCGAACAGTACAGTCAGCTGGACAAGGAAGTTAAACGCCAAACCCGAGCCAACAAAAGGAATTTCCTAGACAATCTTGCAAGACAGGCAGAAGAGGCAGCACTGAGAAATGAACAAAGCACAGTATACAAAATATCTAAATTCATCAGCGGAAAACGAGGTGCAAACAATATTACATTAGTAAGAGATAAGCAAGGAAATTTCATCACGACAGCAGAGGGACAGGAAACAAGATGGGCAGAGCACTTCAGAGAAACTCTGAACAGGGAACCACCAGAGACACAATTGAATGTTCCTGAGGCTGAAAACGATCTAGATGTAAATACAGACATTCCACGAAAAGAAGAAATCATCACAGCAATCAAAGGGTTAAAGAACGGAAAAGCTCCTGGCCATGATAACTTAAATGCAGAGCTATTTAAGACAGACCCTGAGCAAGCAGCAGAACTATTAGAACCACTATTTGCACAAGTCTGGAAAACAGGGACAACACCAACAGAGTGGAACAAAGGAATAATTGTCAAATTGCCCAAGAAAGGAGATCTTGCAGACTGCAATAATTGGAGAGGAATCACTCTCCTCTCAGTTCCCAGCAAAATACTAGGCAGGATAATTATACAGAGAATTTCAAAAGCAGTAGACCACAAACTGAGGAAAGAACAAGCAGGATTTAGAAAGAACAGAAGATGTGTAGATCATATATTCACTCTCAGGAACATTATAGAGCAGTGCTCAGAATGGCAAAGACAGCTGTACATTAATTTCGTTGATTTTGAAAAGGCTTTTGACAGCATACATAGGGACAGTTTATGGAAAATACTGAGGGCTTATGGAATTCCAAGCTGCATAGTGTCAATCATAAAAAGCCTCTATGCCAACTTTACGTGTAGTGTTGGGGAGAGCAACCTAACCTTTGAGGTGAAGACAGGAGTACGACAGGGATGCCCCTTATCAACCACTCTATTTTTAACAGTCATAGACTGGGTGATGCGCCAGACAACAGAGGGCAGTCCAAGAGGAATAAGATGTACTACATTTTCTACATTGGAAGATCTGGAATATGCAGATGACATTGCACTACTAGCACATTCACATCAACACATCCAGGAAAAAACGGATAGACTTAATAAGCAGGTGGGCTTGAACATCAATTTAAAGAAGTCAGAGGTCATGACGCTCAATGTGAGCAACCCTGAGCCCATATCAGTAAGGAATCAGCAACTGGTACAGACAGACACCTTCACATACCTAGGATGCATAGTAACACCAGACGGCGGGGCAGGCAAAGACATCAACATCAGAATAAATAAGGCAAGAACAGCCTTTTTTAGCCTAAACATCTGGAAGTCCTCTCAATACAGCACAAGCACAAAATTAAGATTATATCAGAGCTGTGTGCTTTCTGTGCTTCTCTATGGTGCAGAATGCTGGAGAGTTACAGAGAAGGAAATGTCGAAATTGTCCTCTTTTCACACAACATGCCTAAGAAAAATTCACAGAATCTTTTGGCCGAATACCATCACCAACCAAGATCTGCTTACTCGGAGCAAGCAAGAGGACATGCACACCATCATAGCTGGCAGACGCTGGAGCTGGGTTGGCCATGTCCTCAGAAGAGACCCTGATGCCATCACAAGAACAGCTATGCTTTGGACCTCTGAAGGAAAACGAAAGAGAGGCCGACCAAAAACAACCTGGCGGAGGACTGTGGAGGCTGAGATGCAAAGAATGAACCAGAGTTGGGGCACTGTACGAAGGATGGCCGCCAAACGAGCAAAGTGGAATCAATTTGTTGTTGCCCTACAAGACGCCACTAGGCGTGATGGCCACTGACTGCTTTGACGGTCGGCGGCTAAGGATCAAAGAATACTGTACAATATGGTACACCTGGCAACCTTATTTGAAATATACATAATCCAGTGTTCGTCAACATTTTTCTCCATAGGGGACATTGAATAATTTCTTACTTCCAATAAAAACTACATGTGAAAACTTTACTGCCAGCTAAACATGCTAGTAGAGAAAATATTTTAATTAGCAATACGCTATTATCAAGACAAATTATTTGTAAAGAGTATGTGTGTGTTGTCAGGAGGTGCTGGTCGTGTCGTCCCCCCCGCCGGCCTCATTTGTTTATGAAAATAAAGACTTGATGCTTTTTATTTTATTGTTGTACTGCTATTTTCAAATGTCAAAATATTAAATGAATAAAAAATACTTCATTTACTTAAAAGTTTACCTCTGAAATGGTTTATTTTGTATGACACTCAGAATTGCTGCTTTTTGCAAAATACACTCAAACTTCTTCAACATATTGAATTCAAGTTTTTTTTCTCCTTAATATTAATCAAATGTGCATATTCACAAGGTAAGACATAATGATAACCAACAAACAAAATGATTCCAGTCTAATTTCAAGACTATCATGATTCATTTATTGTAAACGTTTAAGTGTTTAATTTCACCTCGGATTTCACGGCGGAACCCCTGATGATTTTTTGTGTAAATCTTTGGTTCTGCAAAACTTTAGTTAATGAAACATTGCACAGTTCTGATCTTCACATTTCTACACATCTTTCATAGAATAACATAAAAATAACTTACAATCTGCATTTTTTAAAGACTGCTTCTTCTTGGATGGTTTGGAAATTACTTTTATCCGTTTGCTCTGAAAAACACCAATGTCTTGGCCATTGCCATAAAACATTTTAACTGTCAGCATAAAGTGCTTTCTCTTGTCAGAATCAGATATGTATAACGTTTTAGCAGCACAGTATTTCTGCAATGAACAAATGATAAGAAAATGGATAAATATTTTATAATGTTGAGCTAAAGATAGAGCTCCTTCCAAATTTCATGTAAAGGTAAATTAAGAAATCTTAATGTGATGGATAACTGGACGTGTATAAAATATTTTTAAAGCCGTATAACTTAAATAGCAATGATACCAAAAAATGGGAAAATAAATAAATCAATACAGAAATCAGAAACTTTCCAACTACACAGTGACACGTGGAATAGTTTCCAATTCCATCTGTTATTGAAATATTAGAGTGAGAAAATTATTTTTTTTAAACAAATCATAATCTCTGTATCCGAGTATCTGAACAAGGTATTTAATGTAACTGTATGAAGGACATAATATGATTGCGGAGACCCTGTTGCCCAGCCTCCTTTCATTCATACATTTTTTGTTCCATGTGGAACACAGGGTGGCAACTGCTGCTTGTCTTGATTTCTATTTTGGGATATTTTCTTCAGCTCTGCTTGCGGAATTCCTTTTGATGTGGCTTCCTACTCCACTAATCTCCAGGTTCTCTTTGACTTCCTCATTCGTCTCATGTGGGTTTGTCTAAGAAAATCCTTCTGTGACATAAAGTACCTATATCACCTTGGACCTACTGTTACACCAACCCTTTTGCAATGAAAATTCAGGGTTATGTTAGAGCTGACTGTTGAATAATAAAAATTACAAGCCGCACATTTTAGATAATTCCTACATAAAGATTGCTGAAAAATACAAATGCTCTTCAAAGATGATAAAATATTTGGCAGTTGAAGTATTTCTTTGGCGGCAACATAACAGCAGAGGTTACATCATCATCATGGCCCTTCAGATTCCCAATAATTCTTTACTACTGCATATAAAAATTATATTCATGCATAAATTGGAAACTGTGGAACCGACGCCAAGAAAGACAAGTGCCATTGGAACAAGAGATGGGAAGATGATGCTGGCGATGGATAGGACACACAGTGAGGAAACCTGTTGATAGCATTACAAGGTAGTCCTTGTCTGGAATCTCCAGGGCAAGGTAGAGAGGTAGAGGGAGGCCAAATAACACATAGAGAAGACAACTGAAGATAAGACATGAAAGGGATGAGGAAGACATGGAAAGACCTGAGATACTTAATAAACATTTTTACTTCATAACTTTAAAAAAAAATAGTTTTAAAACTTGTCTTTGGTCACCACTGTGCTATTTACTAGGCTAAAGGGTCATTGATTAAAAAAACAATACAACTACCAACAACAGCAATCATGAAACAAAACACACCACCTGTTCTTTATTTCCTAGAGATAAGTGTTAAGATAAAAAGTGTATTTCAACTTACCTTTCCTTCAAGGTTAAGCTGCACCATTTCTTGGTCTGAGTTTCCAATACCCATAAATGCACAGACCTGTGTGTCCTGTTCTGATGCCCCCTCTTTCTCCATTTCCTCTTGCTTTTCCTTCCAGCCATTACCAAATAAGTAGATGCAAGGTGGTGGACAGAAAAATCTGATGATAAATTTTAGGCACTTTAATAAACTTACACCTTTAATTGAAGCAGATTGTTTTCCTTTGGCAAATGCCCTGTTCACTTCAGCAGCAAATATTGGTAGTGGTTTGGTAATTTCTGCATGTTACTTATCTCGTGCCCTCCTCTTAAAATCTTTATATTTTGGTTGCTACTGCTATCTGCTAACTTACTCTTTAACAATAATTTCTCTTTATTTCCTTATTACTTTTTTAATAGTGTTTGTCAACAAGTTAGTTTCAATATTTGCAATTTATGAAAAAAAATTACGTCCTCAATGTTTTGTAATATATTATGCAATATTTTGTGGATATTCCGTTCTACATATCCCAGCTGTTATTAAACATGCCCCATGGGTCTCTATTTGACAAAAAAAGAACATATCTACGGCACACTCAGGGATGTCATATAAGGTGACTAATTTGAGACTGAGCATGGGGCTGGCAACCTTATCATTCAAATCAAATTGCCACATAAACCACCAGTGCAAGACTATGTGACTGGTTGGTGAAGACTTTCTTTACGGGGACCAGCTGTAGTGGGTGGCTCCATGGTCTATGAGGAAAATGATAATTATTAAACAGAATCCGGTCTAGCCCACATTTACTGTTGATTCTGTAAAATTCTTGTACTCTATTTATCAGCACAATGAGCACCCACAGTGGGGACATTGGACATGTATAAGGGAGAGATGTTAAGGATAATTAATGATCACCTGTTAAAGAACGACTGCAATCAATGAACCAACAAGGCTAAGATCACTGGAATCTGGCATCAAATGTATGACTAGCAGGGATTGATGCACGAGAGGATGCATCTTGTGTTCATAGAACTAACGTGTAACAGGAACAATTGGCATTCATACCTATCAAGATCCGCTGGGGGGACTGAGCACCTATGGGTTTGCCTGAGTGCAATGATGTTGACTGACAATAACAACTCTTTCCTCCCCTGTGACAGTAGCTATTTGTAATTACTCCTCAAATATTAGTTATCTTCTCGTCATTCCCCCACCCCTCCCCCCAGTTCGGCTTAGCATTTATACTACTGGACAAAAATTAAGGGCCACCAAGAAAAACTCCACTATGGACCAATTAAATGCAACCAGGTGTAAACAATTTATTACAAAATAAAGTTGATTCATCCGTGGAAAAGATAAGTCAAGTGTTTGTTAAAAATGTGTGACTCACTTTTTCACCTTTTGAACTAGTGGGGCGTGTTGCAAAAACCACGAGTTTTTGCAGCAACAATGGCAATTTTCACGTGCGGGTTAAAGTGACCCAGTTTTTGGACATTTAAATAAAATTAACCTAGTGCACACAGAAATGTTAAGAATATTCAGGTCATCTGCTTCTGTGAATAGTTGGAACTGATTATAAGCCTTTCGTCGTTTTGAGCTGTGCTCAAAATGATAGTACATGTCTAACAAAAGGTCTACTGGCACAGTCAACTGTTTGATTCCATGTTGTGCACATAAATTTGCAATACTAAAAACATAAGGGTTCCTCTGCTTGATCCTAGTAAGTATTGAGTTTGATTTCCCCACCATGACGTTGCAGTTGTCACTAGCAAAGCCGATGCAATTTTTCCATGGAATATGAAATTTTGTGAACAGATTATCAACATCACTGAGCCGCGCTAGCGTAGTGGTTACAACACCGCTCTGGCGACCGGGTGATACAGGATCAAACCCGGGCGACGGCATTTGAGGATTTTTCGTCGACCGGGATTTGGACTGGATTAACTCGAGACCTGGCGAGAACATTTGAAGAAGTGTCGTCGACCAGGGACTGGCGGCTCCTGAGCCGACCCAGCTGCAATGGGTACCTCCGAAATCGGCGAGTATTTGCCTGAATGGCGAGGGACACCTGTCTCTGTACAAGAAATAAAGGGATACTCACGTAAAATCAATGTCAGGTTAGACATAAATAATAACCTGAGATTTCGCCTCGAGTATTAGCGGGCGTACGAAAAAAAAAAAAAAAAAAAAAACTGAATATCGCCTCACTGGTTCCACCACTGCATACAGGCATGTCCAACAATCTCGTTCTTGGTCCCAATCCTTTTTCAAAAACTCTCACCATAATAGCTAACCGCTTCTCTGTTTTCTTGTCATTTGATTCATCAACCATTAATGAGAAGGGCGTTTCCCTGCACAGCTTTATCACTGGTTCTGTTGCAGATGGAGCCAGGCAGTTTTTAATGATAAGTGTTGTCTTGGTCCTCTTCGACTGGAACTTTCTGGCAATATCACTGTCAGTAAACATTACAGGCGCCAAGTCACAAAAGTGATCAGCAACAGATGCAGTTAAGTTATGCTGGGCAATGAAATTGGCAAATAAAACTTCAGCCCTTATAATGCCACCCTCTTCCTGCTTTGGCTGAGCAAAAAAGGTCTTAATAGATGCTCCCTTCTTCATTGCAAACATTTGTTCATGCAATTTCGATTTAAAATGTACTTTCAGATCATATAATCCTAAAGCTACTACTTTAATATCTTTGCTGCATAATCTACAAAAAGCATGGGTTGATCCTAACGTGGATGCATCTACAATGCCAGGGAAGAGTTTAACCCATTCGACCTGAAACTTACCATGACCTGCAAGCTTTTGTTTCTTTGAATTAGGCTCAGCCACCATTCAGTGGATGAAAAATTTCAACTAATAATCTTTGTAGACGAAGAGAATGATTAAAAAATACAACGAACAAAGCAAACGGCTAACAGCAACAACAAAAATAAAATAAATAATGAACAGAATATCAAATCTAGGAAGAAAAAACGTACCACCAAAAATTTACAAAATTATTATTTACAAGTTGGTAGCCTAGACCAGTGATAACAGATTGCCACTTTATTAAAAAATAAAGCAGCGAATCTCGAGAGCTGGCATAAAGTAGGCCTACTCAATGCAAACAAACTTTTTCTTCTAGTTATGTAGGGCCTACACAGAATATTATGACAATTTATTGGAAATATATTGAGGGGCAAGATGTAGGCCTAACTGGAAAGATTAAGGCAGCGATTAAATTGCAACAAAGCAAAAAAACAGAAATATTTAACCAAGTTATAAGTACTTAGCTTTTTTAAACAAAATGGCGTCATTGATAACAGGTAACTTTAAAAATACGTGATGTCACGCCAAAAACGGAAAGCGTTTGAGGCTGAATTCAAAGTGTTTGCCGAATTCTTGGGTATAAAAGGATTTGATTGGTTGCTGGGAGAGACCTCAGTTTAAAAACGAACGTCGAGATTTCCGGAATTAAAAATATAAAAAAATGATTTAAAAAAAAAACCTGGGCTAGAAAATATTTTCTGATTTAAAATAACTTGGGTTGGAAAATATTTTTAGAATTAAAAAAAAATTCTTTTTTGGGGAGGGGAAGAAAAATCCGTACGAGTCTGTATGGCCATACACGGCTAAAAGTATAAAAAATCCGTACATTGTACGAAAAATTCGTACAGGTTGACAGGTATGCTATTAATTCTGGTCGGACTTCTTAAAAATGCTCACCTGTTATTCTAGTACATCTTTCAACTATAGCTTTTCTTACTTACTTACTTAGTCGTTCCCCTTCTACCGTGAGGTGTAGAGGTTTGGAAAAGAGAGCGCCAGACTATCCTATCGGCTGTCTTCTTCCTGGCCTGGTTCCATTCTAGTCCTCGGTCCTTCAAAGATTGTCTAATGTTGTCCTCCCAGCGGACTCTGGGTCGTCCTCGGGGTCTGGATCCTTGGCTCTTTGTTTCCCATGCTTATCGTGGTATCCGATCTTCTCCCATTCTGCAGACATGGCCAAACCATCTTAATTGGGACTGTTCTACTTGGGTCTGCAGGGGGTAGGATTTAAGGCCTTGACGTATCGTCTGGTTGCGTACCATGTCACTTCTTGTTACTTCAACCACCTTCCTCAGATACCTCATTTCTGAGGTTTGGATCTGGCTTTTGTGGGTTGTAGTCATTGCCCATGACTCGCATCCATATGTCAAGACTGGGACATAGGTGGAGCGGTATACAGCCATCTTCGTTTTCTTACCAACCTCTCTCTTGCTGAGGAATCCTTGATTTATAGCCTGAAAAAGTCTCCCAGCTGCTGCTTTTCGAGTGGCCAACTCTTCTTTGATGCTTCCCTTTCGGTCTATAATAGCTCCGAGGTATTTAAAGTGGTCGACCTGCTCCAGGACCTGTTCTCCCAGCTTAATCTGATGTCTTCTTTCTTCTCGTGATATCACCATGGATTTTGTTTTAGAGCTGCTTATGACCATCCCTCTCTTCTCCAGCTCTTCCTTCCAGACTTGCAGGTTGGATTGGAGATGTGCCTCTGATTTAGCAATCAGGGCAACATCATCAGCAAATGCCAGCTCCAAAATATAGACCTGTCTCATCTTCCAGTACCCCACTGAATACTTTCTTGTTCTCTCCTTACATGCCTTGATGACATCGTCCATAAGGAGTATGAAGAGGTAAGGTGATAGGATATCACCTTGTCTTACACCAGTGGTGGTCCTGAACTCTTCTGACTTATGGTTTGCTGTCCTCACATAATTTCTGCAAGACTTGTAGAAGCTCTGTATAGCATGAATCAGAGGTGCTGGAATATTCTTCTTTGCCAAACAGTCCCAAAGTTTGCTCCAGGGGACCCTGTCAAACGCCTTTTCCAGATCTATGAAACAAAGATGCATCTCACTCTTATACTCAAGGGCCTTTTCACTCAGCTGTCTATAGCTTTTCTTTCTCCATTAATACTCTGATGTCCTTTGATTTCATACATTTTATGCTGAAGTATGTTGCCTCGCCCGTTAGTTTCCGTAATCTTTTGTAAGCTTGTTTTTGAATCGTTAACATGATGCCATTTTTTGGCACTGCTTCTTTAGCTAAATTTGATTGTTGCAACGCTACATTTGCTGTTTCTATTTTTTTCTTTTTATTATGCTTTGTCATTCCCTTTGTTATGAACTACAGTATTTCTTATCTCATGTATTGCCTTTTTGCTTCTGCTTTCTTTCTCAAACATTATTCTTACTTTTCTGCATCAATATAACAGTCAGCTCGTGGCCTTGTTTTTGAATCTTTTGTTGATCAATATATAATAAATTTCATTACATAATTTATTAGCTGGGCTCTTCCATGTCCATAGTCTTCTGATATTTGAACCAAGCAAGTCATGTGACCATATTACGCATATTTGCTATTAACTCATTTCCTTTCTCTAAATTCGTAACTGCTCATGACTTTAACTTCCCTTTCCCTACTTAGGCATTACAATTTGTAAGTATTACAGTAACAACAAATCCTTGCCCATGTAACTTCCCTTTCCCTACTTAGGCATTACAATTTGTAAGTATTACAGTAACAACAAATCCTTGCCCATGAACACATAGAAAAAGGTTTCTGAAGTGTTGCACCAAACCAATATTACTGCATGAAGTGAGTCTTGGACAATCAGTAGGTACCACAAAGTGCCCGCTTCGTGCTGTTGAAAACGGACAAAAGTGGAGAAAACTGATGGAAATTCATCAAGTTGAAGTCATCACTGTCCCTTTGCTATTAAGCGGATTGAAATAAAATTTATATCACGATACTCTTTATCTTTTTCTCTTTTGAAATGTATTAATTTCCGAATAATAAAAGTTATTGAAGTATTTTTTTACTAATAAAAACAAACAGCAACGTTACGCATAGTTGGCCCCTGCGCGCAGCCAAATCTGAACGTTTCTGCCTCACCCCGCTTCATTCAAACGGGTTTCGCTTGACCAGCAGACCTCTGATTTGCATACGGTTTTCACCATTAGGCGGGGCAGATGCATAGCTTTAATTTCGTATAATGCAAGCTGTAGAAAACAAAGTGGAAGACGTCGATTTCTCGAAGTGAAGTTGAAATTTTACAAGATTTGACATTTTAAATGGTGTTATAATTGTTTGCAATGTATGAGAAGATTTGGGAGCCATTTTCCTTTATTCGTGTGAAATTTTAAAGACTTCTGATATTTGCTGGTGGAGCGAATTGACTTTTAGTAAGTTCTGTATCGCTCAAGTTAGGCCTAGAATTTTAGCAAAGGATAGAGAGCGAGGCTGTTCCATTGGCCGTGATAACTCCTGATGTCGATCAAGATCGGGACGCCACTTATATTGCTCATGTTCAAACATCATCACATCTTCTGATTTGAGATTGACTATACGTAAGTATATCACTTATTAACAATGTTTTGAACTTCAAATGTAAAATTTACAATAATTTTAATATTATTTAGCAATTTAACACGATCGCACAGTTTTTGTGTAACAACGTGGATTGAATTGTTATCACCACTTCAGACATTCGCACATCAATCTAATTTTTCAAGAGCTTGAAAAGCTAAGAAAGTTACCAATTTGAATAAAAAATGCATGTTTTGATTAATTGGTAATTAAATGAAGGTTTCTTTTGCAACATAATAGGGTGAATTATGATCTCAAAAGCGAATGATATCGCAAGGCCCAATGCCAATGGTTGACATATCGAGTCAAGGCTAGGAAACCGGACAATGTCATTATTAAAGTAGCTGATGCTGTACTGAAATGTCCGGACTAGCAGGCACTAGTAATAGTCTTAAAATTCCCCGAAAAGTATATAATATATATATATATATATATATATATATATTATATATATATATATATATATATATTTTTTTTTTAAAAATTAAGGATGAAAAATATCCCGTTCAACCTCTGATGGGTTATAATTAAGATACATATTGTTTTCAATTCCAAATAATATGAAAAAAAAAAAAAATCAAGAAACTCTGAACAAGAACAAGCCATTAATAGTAATAGTACATGTAATTCTCTATACATGTAAAAAAAAAAAAATAACTTCTGGAATTTTATTGTCCCAGATGACTCCTACTACGATGCTATGAAAAACCATTTTTTAATGACTGGGAAGGGTTGCCGTCCAAAGGTGCCAGCTGTCAATCTGACAAACAAGGTCCTTGCACAACTTTATTATCTGAAGGAGGATAGGAATGCAACCTGGCTTGAGGTAGACTGCTTGTAGTTTTTTTTTTTTCATAAAGCTACAGACCACAAAGTAACACACTACAAACAGATAAAAAGTGAAATGGAGAAGAGGAAGGAGCAGATAAAATAAAAGTAGAGAATGCAAGAGTGACGATGAAGAACCCAAAACATAGACTGGAATGGAAAAATGGAGTAAAGAGTCAGAGAGGGCAGTCAAAGAAAAAATTAAACAGCGAATAACTGACAACAATAGGAGGAAAAAAGAGAAAGATATTAAAAATGCAGAGAAGAAGATAGAATTATATCACACAATCATAAGCCAAAGGGGTCTGTGCACCACAAAGCAGGATGTGGATAAAATTTGTAAAGGATGCCCTTAGAGGTGTAGAGGTAAAATATAGATAATTAATATTGAATGATAAGGACATTAATATTGAATGATAAGGACATTAAACTATCAGGAAATATCAAAGAATTGTATTTTGGACTTCTGAAGCATTTAGGTTTTGAGGCGTCATTGCTCTCTCGCAGGGAAAGAGTGCGCCATGATCATTCTTCTTCAGTTAAAAAATGTCTTTTTAAATGCTAATAACCAGTTGTTTAAAAAAAATATAGCGTTTAGATGTTGCTAATTATTGTTTAGATGTTGTTAATTATTGCCTACAAATTTTTTTTAATGAAATATGGACAGTATCTTAAAAAAAAAAATTTTTTTTCTTCATTTTTTTCTTCCCCTGCGACAAGTTGGCCTCTGGACACATTTTAAAAAATTATACAAGAACAAATAGATGTTTAAATCCTCTGAAAAAAAATTGAGATATATTTGTGTAGTATGCAGATTAATATGTACAAATTTAAAGCTTGTACCTTTTATACTTTTTGAAATATGATGTTGTGAATATTGACTTTCATTCAACAAACTATATTTTTCGGTAATGTGTTTTGCAGATTTGCAATTTTTGGTCTCAAATATATTGTTAATTATTCTTGATGTGATCAGTATATTCCAGACTATATGCTGTTTGTCAGAGAAAGTTGTAAAATTATATTTAAGAAGACGGCAGTGTTCTGAAGTTGGTGTGATGTAACTTTTTCAATGTTGCGAAGTCCCCACACTTTTTAAAATGCTATAACTTTTTTATTTGTTGTCCTATTTTAAAAAATAAAGTACCAAATTTCATGATTTACCAAAGGCTTCAAAACTACATTGTTTTCTCTGGTGTTTCTGTGCAAACAAAAATCACTTTGTGGTACCTACAATCAGCAAAAACAATTAGATTTGGATTCTTGGAAGAATGTTAATAGTCCCTTGTATGGTTATGATAAATAATGAAGAAAACTTGAGAAAAGCTATGAACAAAGAAACAACATAAAAAAATAATATGGATATGGCAGTTTACTTTCAACGGATGTATGATGAGAAGAGGAGCATTCAAAATCATCAAGATGTTGTAAAATGCATTCGCCTATCTACATTTTTTTGTCTAATAATTTGTTATATCATTTAATTCCTTTACTTTGTGAGACAAATTCGCTTCAATTCTATGATATCTGTAAATTTCTACCGTACCACTTTTTAAATCTCTCACAGTCCCTCTTCATTCCCAAATCTCTCTACCTCTCTTGAAAAGGAATGCATTTCTTTTCATGCACTGGGCGACTAGAGAAATTCTATCCTTTTGAATGGGCCACGGCAAGACCAGAATGCTAGAAACGGCCAGAAGTGCGTCTTCGTTTATGAGCCCATTGGCATGGCTTGACAGGATGACCCACGCTTAATCACATGATGCGTGCTGGTCGATTTGGGCACATCTTGTTATAAATATATATCCTAATACTGTGGGTACGAACATTCCCCAAGAAAGCCTGGTAGAAGTAAGGGCAGGTTTTATCAAATCTGTAAACTCTTTGTGAAATTGCTTTGCTAAACACAACCGGCTGTTGCCTTCCTTCACAAGAGACAGCTTAGACTAGTGGCCACCACGATTATATGCAAAGCTAGAATAGGGGACCACTAGAGCTAAGAGACCAGAGCAAGCCATCCAGAGAAACACTGGTGGTTGACGCTGGGACAGCCTTAATGTGTGGTACATAACAGCTGGACTCTTGAGAGCTGAAACATGGAGATACAATGGGAGCCTGAAAGCCTTACACCAGGAAGTCCGCAGTAGTAGTCGAACACTTCAAGAGGATGACTAAAACTTGGCTAACCTTAGAGCTAGGCAGAAACATATACACATTATATAGCTGGGTATCCTATATACCAGCATTGAGATGTTTTAATACATATTTCCACATGAAGAAAACCTTTTTATAAAACAACAATAATATGTTCAAAGTAACACTTGTATAGAAGTTGTACAAACAAAACTGTAGATTGGGTTTTCTTCTATACTATATATCTTTTGGAAATTTTATTTATTATCTGTAGAAATCAAAACATCGAGTCTTACTTATTTTCTTTCTGTCTCATTCATGTTGAATGTAAACTTTGGTAATTAGTCTAATAAGATAAAGTCTTTTACCTGGGGGCTGAGCCGTAACTCAACACTATTGGGTCGGGATATTTTTAATGTGGGCTGGGCACCAAATCTCTTTCTCAACTTTATGTATTTTACATAGTCTTTGATAGGATTCCTGAGAAAGAATTTAGCGCCCAGAAAATATCCTGTTTAGCTTTACCAGAATTCTCTTTGAATTAAGGTTTCTAGTGGACTAAATCCCGAGGAGAGACAATTCCATTCAACTTGCAGACTGAAATCCTATCATCTAGATAGTATCTCTTATTCTTTCACCAAATCTGTCACTCTCCTCAAAATTATCCCCCACACATGAGCACTGCAATATTAGAGGGTACAAGAAGTGCAGGATGACAGATAAAAGATAATGAACAATTTGACGCTATGGCTTGAGAAGAGAACAACATAACAGATAGAGAACACACAAATCAAGATCTTGAAGAGACATGATGGCCTTGCCGCAAGACACAGCACAGAATATGACCAGCCTATAAAACTTAAAGAGATGGAAAGTTAAATCTTTTAATAAGGTTTTTACAAATCCTACAACTATTACATTTCTAGGGTCTCTAAGGGAATCAGGAATTCTGCAAATTTCCTGCCATAATGACATCATTCACTATTTCATCTTTCTAACTTTTTATGAAAGAGATCAGAAGAAGATGCTGGCGATAAATAGGGCACACAATGGGGAAAACCTGCTGATAGCATTACAAGCCAGTCCTTGTTCTGGAATCCCCAAGATAAGAAAGGCAGAGGTAGACCAAAAACACACTGAGAAGGGAACTCGAGGCAGAAATAAAATTGAGGAGGAAGACATGAGCTGATGGCATGTGATAGGATGTTGTTGAAGGTCTATGCTCTTTGGGGAGCTAAAGGGTCCTGATGAATTGATTGATTGAACTGTCATTTTTTTTATATACTGGGAACATTATTCTTTGTGAGTTTTTTGGATGAGCTCATATGTCGTAAATATTTTGAATCTGTGTGACACCACGCTCAAATTCCTAGCTAAAAACTAGCTATAATATTTGACTCTAAAAATAACTATAGTATTTGAACGTAGTCTAAGAACCCAGTTAAATTTACCGCACAAAATTTATCTAGGGTATTTGAATTTGTCTAGGAAACAAGTCAAATTTACCGCCCACCAAAATTTATCTAAGAGCATAGTACAAATTTAACAACCAATCATAATGCTTTTTTTTTTTAAGTAAGGATAAAGAAACCTTTCAACTTGGTAACAATGCCTATTTTGTGTTTTTGACCGAACGAATATATTTTATTTCTTAACAACTAAAGATAACACTAGTCAACAACCAAAATGTACCAGAAATGAAAATAGCTGATCTTAACTAATTTTGGTGTGATGAAAACGAAAATGACATTAAAAAATGTTGATTGGCTCTAGTTTTCAAGATATATGCTACTAGCTTATTTAATTACGGTCAATTTATATATATGACGCAACTGTTGTGGGCGATTGCATAATTTTTTCTAATGACCAATAAAAATGTAACTAGAAGTTGATGATGCAATCCTACCTATGATTACATCACCTTTGTGTATAAATATCTTATCTCTGATTAAATTTTGCCATTAGTTAGTGCATTTGTCCTTATCAAAAGTATCGTAATTAGAAATGCCTAGGACATGTGTGAACAGTGCTGATAATTTCTGTTATATATGTGGTGAGGTGACATTTCTATCACAAAAACGAAATATAACTAAAGTGATTAAGGAAGGCGTACAGTTTGTATTTTGGCTGCAGAATAGGAGATCAAAATAAAAGCTGGGCGCCACACATATGCTGCAATACATGTGCAGCACATCTTAAACTGTGGTTGACTGGCAAAAGGCAAGCTATGCCTTTTGCAGTCCCAATGATTTGGAGAGAGCCCACTGATCATCTCAACAACTGTTACTTTTGCATGGTCCCTCCAATTGGGAAAGGCATATCAAAGAAGAAAAAATGGACTCTGGAATATCCAAACATCCCCTCTGCAATACGTCCGGTACCACATGGCGATGACCTACCAGTTCATAAAGTGCCAGAATCATTTTCAGCTGCTTCCACTGATGAAGAAGAGGACCTTGGTGGTCCTGAACCATCAACCTCAAGCGACCCAGATTTTGAGCCAACTACATCCACTAAACCACACTTAATAACCCAAGGTGAACTGAATGATCTTGTAAGAGATCTGAATTTACCGAAAAACAAGGCGGAGCTTTTGGGTTCCAGATTGCAACAGTGGAATCTCCTGGCAGAAGATGTTACAATTTTTCTGTATAGGAACCGCCAGAAGCCGCTTATTACATTTTTTTTTAAAGAGGGTGACCTTTCTGCGTTCCACAACATTTCCTGTTTAATGGCAGCCCTCAAAATCAATTACATACCGGAAGAGTGGAGGCTTTTCATTGATTCATCCAAGACGAGTCTTAAAGCTGTTTTGTTGAATAATGGTAATGTGTTACCGTCAATTCCAGTTGGTCACGCAGTTCATATGAAGGAAACTTATGAAAACATTAAGCAGCTTTTAAAGTGTATAAACTACGATAATCATCATTGGTCACTTTGCGGTGACTTAAAAGTGGTCGCTCTTTTGCTTGGACTACAGGGTGGATACACCAAGTACTGTTGGTTGCTTTCTCTGTGAGTGGAATAGCTGTGCACGAAGTGACCATTACATCAGAAGACATTGGCCAATCAGGCAGTCATTGCAGCCTGGCAGTAAGAACGTTGAGAACCCAGCACTTGTCGACATCAGCAAGATTTTGTTGCCACCCTTGCACATTAAGCTGGGTCTCATGAAAAACTTTGTCAAAGGCAATGGAGAAAACAGATGAGGCTTTCAAATATCTCATTAGAAAATTTCCAAGACTGAGTGAAGCTAAAATAAGAGAGGGAGTATTTGTTGGTCCGCAAATTCGAAAACTTCTTCATGATGACGAGTTTTTTTGCGTGTTGCATGGCAAGGAAAAAGCAGCTTGGCTAGCATTTAAGTCAGTGGTGGACAATTTTCTTGGAAACAACAGATCTGATAATTACAATGAAATTGTAGAAAATCTCCTTCTGAAGTATAAGAGTCTTGGCTGCAACATGTATTTGAAAATTCATTTTCTGGATTCTCATCTGGATTTCTTTACGTCAAACTGTGGAGCGGTCAGTGGTGAGCATGGTGAACGATTTCACCAGGACATTGCTGCTATGGAGACAAGGTATCAAGGCAATTGGAGCCCTTCAATGCTTGCTGATTACTGTTGGACTATTTGTATTACTGTAATGTAAATTCATCATTTAAAAAAAAACCAGAGCCAATTGGTGAATTTCATTATGATATTTGAAATCAGCATGTCAAAATCAATAAGAAATGGTATATTTAATTTCTGGTACAAAAAACTTTTGAAAATTTGTTGACTAGTGTAATTAAACATAAGGAAATGTCTCAAATTATAGCGCTGATATTGCTTAACACATAAGCATAAATATTCTTACTTACTTACTTAGTCGTTCCCCTTCTACTGTGAGGTGTAGAGGTTTGGAAGAGAGAGCGCCAGACTATCCTATCGGCTGTCTTCCTCCTGGCCTGGTTCCATTCTAGTCCTCGGTTCTTCAAAAGATTGTCTAATGTTGTCCTCCCAGCGGACTCTGGGTTGTCCTGGGGGTCTGGATCCTTGGCTCTTTGTTTCCCATGCTTGTCGTGGTAGCCGATCTTCTCCCATTCTGCAGACATGGCCAAACCATCTTAGTTGGGACTGTTCTACTTGGGTCTGCAGGGGGTGGGATTTAAGGCCTTGACGTATCGTCTGGTTGCGTACCATGTCTCTTCTTGTTACTTCAACCACCTTCCTCAGATACCTCATTTCTGAGGTTTGGATCTGGCTTTTGTGGGTTGTAGTCATTGCCCATGACTCGCATCCATATGTCAAGACTGGGACATAGGTGGAGCGGTATACAGCCATCTTCGTTTTCTTACCAACCTCTCTCTTGCTGAGGAATTTGTCTAGGAAACAAGTCAAATTTACCGCCCACCAAAATTTATCTAAGAGCATAGTACAAATTTAACAACCAATCATAATGCTTTTTTTTTTGGTAAGGATAAAGAAACCTTTTAACTTGGTAACAATGCCTATTTTGTGTTTTTGACCGAACGAATATATTTTATTTCTTAACTAAAGATAATTAAACATAAGGAAATGTCTCAAATTATAGCGCTGATATTGCTTAACACATAAGCATAAATATTCACTCATGATAAAATTTTATTGTAGTAGAAACATTTATTTTAGTGATATTTTCACATCAGGGTAATGCCAAATTTAATTACTTAAAGATTACCCAGATTGAAATGCAAAGAAATAACAGAAGGAAAACCATATAGAACGACAGAGAACAATGGGCCGTTTAATTATCACTTTTGATAATTAAAATCGGTCCGCTAATAACTATAATATTTAAAATTAGTCAGATTATACAAACACGCTCAGAACCGCAAAAGGCACAAGTCTCAAAAATTAACTTTTTGACAGGAGCCGCGCTAGCGTAGTGGTTACCACACCGCTCTGGCGACCGGGTGATCCAGGATCAAACCCGGGCGACGGCATTTGAGGATTTTTCGTCGACCGGAATTTGGACTGGATTAACTCGAGACCTGGAGAGATCATTTGAAGGAGTGTCGTCGACCAGGGATTGCCGGCTCCTGAGCCGACCCATCTCTAATGGGTACCTCCGAAATCGGCGAGTATCTGCCTGAATGGCGAGGGACACCTGTCTCTGTACAAGAAAAAAGGGATACTCACGTAAAATCAATGTCAGGTTAGACATTAATAATAACCTGAGATTTTGCCTCGAGTATTAGCGGGCGTACGAAAAAAAAAAAAAAACTTTTTGACATTTCCTCTGATTGGCTGGATGTAGTTCTATAAATAGTAACAAGGTGGTACTAACGGGGCCATTAGATTCAAAAATTTACACAGAGCTAACAGCAGTGGAAAGATAGAAAGATCAAGTCTTCGCCTTCTGTTCTGAAAGCAGTTCTAAGATCCCTTAGAAGGCCCGTTCAGCTTGAGTGTGTATGAATATATTTACCTGAGGGTAAGAAAGATATATTTATTTGCTTATTTGATTAATTATTAACTTGTGAGTAAACAGCCTATGTGTTCCATATTAATTCGAAAGTGAAACTGCCAGCGGGATGTGTTGTGTCACAATGACCTAAGTAGGAATGTGTGTAGTATTTGCAGGCTTGTTCGAAATGAAAAAAATGTGTATAGTGTTTGCAAATATGGTAACAAATTACGACAGTAAGTGTTAGTAGCGATTTAAATTAGTATTTCTTCTGGAATGACACACTGTTCAAAGATCATGTGATAAACGTACAGGAGAAGTTAGAATTAAGTAATCAATAGGTCACATACTGTTTTGTACTTAACCTGATTTTCGTACGGAAGCCAAGCATGGACTATGGACACTAACAGGGAATTAATACAGGGAAGGAATGATCAACTTGAACGGACTGTAGGCAAAGAGATTTTAGGTCTTGTGCAACTTGTTAGCACAATATCTGACAAAGGGTAAGACTTGATGTTGTTTGTGGGTGAATGAATTAAGGCAGACTTCTACATGGAATGTGGTTGTCCTTTTATTCCAGGTTATATCACGAAAGTACCTCGTGGCTGTATTCAATTGAGAGGAAGTGTGGAAGTTGAGAGGTCCTCATACAACTGGCACCCGACCCCATCTTCTCAGTCAGGAGCTACTAAGTTTGTGGTCCTGACTTGTGCATATATGAATATCAGCAACAAGATTCGAAGATAAGTCCTTTAAAAAGGCCATTGCCAGTTTATCCAACTCATTCACCCAAGAGTAATCAAACTAGAATTACAACCCTTTTTATGATGAACAGATAAGACCAGCAAAATAATAAAGAGAACCTACAGCATAGTAATAGCAGACGTTATCACTCATATGAACAGAAACTGTATGTATTATGTATTCCAGTGAACACTCTACAAACATGGAACAGTTTTTCCAATATATTTATTTTCATGTGTGAATATCATTTTATTGCTTTTGAGTTTTCCTGACCTGAAAAGATTGAGGTTCAGGACAATTAAATTGTACATAAAACTTTCACACAGTCTTGCTTAATAATTTTATTAAAATTAAAGTTCTGTTTGAAATCAATACTTGTTATATTAAATAAATTACCCTAGACAATTTGTCAAATGAAACAATACAGATAATCTTTACTCAAGTTGGGATCTAAAGAGGTAGCAGTTAGGGACTCAGAGTACATCATTATCATCTTCTCTGAGAACTTACATAGCTTGACACCACCTTGATGTCTATACACCCTTGCTCTTTTCAGAGAAGGAGGTATTACTTATAAGACCAGTCTCTTATCTGGCACTATCCTGGTATCCTCTGATACACCCATTTGTCCAGGATAGCCTATACTTTTATTAACATCAAAACCTCTTATGACATATTGGTGTCCTGTCCGGGATTTTTACATCATACCCTGGGGCTCTCACTGTAGGGAATAATAAAGATAATAAAATTAAACAACTTGTGGTGAATTGGATGAGCTGTCATTGGTTATAGTTAAGTAAGTTAGTATTTACTAATTGATACTATAAGAGTTAATAATTTGTGTACGAGTGAAAGAGAATGGCAGACTTGGCCAAATTTAGATCTGCTACAGTACAGGCGGCAAAAGACCTTGGTATGAGTGGGGACGCTCTGATTTAGTATGTTACTACTGAATGTGATAAATTTATAGACAGGGAAGATAAGAGGTTAGAAGCAGAGAGAAGATTACAAGCAGATAATGAAGCTAAAAGATTAAAGTAAGAAGCTGATAGGGAGGCTAGGAAATTAGAAGCTGATAGGGAGGCTAGGAAATTAGAGGCTGATAGGGAGGCTGAAGTCAAAAGGTTACAGTTAGAGGCTGAAAGGGAGGCTAGGCAGATGGAGGCTGAAAAAGAGGCTAAAAGATTGCAAATGGAGGCAGAGGACAGAAAGAAGTAGCTGGTATCAGGAAGAAACAAGTAGATAGTAATACCAAGATGAGTATAATAATAGGGATCAACCCCATAGATTCAAACAAAATTATGACAGGCCTGGATATAATCAAAGAGACAGAAACCCTCAGGTAAATGAAAAGAAATCCTATAGACAAAGTGATAAGTGGTGTAAAATTTGCCGTATGGGAAACCACAATACAACTGAATGTGGCAGGAAAGTACCTTCATATCACGCTGCATGCATGATAACAGTGGACAAGGGAAGGAAGAAACTGACAGTCAGTCAGATAGATCTCCATCATCCCCCCATCTGTGAAGAAGTAGTATGTAATGGTACGAAAGTCAAGTGCCTTTACGATTCAGGATTGGAATATGACTCAGTTGTGAGTGCAACCCTGGTGCACCCTGAGCAGTATACCACAGACAAAGTGGAGATACAAGGGGCATTAACTCTTACTATACGTGAGCTAAATCCGCGTTTTTAATGCGCTAGTTTAGCTATCGTTACCATCGCGCGCCAGTTGAACTGGCGAGCCGTAAAATTGGTACTAAACCCGCGCCACTTCACGGGGCTTGCCGGATAGTAAGAGTTAAAAGGAACAGCCACCATGACACTTCCCGTAGCCAAGATCAATGTCAAGACTAGGTACGTGGAAGGAGTGATTAGTGCAGCAGTGTGTGATGAACCTAATTACCCGCTGGTGTTTGGAAAGAGATATGTTTCTAGGGAGCCCTATAAAACCTGTGATCATGGCAACACTCCAGGTCAGGTCGACCCCTAGTAAGAAGGAGGAACCCCCACTAAATATTCACCCTAAACAGATGAAAAAAGCCCAGGCAAAAGACAAAACTTTAAAACCTTGCTTTGGCAAATTGCCAAACAGCCATAACCCCCCAAGAAGAGAGAATTTTATTTGAAGGAGGGACTGCTCTACAGGAAAGCTGGAGCAGGACCCAAAGGATATGGACAGTTAGTACTGCCATTTTCATATAGGGATAAAGTTATGGCACAAGCACACGTTGTACCAGACAGTGGACATACAAAAATTGGTACCACCTGTCAACGGACATCAGTGAAATTCTATTGGCCAGGCGTAGCTGCAGACATTGCAAAATTTGTGGAGGCCTGTGATCAATGTAGCAAGGTGACATCCCCATGTTGGAAAAATAATAATCAGGATCTAGAAAAGCACTGTGGAAATGATAGGCCTGAAAATAAAAATAAATATGATAAGGTAGACACGGTGGATAAGAAAACCCCTTTTCACACAGTCTTCAAATAAATCAGTTAGAATGGCAACTCTGCGTATGGTACGAAGAGAAAACACAGTCCAGACCACCCCGACACACCCCCCCCCCCGTCGGAATTCGTGGAACTGGCTAAAAATAGAATCGGTTGTCAGCCAAATTTGAAACCGAAACTGAGGGATTTCCCCAGAAGAGTTGGGAGCGGGCATTTGGCCAAATGTCAAGCTCACTTCAACATACGGCTATTAACTTAGCATTATAAGGGCACCGGTGACAGTGGTAGTTGACCGACCCTATACAGTCCATTGGAAGTATTGTACGGACATTGGATTGAGATCACATATTATAGCAAATGCTAAAGAGGGAATTGATTTCTTGGTGCAGGACAACTCATTTCCCCATATGATTTCACCCGTGACGTTTGTCTGAGAAAACAGCTGATGAATATGGACTCTACCTGAATTGCAGGGCAGATTAAAGAGTCAGACAAGAATATTAGTAAAGGGTTTTACCAGATTCCGTCAAGCCTGAGCTCAGACCAATTGATGGCTGTGATCATATCGGAGGGGCACATAGAATTCATATGTTGCTTTTTGATTGGATATTACTCCGAGTGTTTTATCCAGGATGATAAAGAAATTACTGGATCCTTTACATAACTCAGCTATCACCAATCTTATAGATCTCCTCATAAATATTGCAACATTGAGGAACATAAAAAAAACCTCTGGACATGTCATTGGACAGACGCAGAGAAGAGTAATGGTGAATATTGATTGATAATCAGCATGTGACAGGCAGTAGCACCTGCCGCTGTTAATTAACATAACCTGCAATAGATACTTGGATTGCAGAGGTCTGAGGCAGATTTCTTGAGTAGTGCTTACATTGAATTGACCCACCTGCAGGAATCCAGGATTACACTAAGGCATAGTTGGAGTCAATTTGAACGTGAGTGTAATACTGATATGAAAGCTGCACTAGTGGTTCACGCTTTTTAAACGGGGGAGATACGGCGTAAAAATTTTGATTCTGTGTGACACCACGCTCAAATTCCTCGCTAAAAACTAGCTATATTTGACTCTAAAAATAACTATAGTATTTGAACGTAGCCTAAAAACCCAGTTAAATTTACCGCCCAAAATTTATCTTCTTCCGTCCTTAGCCACCGACCGTCAAAGCAGTCAGTGGCCATTACGCCTAGTGGCGTCTTAGGGCAACAGCAGATAGGTTTTCTTTGCCATTGTTTCCCATCACGCCTATTGGCGTCTTTAGGGCAACGGCAAATCAATCCATTTGCTGTTGTTTCCGTAATCGAAGTGACTGGCAAACGGGTGATCAGCCCGTTGGTAAAATTTATCTAGGGTATTTGAATTTGTCTAGGAAACAAGTCAAATTTACCACCCACCAAAATTTATCTAAGAGCACAGTACAAATTTAACAACCAATCATAATGCTTTTTTTTTTTTTTTTGGTAAGGATAAAGAAACCTTTTAACTTGGTAACAATGCCTATTTTGTGTTTTTGACCGAACGAATATATTTTATTTCTTAACTAAAGATAATTAAACATAAGGAAATGTCTCAAATTATAGCGCTGATATTGCTTAACACATAAGCATAAATATTCACTCATGATAAAATTTTATTGTAGTAGAAAAATTTATTTTAGTGATATTTTCACATCAGGGTAATGCCAAATTTAATTACTTAAAGATTACCCAGATTGAAATGCAAAGAAATAACAGAAGGAAAACCATATAGAACGATAGAGAACAATGGGCCGTTTAATTATCACTTTTGATAATTAAAATCGGTCCACTAATAACTATAATATAAAATATTTAAAATTAGTCAGATTATACAAACACGCTCAGAATCGCATAAGGCACAAGTCTCAAAAATTAACTTTTTGACATTTCCTCTGATTGGCTGGATGTAGTTCTATAAATAGTAACAAGGTGGTACTATCGGGGCCATTAGATTCAAAAATTTACACCGAGCTAACAGCAGTGGAAAGATAGAAAGATCAAGTCTTCGCCTTTTGTTCTGAAAGCAGTTCTAAGATCCCTTAGAAGGCCCGTTCAGCTTGAGTGTGTATGAATATATTTACCTGAGGGTAAGAAAGATATATTTATTTGCTTATTTTATTAATTATTAACTTGTGAGTAAACAGCCTATGTGTTCCATATTAATTCGAAAGTGAAACTGCCGGCGGGATGTGTTGTGTCACACTGACCTAAGTAGGAATGTGTGTAGTATTTGCAGGCTTGTTCGAAATGAAAAAATGTGTATAGTGTTTGCAAATATGGTAACAAATTACGACAGTAAGTGTTAGTAGCGATTTAAATTAGTATTTCTTCTGGAGTGACACACTGTTCAAAGATCATGTGATAAACGTACAGGAGAAGTTAGAATTAAGTAATCAATAGGTCACATACTGTTTTGTACTTAACCTGATTTTCGTACGGAAGCCAAGCATGGACTATGGACATTAACAGGGAATTAATACAGAGAAGGAATGATCAACTTGAACGGACTGTAGGCAAAGAGATTTTAGGTCTTGTGCAACTTGTTAGCACAATATCTGACAAAGAGTAAGACTTGATGTTGTTTGTGGGTGAATGAATTAAGGCAGACTTCTACATGGAATGTGGTTGTCCTTTTATTCCAGGTTATATCACGAAAGTACCTCGTGGCTGTATTCAATTGAGAGGAAGTGTGGAAGTTGAGAGGTCCTCATACAACTGGCACCCGACCCCATCTTCTCAGTCAGGAGCTACTAAGTTTGTGGTCCTGACTTGTGCATATATGAATATCAGCAACAAGATTCGAAGATAAGTCCTTTGAAAAGGCCATTGCCAGTTTATCCAACTCATTCACCCAAGAGTAATCAAACTAGAATTACAACCCTTTTTATGATGAACAGATAAGACCAGCAAAATAATAAAGAGAACCTACAGCATAGTAATAGCAGACGTTATCACTCATATGAACAGAAACTGTATGTATTATGTATTCCAGTGAACACTCTACAAACATGGAACAGTTTTTCCAATATATTTATTTTCATGTGTGAATATCATTTTATTGCTTTTGAGTTTTCCTGACCTGAAAAGATTGAAGTTCAGGACAATTAAATTGTACATAAAACTTTCACACAGTCTTGCTTAATAATTTTATTAAAGTTAAAGTTCTGTTTGAAATCAATACCTGTTATATTAAATAAATTACCCTAGACAATTTGCCAAATGAAACAATACAGATAATCTTTACTCAAGTTGGGATCTAAAGAGGTAGCAGTTAGGGACTCGGAGTACATCATCATCATCTTCTCTGAGAACTTACATAGCTTGACCCCACCTTGATGTCTATACACCCTTGCTCTTTTCAGAGAAGGGGGTATTACTTATAAGACCAGTCTCTTATCTGGCACTATCCTGGTATCCTCTGATACACCTATTTGTCCAGGATAGCCTATACTTTTATTAACATCAAAACCTCTTATGACATTATAGTAACAACTAAATATACAATATATGACTTAGATTTGTTTCAGACACAAAAATATGAAAAAACTGTCTATAGAATAGTGAAGTTAATCCGGTGACCTCAAGAAGTGTGAACAATCTGCATAAGGTCAAACATTCTGAGTTCATAAGAAGTGTGAACAATCTGCATAAGGCCAAACATTCTGAGTTCATATGAACAATGTAATTATATATAAGCTAGCAAGTAACCCATCAAGAAATGAGAGGAAAGAACAACAGTGTGCACTGATGAATTGATTGATTGAACTGTCCTTTTTTTAATTTACTGTGAACATTATTCTTTGTGAGTTTTTTGGATGAGCTCATTGTAACAACTAAATATACAATATATGAATTATAATTGTTTCAGACACAAAAATATGAAAAAACTGTCTATAGAATAAGTGATGTTAATCCTGTGACCTTAAGAAGTGTGAACAATCTGCATAAGGTCAAACATTCTGAGTTCATAAGAAGTGTGAACAATCTGCATAAGGCCAAACATTCTGAGTTCATATGAACAATGTAATTATATATAAGCTAAGAAATGAGAGGAAAGAACAACAGTGTGCACTGTCTGCCTCACGTCCTGAGGAAGGTGCCATCTTTCCTGTGTTCAGTTTTTTCTTTTCCATTCCATTCTTCCCAGAACAAGTAAACTTGTCAACAGACAGACTCCTGGAACTATAATTTAAAAAAAAAACAACAACAAAAAACACACACACATCAACAAATACACTTACGAAATAATAAATAAAACTGAGTTGGTTTGATAATTTCATTATGTAAGGTTTAGTAATTTAATTATATAAGAGCCTCCCAGTACGGGTTTTAATCTTTCTTTCATTTTATTTTAACTGTTAAAATTACAAATGACTGAAACCAAGGAAGAAATAAATGTGTGCATCAGCCACAAATCAATCAGGGGCCAATTATGTGGAAATAAAACATCTGACCATTAAGCCATTGGCGTTCCAACACTATGTTAATGAATTTTTGTTTAGGCAATAAATAACAGAATGAATGTATTTATATGATTTAATTTTTATGAGTCACAATACTGTGGTAATCGAAATACATGTTTAAAAATATGTAAACGCACACTGATCAATGCATCCTTCTGTGTTCAATTTCTTCCTTTCTATTCTTTTCCATCAAGCAAGAAAACTTGTCAACACTCTCAGACATTTGGGAACTATACTTGTAAGCGTAATATTTTGTTTATTGATATTGGGGTGGACATATGGAGCTTTCTCTCCTGTTGTGTAAATGTAATGTTGGCAGTTCGAACACTTGATAAACGTCAGCATATAGTTTTATAGCCTTCGTTGTGTGATGCTACATCAAAGTAGTGGCTGGGAGTTTCATACCAAGAAAACTATAATGAATAGATCTAGTACAAATTAAGAAACAAACTGTAACTCAATTGTTTAATGTAAATTAATTGTACAGCACACACACACACTTCCATCAGATGATTAAAAAAAACAAACAGACCTTTTCTCATTACCATATGACTTTTGTGCAACCTTTGCATGTAAAATAACTAGTGTCTGGTCATCTCTCTTTCTGAGGTAGCTCCTCATGGCTTCTCTAAAGAAAATATTGTAAGAAATGCTGTAATTTAAAGCACATGTTCAAACTGTAAGTGAGACAATATAAATGAGTTGCATATTTAAGAAAACAGCCCACCAAAATATTATTTATTTTAAGATCTGAATTAACATTTTCAGATGGCTAAAATTAACATTTCAAAGTTTATAAGCAAACCAAACCAAACAATACAGGTTAAAAATAATATTGATAGGTACAACAAACTAGTGTAATGTTTGCTGTTTGTGGTGCTAGCCTTGAGTACAGTTACATATGTGAACCTAAACAGAACAGCCCAAGTAAAAATGGTATTCTAGAGAACAAAATATGGAAGCAAATCACAGATAATCAATCCGCAAAGCGATCAAATAAAGAACAAAAAGATATGGTTTTACAGAAGAATCCCATAGTTAAAAAACACTAAAGATGTCCTGAAGAAAAAAGTGGCAGTCTACTGTTACAGGTTAATCTACGAGAACTGTAAAGCTGGAATTACATTGGTAAGAGATAGGCAAGGAAATCTCATCATGACAGGAAACAAGATGGGCGGGGCACTTCGGGGAAACTCTGGGCAGGGAACCACCAGAGACACAATTGAATGTTCCTGAGGCTGAAAACGATCTAGATGTAAATACAGACATTCCAAGAAGGGAGGAAATCATCACAACAATCAGGGGGTTGGGGAACGGAGGGGCTCCTGGCCATGATAACTTGAATGCAGAGCTGTTTGGGACGGACCCTGAGCTGGCAGCGGAATTGTTAGAACCGCTGTTTGCACGGGTCTGGAGGGCAGGGACAACACCGTCAGAGTGGAACAGTGGAATGGTTGTCAGATTGCCCGGGGGGGGGGGGGGGGGGGGGAGAGATCTTGCGGACTGCGGTGGTTGGAGAGGGGTCGCTCTTCTCTCGGTTCCCAGCGAAATACTAGGCAGGATGGTTATAGAGAGAGTTTCAAAAGCGGTGGACCACAGGCTGAGGAGAGGGCAGACAGGATTTAGAAAGAACAGAAGATGTGTAGATCATATATTCACTCTCGGGGGCATTATAGAGCAGTGCTCAGAATGGCAAAGATAGCTGTACACTAATTTCGTTGATTTTGAAAGGGCTTTTGACAGCATACATAGGGATAGTTTATGGAAAATACTGAGGGCTTGTGGAATTCCAAGCTGCATAGTGTCAATCATAAAAAGCCTCTATGCCAGCTTTACGTGTAGTGTTGGGCAGAGCAACCTGGCCTTTGAGGTGAAGACAGGAGTACAACAGGGATGCCCCTTATCAACCACTCTATTTTTGGCAGTCATGGATTGGGTGGTGCGCCGGGCGGCAGAGAGGAGTGGGAAGGACTGCATTTTCTACGTTGGAGGATCTGGAGTGTGCAGATGACATTGCACTGCTGGCGCATTCGCGTCAACACATCCAGGAAAAGACGGATAGACTTTGTGAGTTTAGCCAGCGGGTGGGCTTGGGCATCAATTTAGAGAAGTCAGGGGTCGTGACGCTCAGTGTGAGCAGCCCTGGGCCCATATCAGTGGGGAATCGGCGACTGGTGCAGACAGACGCCTTCGCATGCCTGGGGTGCATGGTAACACCAGACGGCGGGGCGGGCAGGAACATCAACATCAGAATGAATAAGGCAAGAACAGCCTTTTTTAGCCTAAACAACATCTGGAAGTCCTCTCAATACAGCACAAGCACAAAATTGGGATTGTATCGGAGCTGTGTGCTTTCTATGCTTCTCTGTAGTGCGGAGTGCTGGAGAGTTGCAGAGAAGGAAATGTCGAAATTGTCCTCTTTTCACACAACATGCCTAAGAAAAATTCACTGAATCTTTTGGCCGGATGCCATTGACAACCAAGGTCTGCTTACTCGTAGCAAGCAAGAGGACATGCACACCATCATAGCTGGCAGACGCTGGAGCTGGGTTGGCCATGTCCTCAGAAGAGACCCCGATGCCATCACAAGAACAGCTATGCTTTGGACCCCTGAAGGAAAACGAAAGAGAGGCCGACCAAAAACAACCTGGCGGAGGACTGTGGAGGCTGAGATGCAAAGAATGAACCAGAGTTGGGGCACTGTACGAAGGATGGCCGCTGACCGAGCAAGGTGAAATCAATTTGTTGTTGCCCTACAAGACGCCACTAGGCGTGATGGCCACTGACTGCTTTGACGGTCGGCGGCTAAGGATCAAAGAAGAAACCAAACAATACAGGTTAAAAATAATATTGATGGGTACAACAAACTAGTGTAATGTTTGCTGTTTGTGGTGCTAGCCTTGAGTACAGTTACATATGTGAACCTAAATAGAACAGCCCAAGTAAAAATGGTATTCTAGAGAACAAAATATGGAAGCAAATCACAGATAATCAATCCGCAAAGCGATCAAATAAAGAACAAAAAGATATGGTTTTACAGAAGAATCCCATAGTTAAAAAACACTAAAGATGTCCCGAAGAAGCATCACAAAGTGGCAGTCTAGTGTTATAGGTTAATCTACGAGAACTGTAAAGCTGGAACAAATATAGTGGTAACTGGCAACACTGATGAAAAATAAAATAAGAGGGTGAAAAAGACGGAAGATACTGGGCAGTTTAATGCCAGAGCATGGAAAAAAAGTCAACAACAGAATTTTGTAACAGCTCTAGAAACAGAAGTGACTGCCTATAATCAGCATGACACTTGAAGAATTCTGAATATACACTTATGTTTTCTTTCTGATAGCAAATGATTACAGTAATGGTACTTTTGATGTATTGCTTTCACATCAGATATTGGGATAAATCTTGTGTTATCTTTCTTATTGCCTCAGTGTACAAAAGCTAGCATCAGCAAATCATATATTTAAAACTAAACATAATGTTCAGCATGTAGGTCTGTTTAAATTTAATTAAAACTGCTTGATAATTTTGGGGAGGAAAAGGTGGAGGGTGAGAGGAAGAAGAAAAATGGAGTGTGGCTTAGGAACAGTGCTCAAACTTTTGTTCTTTATGTACTACAAAATTCAAGTTGACATCTAGGCATACCAATAATTGCATACAATATACTTTCACGTTTCCGTTACGGAAACGACAACAAATGAATTCTATCAACAACTGCAGAAAGAAATGGAAGACACACCTAGATATGATTGTATCATAGTAATGGGAGACCTCAATTCGGCAGCGGAACAGCAAACGAAAATGGGGATAAATTAATAAGTTTCTGTAACATTAACAACCTGGTCATTGGAGGAACACTTTTCCCACACAAAGAAATTCACAAATTAACATGGGAATCACCAAATGGTCGGGACAGAAACCAGATAGACCACATCATGATTAATGGTAGATGGAGACATGCATTACAAGATGTGAAGGTAAGAAGAGGTGCAGATGTGGGAAGTGATCACCACTTAGTAGTAGCAAAACTGAAAGTGAAACTAAGAAGGGCTGGACCAACTTAACTACACAGAAAAGGTTTGACATCAACAAATTGAAGGACCCCTTACCAGAAAAGCTTTTGCGGCTGACATAAAGAATCGAAATCAGTTTGCCAAAAGTTAGGAAAAGACATTGACTGATGATATAGACCAGAAATTCAACACCATTTCAACAATATATAAGGAAAGCAGCAAATCATGCTTGGGATTCCAGGAAAGGAAGAAGCAAGACTGGATAACACCAGAAACATTAAACACCATAATGATGAGAAAGGAAATGAAAAGAAAGAAAACAGAAGCGAATTCTCCCAGGTTAAAGCAATTATTATAGCGAACAGTACAGCTGGACAAGGAAGTTAAACGCCAAACCCGAGGGTATTTCCTAGACGATCTTGCAAGAGGCAGCACTGAGAAATGAACAAAGCACAGTATACAAAATAACTAAATTCATCAGCGGAAAACGAGGTGCAAACAATATTACATTAGTAAGAGATAAGCAAGGAAATCTCATCATGACAGCAGAGGGACAGGAAACAAGATGGGCAGAGCATTTCAGATAAACTCTGAACAAGGAACCACCAGAGACACAATTGAATGTTCTTGAGGCTGAAAACGATCTAGATGTTAATACAGAAATTCCACGAAAAGAAGAAATCATCACAGCAATCAAAGGGTTAAAGAATGGAAAAGCTTCTGGCCATGATAACTTAAATGCAGAGCTATTTAAGACAGACCCTGAGCTAGCAGCAGAACTATTAGAACCACTATTTGCACAAGTCTGGAAAACAGGGACAACACCAACGGAGTGGAACAAAGGAATAATTGTCAAATTGCCCAAGAAGGGAGATCTTGCAGACTGCAATAATTGGAGAGGAATCACTCTCCTCTCAGTTCCCAGCAAAATACTAGGCAGGATAATTATACGGAGAATTTCAAAAGCAGTAGACCACTGACTGAGGAAAGAACAAGCAGGATTTAGAAAGAACAGAAGATGTGTAGATCATATATTTACCCTCAGGAACATTATAGAGCAGTGCTCAGAATGGCAAAGACAGCTGTACATTAATTTCGTTGATTTTGAAAAGGCTTTTGACAGTATACATAGGGACAGTTTATGGAAAATACTGAGGGCTTATGGAATTCCAAGCTGCATAATAGTGTCAAATCATAAAAAGCCTCTATGCCAACTTTACTTGTAGCGTTGGGCAGAGCAACCTAACCTTTGAGGTGAAGACAGGAGTACGACAGGGTTGCCCCTTATCAACCACTCTATTTTTAACAGTCATAGACAGGGTGATGCGCCAGACAACAGAGGGCAGTCCAAGAGGAATAAGATGGACTACATTTTCTACATTGAAAGATCTGGAATATGCAGATGACTTTGCACTACTAGCACATTCACATCAACACATCCAGGAAAAAACGGATAGACTTAATAAGTATATGGAGCCGCGGTAGCATAGTGGTTAGTGCACTGGCTTCCTAGCGCAGTGGTCTATGGTTCGATCCCCAGATGAGGCGGAAAATTTTTAGGCCACAAACGGCTCCTGGGTCGACCCAGCCCCGAATGGGTACCAGAGCTACTCTGGGAAGGTTAAGGCGGCCGGCGTGATGCCGACCACATCACCCCCTCGTGTGCCGACGGTCAAGATAATATGGGCCTAACACCATATTCCCAATATGCCTCAATGGGCGTGTAACGGGTTCCTTTCCTTTTAATAAGTATAGCCAGCAGGTGGGCTTGAACATCAATCTAAGGAAGTCAGAGGTCATGACGCTCAATGTGAGCAACCCTGAGCCCATATCAGTAAGGAATCAGCAACTGGTACAGACAGACACCTTCACATCCCTAGGATGCATAGTAACACCAGACGGCGGAGCAAGTAAAGACATCATCAACAACAGAATGAACAAAGCAAGAACAGCCTTTTTTTAGCCTAAACAACATCTGCAAGTCCTCTCAATACAGCACAAGCACAAAATTAAGATTATATCAGAGCTGTGTGCTCTATGGTGCGGAATGCTGGAGAGTTACAGAGAAGGAAATGTCAAAATTGTCCTCTTTTCACACAACATGCCTAAGAAAGATTCACCGAATCTTTTGGCCGGATACCATTACCAACCAAGATCTGCTTACTCGGAGCAAGCAAGAGGACATGCACACCATCATAGCTGGCAGATGCTGGAGTTGGGTTGGCCATGTCCTCAGAAGAGACCCCGATGCCATCACAAGAACAGCTATGCTTTGGACCCCTGAAGGAAAACGAAAGACCAAAAACAACTTGGTGGAGGACTGTGGAGGCTGAGATGCAAAGAATGAACCAGAGTTGGGGCACTGTACAAAGGATGGCCACCGACAGAGCAAAGTGGAATCAATTTGTTGTTGCCCTACAAGACGCCACTAGGCGTTATGGCCACTGACTGCTTTGATCAAAGAAGAAGAAGAAGAATATACTTTCACATACCACTTTGCACTGAAAACACCCAACATGCATTAATATGTTTACTGACAATTTTATGCAAATATATTATTTTGACTGACATTAAACCTAGTCATTGGGGCAAACTAGACAATACAACTTATTTAACAAAATATTTAAATATTACACTTAAAAACTACAACCCTGCATGTACCATCACTCATAAGAACAGTCCAAGACTGAACAGTGCAAAGAAAGAATGTAATTGTTATAAACTTTATATACCGACTAATATCTGTAGTCAGTTATAAAAAAATAACTAGAATTACAAAAATAAGAACTCAGACTCTCATAAAAGAACATTAGTAAAGAAGTCTATCAATCTAAGAAACAATATTATAAACAATTCTATCTTAATTGACCAACAAATTGAGGATACAGAAGAAAACTTTTTTTTCTTTTTAAAAACAATCTGCACTGCTTAAACTAACTTACTTTGTCGTTCCTCTTCTACATTGAGGTGTAGAGGTTTGGAAGAGAGAGCGCCATACTATCCTATAGGCTGTCTTCCTCCTGGCTTGGTTCCATTCTAGTCCTCGGTCCTTCAAAGATTGTCTAATGTTGTCCTCCATGTGGACTCTGGGTCATCGTGGAGGTCTAGATCCCTGGCTCTTAGTTTCCCATGCTTGTCATGGTAACTGATCTTCTTCATTCTGCAGACATGGCCAAACCATCTTAGTTGGAACTGTTCTACTTGGGTCTGCAGGGGTTGGGTTTTTAGGTTTTGACGTATCATCTGGTTGCGGAACATGTCTCTTCTTCGTCCATGAGGAGTAAGAAAAGATAAGGTGACAGGAAATCCCCTTGTCTTACACCAGTGGCGGTCCTGAACTCTTCTGACTTATGGTTTGCCGTCCTCACATAATTTCTGCAAGACCTGTAGAAGCTCTGTATAGCATGAATCAGATGCTGGAATGTTCTTCCTTGCCAAACAGTCCCAATCCTAAAGTTTGCTCCAGGGGACCTCGCTCTTATACTCAAGGGCCTTTTCACTCAGCTGTCTAAGTGTGATTATTAGGTCTTGAGTACTTCGGTTTGCTCGGAAGCCACACTGGATCTCATCCATTTGTGGCTCAGCTAGGCATCTGAGTCTCTGCTCCAGGATTCTAGAGTAGATTTTACTGGGGACAATGAGAAGGGATATGCCTCTATGGTTTCCACATTGTCAGTTGTCACCCTTTTTGAAAATCGGTGTTATGATGGCGATCTCCCAATCCTTTGGTATGGTCTTGTTGCATCAAGCTGTCTGTAGGACCATCAGGAGTAATAAGTCGCCTCCTGCTCCCATGTACTTAACCAGTTCTGGTGTTATACCATCATGCCCTGCTGCTTTGGCCATCTTGATTTTCACTAGTGCTGCCTTCAGCTTCCATCTTGATGCCATCTTCGCCACCATTGGTTTCCTCTTCTGTGCTAGTGTTTGCCCTTGCTCACCATCAAGAAGTTCTGAGAAATATTCTTTCCATTACTTCCTGTGGGGCAGTTGCTGTTTAACTAGGGCTGCTGAGCTTCTCGCTCTTTAGCAGCCAATACCAAGTTAAAGACACCTTGGTATTATCTACACTGTAGATCTAGGCTTTTCTGCCATTCCAAAACATGTATAAAGAGATGAAGCCATGAGCTCCAGTTTCTCCAGCTTGGCTTGCATTTAAAGGACCATCACATCTGGTCCCAAGCTAGAAGTAAGAAGTGCGTGGCATACTGTGCATTCCCCGCATCCAAGGGGGTTCTCCAACCATGCAGAGCTAAAATACTGTACTCTTCTCAGCTTCCCCTGCCTATCACTGGGTCCATAGTGAGATCCTTCTGCATGCAGTCAACCAAGTCAAAGCCAAAGAATTATGTCTGGGGCTCAAATGACTTCTCCAAGCTTAATATGCAATGCTGGATTCTCAACAAGTTTCACCACAGGTGGAATCCCTGGAAGTGTGTGGATGATATGAAGAGTTAATGAGTGTGTAATTAGCCTCACAGACAGAGGGTCACTTCCATATACATATATCGTAGCACTGTGCATAGATATGCCTCCATGCATCCTTTAGAGCAGTAAGCAATTTGCCTTGCTAGTCCTTTATAAATTTAAGAGGGCACTGTTTTTCCTTTCTCGTGTTCTTTAGGGTCTTGTGGAACAATTTCTGGTTTCTTGGGCATCTAATTCAAGCTTTTCTCCAAATTCCTCCCAGGGTTTCTGTTTTGCTGCTGGCACCTTGTTCTTTGCTTCTGTTCTGGGCATCACATTTTCTCTATATTTCTGTTTTTCCTGCTGCACAGCACTTAGCTCCTAAGTATTGTTTCCATGCCTTTTTCTTCTCTAATAGCTCTCTTTAACTTCCTCTGTCCACCAATGTGTCCTCTTTCTCTTCATCTCAAGTCGGACTTCAAAACATGCTTCTGCTGGAGCTGTCTTTATAATGTCCTTGAATTTAAGCCAGAGAGTTTCCAGGTCATCAAGTTGTTGTTCTGTGTTTCTCACTGCAGTAGCAATAAGCCCCCGATATCTGGTCTTAACTTCTGGCTCTCTCAGCTTGTAGGTCTTAATGCTGATTTCTCCTGTTCGTTTACTTTGCTTCTTGTGTGATGATTGGCAATTCCTAGGCTGAGCAACTCCTTCAGTTGATCTTTTAAATTTTAAGCAGGTAGTGATCACTTCCAATCTCTGGCCCTCTCCAGACTCTAGCATCCCGGACATACTTGAATGAGCTCTTCCTAACTATGGCATAGTCGATCACTGATTTCTCATTCTTTGTTGGTTCACATCTAGTGTATGCATGTATGCGCTTATGGGGGGACTTTATGTACGTAATGATCAGATTTTGCTCAGTACATAATCTAAGAGTCATTAAGAGTATCTTCTCCATTTCTTCCGATAACTCCACCCCATCTAGCAAGGTCATTTCCAACTCTGTCAAATCTCCGAGCATGATAATTTCATCTAGGCAGTCGTCCACTGTCCTTAGAAGCAGCTCGATGAATTACTCCTTGACCTCTGCTCGCTCATCATTAGGCCCATACACAATGACAAGGTTGACTATGGTTTCTCCTTCTTTAAGTTTTAGGACTATAATGCGTTCCAAGACAAAGTTCCATCCCTTGTTACTATCCTTTTGGATTTTTGCCACAATACAACCCATGCCCCCTTTAGCTCTTTCAGTTGTGGGGACACCACTGTAGAGCAGCGTGTTGCCATCGAGATCCAAAACTCCTAGTCCCTTTTTCTTCGTTTCTGTTAAAGCCAGGATTTCTAGTTTTGCTATCCCAAGTCAGAATGATGCTTACTACCAGCTCCACAGAAGAGAACAAGTGGTAATCTTCAGACTCCGCACTGGCCACAACAGATTGAGATACCATCCATTCAACAAGCTAAAGATAGGAACTACCGATCAGTGTAACTGTGGCACTGATAAAATGACTGCTGAACATCTACTTCAAAGTTGCCCCTTATATGTGGTACAGAGAAAGTGCATTTGGCTGACGCCAGCTCTTTTCGTGGAAAAGCTTTACGGGGATTCAAATAGCCTCAAACTGACTACTGCTTTCTTTGAGAACATTCAAGTGAACGTCTGAGAGTGTACGAAGAAGAAGTATTCCAGGTTTCATAAGTCGTAGTCCGTTCCAGTTCGTCGCCTTTAGAATCAGTCCGGTTTTCTCTCTTGCATGTCTTGTAATTGTGTTTTAAGGCAAACAGGTGACTGGCCTGTTGTGCCTTTGCATGATGGAGGGGCTGCCATGCAGGCCGCCCTCCTCCTTTTTCAGCTGGGCTTGGACCAGCCTAGGCGGAGTTACTGCTTAAACCATGCACATAAATGTTTCAAACTAATTATATTTTATTTTAATAATAATAAACTTCTAAAAAAAATTTTAAAAAAAGTCTCTTTTAACATCTGTTTTGCTAATGGTTTATTTATTTAACTTGTCGTATGAAAACTAAATACAAACTTTTTAGCTTTGTCTAGAAATGAATTACACATAACATTTTAAGAAACAAAAAATCTGACATTCAATTAATCAGTTACCTGCCCTCCCTTAGAGGACTGTACTTTGTTTCACTGTTTTCTGACCACGAAGATCATTAATTACAATTCTAAGGAAGCCAAGTGGTATCATGATTAGAACTGAAAATTTTAAACACTAACCTTGTAAGCTTCTGTTCTTGGAAAGGCCTGAAAGATGGAGAATCTGATTAGCCTTCTCATTAAAGAAATAACTGGATTTGGAAATAGTGTACACTTCTAATCCTGAGTTTCATTACAATACATTATACAGAAAGCTTGGGGAATGTCACATAAGTCAATATAATTCTCCAGCGCAGAAAGCTTTTCAACAATATCTAGAAATATATAAAACATTCTATAAAGTCTGAGAAGCTCTTCACTGGATGGTGTGCAACACCCTGAAATGTACATAAGCTATCATTAGGTAGCGTCTGTGTATACAAGAAAACATAATAATTTGGTTACAAATAGCAATTTAACCACTGAGAAATCAATTAATCTTCTGATATATAACATCATCAAGGAATAATAAGTTTCTATAGGATAAGGCAGCCCACTACTTCACTACTTCTGAAAACATATCTTACACAGCATAGTGGTCAAATTCTTCAAAATCCTATACTGAGCCCGATGATAAAACACAGCCAGCTACAAATTCCATCAGCCATCCAGAATGAAAGAAGGTTCTACAGTAAGGAGCAAAAGTGTCTGGACTTCATCCAAGTGAGTATCCAGAATCTAATCACATATTAAGACACTATATGAACTGGTCACAGCATAAACAACAACAGATATGAGTAACTATACATTTTGGGGCAAGCTGCAAAATCAGCATTGTGTTAGAATGACTGGCTACAGGGCATACTGTTGTCTAAATCAGGCAACCAGAAGGCAAATTCCACACATAATGAAAGGTAGTAATAATACTATCAAGTACAGTACAAAACATACTCAGTTAAATAACAAAAGCAATGGTGCCAAGAGCAATAAAAAGAATATTCAAAACTTCCATCCATAAAAATGAATGCTGTCCAGTGTTCTGTCAACATAAAAAAAGGAAAATCCTGAGGTGGATGGGGGAAATCAACACTGCACACCAGAATGTCATTAAAGCACACAGACCGGAAACATGAAAAAACTGACCACAGTACATAGTTGGGTCATTTTTGCACATGACTTAAGTGCCATGGAATAATGTATTTAAAAATACATTTTCTCTTCTTTTTTGATGAAAAAACTTTTGATTTTCAGTGTAATTCGATTACTGGAAATTTGGATAAATGGTTATAGACCTGTATAAATAAAACAGAAACCATAAAGATTTGCAAGAAAAAAAGGACACTAAATATTAATTTTCTGAATGAAGACATATGACAAATAACTGATTTCAAGCAACCAAGTTTATTTAGCAGAGATTATGGGAAACAGACTATGAAAGCGAAATTATTAAAGGTCAAGTTTGAACATAAGCTGTGCTATGACAGTCAACCACAGGCATTAAACAAAAAGAAGAAATGGAAACTCACAGCCTGTGAACTCTGCAGAATGGAAATATCACCAATACCAGAAGGTAAAAATAAGAAATAGCACAGTTATAGCAAATGTTACCTGGAATATAGAGAGCAAAAGTGAATGAAATAATGACAGTTCACTAGAACAGAAACTGACAGACCATTATTAATTCTACAAACTAAATCATAGTAAGGGCAACACAAAAGAAAAACCTGGATTAACTCTTTCTGATATGTATCCTGTTTTGGTCCACAGCCTTGCAGTGCAGAGAAAAATTATTTTACACTTTTTGTCAAGGCCATTGCCCTATTGAGTGTGCTATACCGACAATTTGAGTGAAAATAATATTTCAGCCTAATATACTTTTACCAGCTGTCACTAGAAGGCATGCTGAAACATTTCTGTCAACTGAAAATGTATATTCAAATGAGCTCTCTCAAATACACAGTACAGCCCTATGTATTTCCCAAAACTAATTACTGACAAAAGTGATGGCTTAATATGACTTTTACCTATACCAAAGAAGAAAAAAGGCCCAATACCTTCCACCTACAGGGACTACGCTATACCCTTAGTATTTCGTGGAAAGACAAAATGTTGCAGTGCTGTTATGCAATGGCCTTCAGAGCATGTATACACTGTTCAGACGGCACATATTACACTGGCTTGGCCATGTCCACCACATGGAAGATGGTCACACTCTAAGAGATATTTTATATGGTCAACTGGCAGATGGTAAAAGAACAGCAGGATGACTGCAGCTGAGGTTCAAAGATGTGTGCAAAGAGAGACATGGAAGGCATTTGACATAAATCCAGCCAACTAGGAGGATCAAGCTGCAGATTACACGAAGTGGAGATGCTCCTTTGGCACCAATGCACATTTGACAAAAAGCTGTTACAACAAGCAGAAGTGAAAAGAACAAGCCGAAAGAAACATCAGGATACATCAGCTACAAAAAGCAGCTGAGGGCTATCACCTCAAGGGTGCATCATTACCCACAGTCAGTTAAGACTGGAGGAGGCTACTAGTACTACTATATGACCTTTTATGTCATTATCCAACTTTAGGCCAGAACACACAATAAACAGTCATAACAAGGTGTAGCAGCCCACATATGGTTTGACAAGAAACATACAAATCATTGAACCATTCACAGCCATCTAACCTAAGGAAATGATAAAACATGGTAGGCGCTGACGAGGACTAACATTATCTATCTGCTAGCGTAAAGCCCTAAAAAGGACTCGCCAGCTATGCCAATGCCGAGCTGAAGTGCTTAGTCTTCGATAAACTATGTAATATTTGGTAAATAAACAAAAACTGCTTGGTAACATATAATTAAATGTGATATAAACAGTAATAATAACTTAAATATTATATCAAAGTAATTTATTTTTTTTTAATTTTCACATAAAGCATTAGTGTCTGTTTAAATAATTTAAATGGCTATGTAAAATAAAGTAAACACATAAACAAACAACACACAAAGGTAGTTATCAGGCACTCAGTGAGAAATAAAGAAGTAGAAGACCAGACAACAGAAAAACAACAGAAGTGATAGGCTTACCAGGATCGAACCAGGACCTTCCGAACGGCACCCAACCGCCTAGCCACGGTAGCGAATCGCCACTATCCATTCTACCAGCTCCGCATTACAAAAATAATGCTTCACTGACAGAGGTCTAGCGCAAACACTCCGTGACCCGGATATGTACCATAAGACGACCCAGACTAATTATAGACGCAATCACTTCTGCAGTTCCACTATACAACAGTGTAGGCCAGATTACACATGACAAAGGCCTTAACACTGTGTCCAGCAAATGATAGAAGAATGAGAATAAGTAAAGTATAGACTGTAGGTTTCTTGGTATTTTATGAACACATAAACATATAAACATAAAATAAAGAAGTATAGAGTTGTAAATAACGACCTTTTAATAATAATTTTATCATATTTAATTATCTTGTAAAATATGCAAACGTGTGGTCATTAATCTTCTTCTTCTTCCTCGTTCGACCCGGAAAAGGACGGTGGTTGCGTTGTGTCCGTTTACGCCTAAGCTGTGATATCTGCACCTTTCGGTCGACACATCCGACTTCAGCACGGCATTTTTTAGGGACCGGGTGTGCCTTCCCATTGCGATCCGCACTCGCTCAGCCAGACTGCACTGCTGCAGAATGTTTCCAGGACCACCACGTGGAGGTGGAGTGCGGTCTTGACCAGCTCTGGTTCGCTGGTCTTGATGCAAGCAGTACAGCTATGGGTCGCTGACTGCATTCACTATTGCTGCATCTTGGGGTCCCAGGTCATTAATAACAAAAATAAAATAATAAGTTTTAACTTTTGTGTTACATCCCTTGATATTTATTGGATATGTATTTATTTGATTATGGCCCCTGAGACATAAATGGCTTCTTTACATTTCTTACGAAAAACTGTAATTACTCATAATTACAATATTAAATTATAAAATAACTGCATGGCGTTATATGGCGGTATCTAAAGAAGACTCTGCCAAAATTCATCAAGAAATAATAAGGCATGCAGATTTGTATTAAGAACATAGAAACTTACTTTGCCTTTTATTAACATAGACAGAGCATTGTTTGTGCCTTTACCTTCTACAAATCCACACTGGTCATCACTGATTTCTGGTTTAATTTAATCTCTCACTCTTCTCATGATAATTCGTAATAATATTTTGGTCACATGACTCATAAGACTAATGGTGCGGTGTTCTTCACACTCCATGGCTCCAGGTTTCATTGGCAAAGCTATGAGTATGGATTTTAACAGATCATCAGGTATTTGACCACTGTTGTAGATGTCATTTAAGAGTTTTGTTATCACTTCTACCACAAATTCTCCCAAAGCTTCAATTTCTGTCACAAGTATTGGAGGTCCTTCACAACTGCCCTGGTTGTTCAAATCTGGTCTTTCATCATCATACAGCTCCTTGAAGTATTCTGTCCACCTTTCTATCATGTTCTCATGACCCTTTAACAATGTTCCTTCTTTTGATTTCAAACAGCCAGAGACTGTTTGTGTCCTTCTGCCTATTAACACATTTATTTGCTTGTACATATTTTGTGTCGGTTTTTCTTCTTGGGGAAGGAACGCGTCAACCAGGTGGTCGATGGTTGAATGGCCTCTAGATATAGAGGTTAGCTGTGAATACTGAATAATCAGCCGAGAACCAAAACAGGTGGTTGTAACTGAGGGCGAGGTGGGATAGTTGCGGGGGACAGCTGTCTGTATCAAATCACCTCTGAAGCTTTATGATGTGACAACCAGTGAGATGGAGGCACTTTAACCTCTTCCCTCCCCACTACCTTGTGGGTTTGACTTTTTAGTCAAAGGCTAGAGGAGACAACCGTACACAAATCGACGGCAAGTAACAGGAAACTACCGTCGTATTATCCCATGTACAATCATGAATCAAAACAACTTTCTAGAAAAAGAGAACAACGTTAAGGGGGATTCCAGAGGAATCACCTCGTCCGGTAGGGAGCATCATGTGCTACAGGTGGTACCCGATCGTCATCAAGCTACTGTTAGCAAAATTAGAATTAAAGTTAACTTAAACATAGGAACTTGGAATGTCAGGACACTAATGCAAACTGGAAAATTAGATAACATCAAGATGGAAATGGAAAGAATGAATGTAAATGTATTAGGGCTATGTGAAATGCGATATACCGGAACAGGTGAAATGTATTCTGACAATTACAAAATAATTTATTCTGGAGGAAATAAACATGAAAGAGGAGTAGGCAGGAACAGTAAAGGGATTTTGGGCAATATCAGATCGAGTCCTGTTAGTTGAACTGAGTGACAGACCAATTGATACCAATTTTATACAAATATATGCCCCAACAGCAGATAGTACAGACAAAGAAATAGATACATTTTACAATGAACTTGATATGGCAATGACTCAGTGTAAATTTCATGAGACAACTGTTATACTTGGAGACTTCAATGCAAAGGTTGGAAATAAAAAAGTTGATGATGTGACTAGTGGTTATGGCCTGGGAGAAAGAAATGAGAGAGGTGACAGGCTGATAAGAGTGGGCAAGAACACATGATTTGATAGTAGGAAACACCTGGTTTAAGCAGCATCCTAGATGCCTTTGGACGTGGAAAAGTCCAGGGAACAATGTTCATAATCAGATTGACTATATACTAATATGCAGGAGATTTAGAAACAGTTTGAAATCTGTGAAAACTAGGCCAGGAGCAGACTGCAACAGTGATCATGTACCAGTAATAGGAAAAGTTAGAATAAAATTGAAGAAAGTAAAGTGAGCTTCAAACAACATCAAGTTAAACTTAGCCTTACTTAAAGCAGATAAGGAAATGAGTGAAAGATACAACATTACAGTACAGAATAGGTACAATGCAATAGAAAAGATACAGACTATAGATGAACAGTGGGAAATGCTGAAGGAATCAATATATAAAACATCAAAAGAAATCATACCAGAAGGACTGCAAAGAAGAAGTGGATGACAGATGAAATTTTACAACTGATGGATGCAAGAAGGAACAAGAAGCAAGATAACGAAGAATATGACAGACTAAATAAGGAAATAGTAAACAAATGTAAAACAGCAAAAGAAGCATGGCTAAACCAGAAATGCAGAGAGCTTGAAGTGCAGAACCGAAAAGACACAAAATCTAAAGAAACTAACACTGACAATAAAAAACAAAAAACTAACAGAACAAAATACATGAGGTCTACAGTTGTGACTCCATGCTCCTTAAGGAGCATAAAAGGAGAATAATGTTGATGATATCTTACACACCCAAGCATAGAACTAGAGTTGTATATGGCCCCTCCTCCTCCAGTGGAAGTATCAACTTCCATAGGCAGCCTCCCAGTGGAAGAAATAGCTGTTACCGTTGGTGGAGGTGGAGATGGTGTTGGTAATGGAGATGGGGGCGCCTGCACAGTGGATGTAATGGCTGCCATATCAAGCCCACCAGGAGATGGCAGTCCCACTAGGTCACCATTGTGCTTGTCAGGTGGTGTCAAAGAACCTGCCATATGGTGACTACCTCCATCTAGAAGTAAACAAGAAAAAAGAATAATAAACACAAGAATATGATGATATCAATGCAATATTCAAATGGATATTTTCAGTGCCCTGTCTGTAAAGAGCATTAAGTGTCTGAGCAGTAAGCGGGAACTAACTCTCATGATTTAAATGTCAAAGGATGGCTATTAATGTTCTTGTTATCATAATCTTGATTCTGCATTTATAAGGATTGTTATTACATAAAAACTACTTACATAAGTTAATAAATATCACACAATAACCGCATGCCATATTATTACTTAATGAATTTTGGCAGAGTTTATCTTTAGGTACTGGGGGGTAACACTGTGGGGCTATTTCATGATTTAATACGTAATTATGACAGAAAAAATTATTTAAAAGTTTTCCAATAAATTGTATGCATGCCTTACATATATCAGGGGCCATAATCAAAGGAAAGAAAAATTCCAGAGAAATCAAGGGACATAACACAAATTTTTTTTTTTAGTATGTAATTTTAATGGAAATGATTTTGCCACTAGGATTCTAATTGCATCGGAGCTGTATCAATATATATATATATATATTAAAACCAGTGAGTGTTCCATGTGGATCAACATTCGCGGTAAGCATTCTTGCAAAAACTCAGAAGCAAAATGATATCACTCTTCTGGTGGAACTTTAAGTAACAACAGTATGTTGTGCGGCTTGCACTTGCAATTACTGTAAACAAGGCACTAGGATAGTCACTTAAAGCAGCAGTCATTAATTTAAACGAAAATTCATTTTCACTCGAATATCAAAATATTATAGTTGATTTTTACATTTCCTAAGAATTTTTAACAGTTACTAGGAAAATCCGGGCAACTTACAGCTAGTAATTAATAAAACAACTGATATGGCAACCATCAAAAGCAAAGCCATGAAATATATTCAACAAATATAAAAGGACAGTATTACAGTGTACACAGATGGATCTAAGGGAGATGATAACAAATTGGGTAAAGGAATTCATGTTCCCCATGTGGCAAATGGTGAAATGATATAGCAGAACAGATAATATATCTAATTTCACAGCAGAGATGGTGCAATTCTGAAAGCTCTGGAAATCTTCTCATAAATTGACAATGTTAACAGACTTACTTATGAAACTGCAGTTGACCAGACATAGCAGAAAATATATTACCTATGCTCCAGAGGATGTTCCATTCTAATAGCTTAGATACCTTTACATGCTGGCAAAGAAGGAAATCTAAAAAACTAAAAATTCCTAGCAATAAGAAACTTCTGCAACTAGGAATGGGTTATCTTAGAATAGAAGAACCATACTGTGCAGTGTCTAGAAACAAAATAACATAGAGCATTTCCAACTAAAATGTTAGTATGAACAACAGAGAAAACCAATATTTGATTATTTACAGGCATGCAATTCATCCATACCTGTAGAACAGGTGTTGAGAATAGACAGATCTAGAGAATTGTATAATAATAATATAAGAGCCCCCTCAGTCATAACTGACAATGGGAATGCGCCCCAGAGGTAACAGCCCTCAGCTGCTTATTTTACTTGTGTTCCTTTTGATGTTTTATCCTGCTTGTTGTGTGAGCATCTTTTCGCCCAATCTGAGGTGGCGCCACAGATAGCATCGCCACTTGGTACAATCGGCAGCTTCATCCTCCCAAGTTGCTGGATTTAAGTCCAGTGCCCTCATGTCTCCCTTGCACACATCTTAGATTCTCAGCTGTGGCCGCCCAACTGTTCTTTTACCATCTGCCAGTTGTCCGTAGAATTTATCTTTCATTTATCGGCCATCTTCCATGCGGCGAACATGGTCAAGCCAGCGCAGTCTGCACTGTCTAAGCAGTATATACTTGCTTTGAAGGCCAGCACGTGACAACATCTCAACATTTGTCACTTAATGTTTCTATTAAATGCAGAGGATATGGCATAGACACCACAGATGTCCTTTATAAATTTAAGAGGGCATTGTTTTTCCTTCCTCATGTTAAGGGTCTTGTAGAACAATTTCTGGTTTTCTAGCTTTTCTCAATTCTTCCCAGGACTTCTGTTTTGCTGCTAGCAGCTTGTTCTTTGCTTCTGAGTATCACATATTTTCTATATTTCTCCTGCTGCGCTTTTAGCTCCTAAGTATTGTTTCCATGCCTTTTTCTTCCTCTCTTATTTTCCCTTTAACTTCCTCTGTCCACCAAGGTGTCCTCTTTCTCTTCATCTCAAATCGGACTTCACCACATGCTTCTGCTGCAGATGTCTTTATAATGTCCTTGAATTTAAGCCAGAGGGTTTCCAGGTCATCAGGTTGGTCTTCTGTAATTCTCACTGCTGTAGCAATAAGCCCTTGATACCTGGTTTTAGCTTCTGGCTCTCTCATCTTGTAGGTCTTAATGCTCATTTCTCCTGTTCGTTTACTTAGTATCTTGCATTATGATTGGCAATTCCTAGGGGCAAAGTCTTTTACAGACAGGGGGTATGATGTACTGGTGTTGTGGGTAGTGGGTTTCCCCCCTTGCTTCACCCTAGGCCTAGTGAATTCTTGTTCATGAAAGGAGCGACCATTGCGGTGTTAGTCTCTTGGCCTAGCAAAACCTCTCATACCCCAAGATCGTTGTGCGTGGTGAAGAGCCACACCCTCCTCGAGGTAGTCCTGGTAACTGAGGGTGCGAATCCTCAGGCTAGACACAACGGATCTAGAGGAGCAAACCTCGATAATAAAACCGGTGCACTACACCGTACACGCCCTCTGTGGGTGGGAAGGAGCCAGATGGATACTGAACAAGTCTTGGGAGTGGGAACGAGTGTGGACTGCTCCCTGAAGATCGGAACCCATCGTACAGGCACAGAGACTCAGGACGTGACGATCCTATTGCCTTCAACTCTTGGTCACATGCCTAGAGCCTCGGAGAACTCGGCGTAACCAGCAGGCAATTTGGTGGCGGAGAAAGAGCACTGTGAGCCCTACCTTGGCTACGTATCACAAGGAGACGCAGAAACACCCCCTTTATCTCCCCCAGAGCTGGCACAGTACACTTCTGGCTTCTACCCGGGGCGGTAGGAAATCCACAGGCACCCCAACATCACAATGCCATGAAGATGACAAAGTTGGAATTTACTAACTCAAACCTGGCAGAGCAAGTCCTCCATCAGATGCGGCCGATGCTGGGCCCACTGGCGCGTGGACACGTCCCGATCCCCATCGAGACTTGCCCGGGGAGCCCACCCCAGCTCAAAAAAGCAGAGAAGGCCACTCTCCAAACCTCCGATGTCTTGCGGGCAGTGTTAGGATGTGCAAGAACATGGACAGGAAGACTCCACAACTTCCCCACTGAAGACACGCCCACGGCGACCGTTGCCTCAATTGGCTGTGTGTGGTGTACCCGGAAACGGGGCCTCCCAGTACTGAGGCACAGTTAAGTCCCCGATGTCACTTATCGGTGCAGAGTTGAGAGAGATGGCTGAGCATCACAATCCCTCCTGTGTTGCAGCATGATGAGAACCCAGCATTGCACACTGAGCTTGGGGGGATCACTTGGGCACCAGACTTAATACTGGCTCTTGACTGGATGGCCGCATGCAGGAGATTTCTACAATGGAGGGTTGGCAGGTGGTGGGTATCTGGAAGTGGCTCTGTGCAGGACGTGAGGATTCCTTGGGAGAGCCCAGAACCAGAGCACAGCATTGTGCAAGCTCTGCATAGTTGGAGAGCCCCCTGGATGACGGGGAATGCACAGTGTGCTACCCCACCTATCCCCAACTGCTAACTTAGAACCAGAAGTGGGGTCCTCTGTATGCGTGCCAGGCCAGGATAAAATGCCTGGGAAAGAGACTGGAGCTCAGAACTCCCTAACTCAAAGTTGCAGGATGGCAGAAAAGCCATGGGAAAGACAGGGCTATTTTGAAGATAACGCAACCATATTTTCACCATACGAGCTCGGACGCCGCCTCGGTAAACAAGGTCCGCGCAGAGCAGTGACACCCCCAGGCTGCTTGCGAATAGTCTACTACTGGGAACATAAACAGATTAGGGATGAGCCCACTCTCCCGTTGAACAGGTGCTAAAGTCGTAGATACTGGGCCAGAAGGCGCACCGGAAACCACAGTATCACGCAACTCGCTTTTTTTTTCTATGGAGAGTACACCGTCAAATAAATCTCGTACTGGTGCTCGCCCTGTGGAGCTCCACCAGGCAGGTGCAGTGCCGGGCTCTGAGCCTCGACAGAGCCCACCCTCAGCTACTGGAGGACCCTCTAGACCGTCTTGTGGAGTCAGCAGACGGCGGAGGAGAACTACTGACCAAAACAAAACAGAAAAAGAGAAACCCAGAGTGCCACTTGTCATGATGCACTGGAATGCAGAGGGAGTGAACAGCAAGCAGGCTGGATACAGCAAAAAGACAGAGCTGGAAAACATCTTGTATGAGAAGCAAGTCAGTGTTTGCTGTATCCAAGAGACTCACTTGAAAGCAGATCAAACCTTTAAAATAAGGGGATATCAATGCTTCAGATCCGACAGAAAAGATAGACGAAAAGGAGGAGTACTTACTCTTGTAAGGAATAACATTCCTGCACACGAAAGGAAAACCTTCATGGATGGAGCAGAATATCAGCTGTTGCAGATAAAGGTAGACAAGATGGAAATAGAACTCCTGAACTATTACTGTCCGAACAACAAACCCCTGAGTCTCAGCTCTATACAGGTACCAGCCACCAACTTTATAGCAGTTGGAGACTTTAATAGCCACTCCCAGAGCTGGGGCTATAACCATCTGGATCACAGAGGTGAAGAGGTTGAAACTTGGCAAGATGATCACTCCCTAATCCTAGTCAATAATGCCACAGATACTCCTACCTTCTACTCCAGAGGATGGCACACAACTTCAACACCAGATCTTGCCTTCTCCACACCAGATATAGCTGGATCTATTAGTAGAGAAGTAGGAGACCAACTAGGGGGAAGCGACCATCGCCCAATCTTTCTTACTGTCCAGAGTGCAACTCTCAGTACAGGCCCAGCCATTACAAGATGGAACTACAAAAAAGCCAACTGGGGTTTATTCAGGCATCAGGTGAACACGCTGCTGTCTACCCTCAAGGTACAGAACAGAGACATTAATGAAGTGGTAAAAGACTTCAACAGATGCATACTACAAGCTGCAAAAGAAACCATTCCCAAAGGATGCCGGCGTAACTACATACCATACTGGTCCAGCACACTCCAAGAACGTCAGGAAGCTATGGACAGGGCTAGAAAGGACGCAGAGTCTCAGCCTTCACTTGAAACTCACAACAAATGGAAAAAGGCTGTAGCAGAGTTTCAGAGAACAAAGCTAGAAGAAAAACGGAAAAGCTGGAGAACTAAAACGGCATCGCTGAACCTTGAGAAAGACGGCAGGAAACTTTGGAGATTAGTCAAGTCTCTAAATGAAGAGCGTTCCTCACCTAGGCAGACTATCACATTGGATGAAGGTGGCAAACTTTTCAGAGGAAAACAAGCTGCAGACTTGTTTGCTAGAAGATACAGTTCAGAAAGCAACTTACCCATTAACATAGATCATCAGAGAGAGATAAGAAAAGAAATACTGGCAACCATGGGACAGACAGATACTCCTGCCCCAATGAGGGAACCCATCACACTAGGAGAACTACAGAAGGCTATTTCCAAGCTTAAGTTTCAAAAGTCACCCGGCCCAGACAAAATCAGCAACGAAATGCTAGTAAATCTGAGCTCAGCAGCAAAGACAAAACTGCTTGAGATATTCAACCACAGCTGGTTGAAAGGAACGGTACCCCAAGTATGGAGAGAAGCCATCACAATACCCATACTAAAGAAAGGGAAATGTAAGACCGAGGCTGCAAGTTACCGGCCAATCAGTCTCACAAGCTGTGTTGGGAAGACTATGGAGCGAATAGTCAACCACAGATTGAAATGGTATTTAGAGTCTGAGCAGATCCTGGTGCCGGAACAAGCTGGATTTAGAGAATGCTACAGTATAGAAGACCAAGTTACTTACTTGTCTCAAGCAATAGAAGATGCCTTCCAGGAGAAGAAAAAGGTCCTAACGATCTGGGTCGACTTCAAGCAGGCCTTTGACAAGGTGTGGAAAGATGGCCTCATTGCAAAACTTAGGAGAAGTGGAATCCAAGGCAACATGATGAAATGGATCCAGTCATACTTGCATAACAGGAGAACTAGAGTCACTCTTGACGGTCTGCAGAGCAGAAAAGTGTTGCTCCATCAGGGGGTACCTCAAGGAGGAGTAATTTCCCCAACACTCTTCCTTGTTTACATCAATGACCTGGTGAAAGATCTCCCTGCAGGAGTTAAAGCTGCCTTATATGCAGATGACCTAGTACTCTGGTGCGCTGATGAAAATGTCACCACAGCAAATTATAGAATGCAGCGGGCAGCAGACATGCTAGTGTCATGGGCAGAGAAATGGCTTATCACAATAAACACAGACAAAACCTCCACAACACTGTTCTCCCTCGCCCCCAAGGACAAATCAGCTAACATACACCTAGGGACAACCGTGATCAAGGAAGAAAGCTACCCCACCTATCTTGGGGTGACATTTGACCAAAGGCTTACATGGAATAAGCATATTGAAAATGCAGAAGGAAAGGCCCGAAGACGACTAGGCATACTCAGAAAATTAGCAGGTACCAACTGGGGAGCAAATGAACGAAATCTAAAGAAGATTTATAATGGAGTAATAAGACCACACTTAGAGTTTAGCTCAGCAGCATGGTCATCAGCTGCTAACTCACATCTGCAGTCTTTGGACAAGGTGCAAAATCAAGCTCTCAGGCTCATTACAGGAGCCATGAAAACTACACCAATAACAGAGATGCAGAAGGTTGCTGGATTACAGACATTGTCCCATAGAAGAGACACAAAAACCATGATCCAGATGGAAAAGTACAACAGTATGCCAATGCACCCAATGAAGGCAAGACTAGATGATCTGGCATTGGGACGTCTAAAGCGTAGCAGCTTTGTGCATCGGGGGAAAAGACTTATAAGACAGCATCAAGAAGACCTATCCATGAAGACAACACCACTGAAGCCCACCCTATACCCTGTACCATGGGAGCAGGCCAGCAGTGCCCTCCAAATTAATACATCAGTCAGTGGTCTCACAAGTGGATGTGAGTATAATGATCTGCAAAAACGAACTGCTACATTGAGTATGATCCAAGAAAGCTATCCCGATCAATCATGGATACATGCCTATACAGATGGATCAGCAACTAATGCTGTTAGGAATGGAGGTGCCGGTATCTTTATCTCATATCCTGACAACCACTATGAGACTAGGCACATTCCCACTGGTAAATTCTGTTCCAACTATACAGCTGAGGTTCAAGCTCTAGAGCAAGCTGCAAATATGATTTATAACACCAACTCTGACTGCCACCAGGTAGTCATCCTCACAGATGCACTGTCTGTCCTGCAAGCTCTCAAGGGTGGTAAACTCCCGCATCTGAGAAATGAACTAAACAAGGTAGCTGCCAAAAAGAGAACCATACTTCAGTGGGTACCATCTCATTGTGGTGTACCCGGAAATGAAAAGGCAGATAAACTTGCAAAAAAGGGAGGAGAATGTGAACAAGAAGATAATGAAGTCACATACTTTGAGAAAAAGAGAGCTATCCAGACTATCAGAAGAGAACAGAACCAACCCAAAGACGACTATCACACTCTCGACCGGCAGGGACAGATAACTATTTTTCGACTCAGGACAGGGCATAACAAACTGAATAAACACATGCACAAGCTACGATTGTCTGCTTCACCACTGTGCACATGTGGATTAAACGAACAAACTGCTGAGCATGTTCTACAGGACTGTCCTCTGTATGACCAGTTAAGAAAGATATACTGGCCCAATGACTCAACACTAAACTCAAAGCTATACGGAGTTAAAGAGGAACTTCAAACAACAGTCGAATTCATCATGAGAACTCGTCTGACGGTGTAATCATCAAAGATGCGATCGCAAGAAGAAGAAGAAGAAGGCAATTCCTAGGCCGAGCAACTCTTTCAGTTGTTCTTTTAATTGTTAACAGGTAGTGATCACTTCCAATCTCTGGCCCCTTCTAGACTTTAGCCTCCTGGATATATTTGAATGAGCTCTTCCTAACTTAATGGATATGAATGCAGTTTCATAATCCAGATATACCAGGTTCAAAACCTGCTGCAGGCGGTTTGGTAGCAGATCGCTTTGTGTGGATTTTTAACAATGGTATAAGCGCCGTACCGTTCAGAAAGCAATGGCAAACTACTGAATGAAAAAATTGCCTAGAAAAATCACAAACAGCCAATAAAAGCTGGGGTTGATTGCCACGTCCTATAAAGGATAAGCAACTAACTTTCTAACTATGGCATAATCGATCACTGATTTCTCATTCTTTGTTGGTTCACATCTTGTGTATGCATGTAGCCGTGAATGTAAAGAGCCCTAAGAAGAGTACTTGAACCATCACGGCAGGTCAAAGGCACAGTAAGCTATAACTGTAACTCTAACACTAAATATAGTATAGATATCGTGTTTGGGTTTTTAATTGTTTAGGAACACAAGACGAGAAGAACATGACATAAAGGAATATTGTAAGTTCATGCTTTAAGAAGATATTAATGATTTTAGGCATTGAGTTCGAAATAGCAAAACATCTCTAACACTGACAGACAAATAAATAACGCTATATTGGCACGAAAATATGATAAAAATAGCATGGTGCAATTCTCGCAGCATAGCTCAATCGAGCTAATTACAAAAAAAAGTGGTTATAATTATTAAACGTAAAAACTGATTGGATATTTGCTAGGACTGCGACCAATCATGGTGCATGATTTGGTTGGAAGAAACTGAACTCGCCAAGCTAACTCGTTTTCCACGAAGCAGACCATGTAGAAGAGTTAAGAAATATGTGTCCAACGAGTTGTTCGTGGCGCAGAATTTGTCTGTAGGACTAGGAACTCTGACTATGAGTAGAACTATGAAATAGACCCTTAGAAGAAGTAGACATATCAAGATGTAATTAGATAGCAAGTGATTTCTGGAGCAGAAATTGTCTGTAAGCTTTTGTAGGACCTAGATCATGTGCAGAATTCAGGAAACATTTATACATTTTAAAGTGCTAAAAGACTTGTTTTATACGATAAAGCGAGAAATTGACTATTTTGAAGAAAGTCTACACCATATTCGTGAAGTAATCTTGTTACTGGAACAGAAATCAAATTGCCTTCTGTGTGTGCTGGTCAAGATTCCCATGAACATTGTGTGTGTTGATTCATGATTTACAGTAAGTTGAACATTTTGATCAACCTTTGAAATATTGCAGTTAAGAGATGGTATCATAATCGAAGATAGCACTGCCATGTTCTATAAGAATTAGCAGACAGTACAATTCTACCAAATATTAGACGGCCTCTTATTGCACAAGTCATACATTGCTGTAGTGTGCAGAGAAAAAGAATGATGGAACCAAATAAATGTTTGTGACGTTTAATCGACCAGATATTTGAGTGCCTTATATTCACTATCATGTCCTCGTTCGTGTAACAGAAGAGAGGAATGAAAGACTATAAAAATGAAGCAAAGAGTGATGTCACACGTTTGTTACCCGGTCATCCTGGCAACCCAGATGGGCAGACACAGAGTTTTGCATACTCATACATCAGATAACAAGATTACTGTCTGTGTGACACATGCGGGCAGACAAGTGTGACATAATCACTTCCGGGCCGACTTGTTATGACAACATTACTTTCTAATAAAGCAATAAGTATTACAGCTTACACATGTTGTCATGTGAGTTCCCCGATCTGTCAGTAAGTTTGTACACAAGGGCATCAGACATCATATTACCATACATGGGAGATGTGACCTTTGCCACAATTTTTCCATGTCGGAAATATTTTGAAAGTACCAAACCCGACATGTTTGAATATGATTGGAGCGTTTATTTATCTCCATAACAAACAAAGGCGTGGGCAGGCAGGGAATATAGTCTGACCATTTTCGCAGTTTTATTTCACTGCGAATTTCACACTCGCCAAGACAACATCAGACCTCGCCAGAGTGAAGAACTATATTCAGAATTCCAACTAGATTCCAAATAAGAAGTACAAAGCACAGGAAATCTCTACATTTTAATAAGGAATACGGGGACTATGAAACTGAAGAAACACACGGAGTCAGAGAGGGAATCTATTGTCAAATGAAAGACCCCCCCAGATGCGTGTAAGAGGCTGACTCATCTCTTTTATTCATCTGAGCAACAAGTCTGTAGCCAGGATTGGCGTAAGTTGTGATTTACATTTCATATTTTATTACCAACATGTGAACTAACATATATATGTGGGCAATTTCCTAATACTCGTGGCTTTTCGCTCAGCACAGAATATGGGTATTTTAGAGTTATCTCGCTTTAAAATCGAACTCACTTTAAAATTGTATCTGAACCTGGAGACAATAATCCGTGCCTGAGCATTTCTAATCTATTGAATCCATCGATCAAATTGCAAATTCCGAGCCGAATGTGGCATGGAATGTAAACAGTGATACAGTAATCTGACAGCCTTTGCTTTCCCATTTAGTGTCTACCATTTGCTAAGCCAAACCATGCAATTTTCTGACTGCATTACTCATATCTAATCCACGCTTTTTTTCCTTGACATGTAAACAAACAGACATTTACCAATTTCCGTGACCTGCCAGCATAACAGGCAGCGAGCCCTGATTTGTTTACCTGAGTTCTCAAGCGAGCTGATTTGCCAATTATCGGTCATTAGGCAGCCACACGTAGAAATAACGGTTTGTTTGAAGAGAGACAAGGGGCGATAATATTTTCCCGACCACCTTTGATGTTTGCACGTTCAGGGGGAGATAATGTTTGATGTAATCTAAGACAGGCCCGTGCACTGCAAAGTTTTCTGATGTCGGTCAGCATCGCTGAGTAGAATGAACGAGAAACCTTTGATCCGGGAAACGCAGTTCCTGATTCCCTACTATACAGAAGGTGTGAATTGTAACGTCTTCTGGTGATGATAACACCATGAGCTGTATACGAGGGGCGTTCAGAAAGTAATGCACCACATCGTTTTTCTCAGCTAGTAATGAAGACAGAAGCATGAAATTTTGCACACTTCAAATATGGCATATGCCAATTGTGTGCACCAAATTGCACCACAACCGGCCAAATAATACGGCTGCCCTAAACCGTTGAAATGGAGCATGTTAGCAACTTGCGTTATAAACAGCGAATAGTGATAGAATTTCTCGTTGCAGAGAAGGAAACTGTTGTGAACATTCACAAGCGTCTATGTGATGTGTATGGAAGTTTTGCAGTCGACAGGAGTACAGTCAGTCTCTGGGTTCAGAGAATCAAAGAATCAGGAAGTGGAGATACGGAGCTGCTTGATCGGCCGCTGATAAGGTGTTGTTTTACTTCTGTGTTGTTGTAATACAGTTCACCCTATCTTCGGACACCCGAATCAAGGTAGACACCAACAGATGGTGAAGGTGATGAAGAGGTAGGATGTCTCTGGTCTGGTTTGCGTGGGTGGTGTGTTGACATTAGGTGTGAAGAATGTAGATGGATGTCCACACCGGACCACAGTACAAGTTACAGCAATGTCACACAGACTTACGATGAGTCAATAAAGGAACAGCTAGTAACGTTTTCCCCATTTATTATAGTCACAGCAACAAGACGTAGACAAATCCATGTAAGCATGACACAGGAACATGGCGGATATGAAGACAGTTCACTACAGTTGCATGTACATAAGTTCCAATAAATATATGATTATCAAAGTGTTGCAGACTCCAATTTATCTCTCATTCCACAACTAGCAGAAAAAACCCCCGCATTACAGAACGGGTAAATAACTGTATAAATATCCAACAGTTTCATTCTGACTCTTCTGACCCCAAACATGGCGGGCGACGAAAATAGCATAGTCCATCCCTCTAATCGGACGTATCGAAGATAGGCTGTCCTTTCGAAGATAGTCTTATATAACTCCCTCGTACATCAGGCGAGTTTTCATTTTCAAAGTTATAATAGCAATAACTGGTAACTCATCTGGTCTTCCACTCCAGATAGTTATATATTAGGCCTCTATAAAACAGTAAACACTGTGAATTCCTCATCTGCAGACATAAACATCTAAGTTCAAAGATATACCGCTAATCATGTGGGTTTTAGAATAATATCTATTCTCCTGGGTTTTCTGTGTGTAAATCTAAACCTAACGGTCTTAGATGGCTCCAACGAGCATAACAAGTAGAATACTCTGCCTTTCAACCATTCGTGAGCTCTCGTCACCGGTTGACTCAAAATATGTTCCTAACACTGCGAACAAAGGAAGTGTGAAAGTTTCGTTTTTTTACCTTGCTTCGAATTCCTAACACAACTTAGAAGCAACTGTCGTCTTCCTGACGAACAGAAATAACACAGGGGACTTTAAATAACAGTGGAAGAGTTTCCATCCCCAGAGGCAATGCAGAGAAGTAACCAGACATTTCGTCTGACAGACCCAGTTCAACAAAACGGCCTCCCGCACAGGAAATCTTCTTCAAACTCTCTCGAGTTCGGGCATGCGCTGTTCGCATCACCTCTGACCTAAGCAGTCAGCTGGTATAACCTTTTAGAGGAGTAACTACATATTTACTTTCCCTCAAAGCAAAAAATGAGTATTCGCCCTTAGATTAGGGTTCTAACGAAAAATACATTAGACCCAAAATCTTATTCAAAATATTTTCAAACATAACAAGTATACAGACCGACTACATTACCAGTTATGAAAACTGCACGTAACAGTCTTACCACACCTCCCGGGAAAAAAAAATGAAACTTTTTTTTTTTTGAAATACATCTAGGAGCAACATACAATAGGCTCACAACGCATGAATAATGCGCAGATGAAAAGTATAAATAATAAATATAACGCCAAATGTGAGGCTAAGTCGACATATGGAGCGACTGGTGAGAAAATATACCTCATAATCTGAGAGAAAGCGTTTCTCTAAGTATAAATGTTTCCAGAGAGGTGTCACCAACTTATACTACAATACTGGCAATGACACAATGCATACAATAATTTCAATCACAATTTCATATTAAGTATATTAAGTTCATTATTAACAAAGAAGAAAAATCATCAAAGAACAGCGGTGAATATACATCAATGAACCCCTAAGTAGTGATACAATCCCTATATTACAAATTACAAATGTGTACCTAACTTGATATAGAAAGGAACTATTATAGATTTAGACGTATTAGGAAGTCCAAGACATAAAAGTTAGGTAAAATCATGTGGGCATCTAGACAAACTGTCTGCCATCACATTATCTGATCCACGGATAGCTCACACCGAGAAATGAAAAGGTTGAAGAGCAATTGCATATCGAGTAGACCTCGAGCTCTTCAAATTCTTACTCTGTATAGCCGTAAGAGCTTTCTGGTCGGTTTCTACTACGAAATGTGCGCCTAGAAGGAATCTTTGTAGTTTGAGAATTGACCAGACCATAGCCAACAGTTCACGGTCTAAAACCGAGTAATTCCTTTCTGCCGCATTAAGTTTTCTGGAGATATACATTACAGGATGCAGAGTTCCAGAGTACTCTTGCATTAGTGCCGCTCCAATCCCAGTAGATGAAGCGTCAATACAAAGAAAAAATGACTTATCTTTAGTACGTAACACTAAAATAGGTTATGAAAACTGCACGTAACAGCCGCGCTGTGGACGTCCTGCCACAGCCACCAACGCAGAAATGTTGAAATGCGCTGAGGGCATTATTCTTACTGATAGGCGATTCACTACTCAACAATTGGCCTTACAGCTGTCAGTCAGCATTGGTAGTGCAAATGCAGTTATAAAAACTCTCGGATTTTCTAAGGTTTGCGCAAGATGGGTTCCTCGAAGTCTCTCAAATGACCACCGATTGCAAAGGAAAGCAATTTCTTCTGACTTGTTGGAGCGTTTCAATGCTGATGGAGAGAACTTTTTGGCTAAGATCGTTACAGGTGACGAAACCTGGGCACATCATTTTGAACCTGAGACAAAAAGACAGTCAATGGAGTGGCATCATCCGCAATCACCAAGAAGAAAGAAATTCAAGACAATCCCTTCAGTTGGAAAGGTCATGATCACTGTCTTTTGGGACATTGAAGGTGTGATTCTTGTGGACGTTATGCCAAGAGGAGAGACAATCAATTTGCAAGCTTATATTAAGACATTGAAAAAACTCAATCAACGTTTTCGCAGAGTTCGGCCGCACAATAATCCAGCAGACCTGCTTCTCCTTCACGACAATGTGCGACCTCACACAAGTCTGGCAACACTGGAAGCAATCACCAAATTGGGTTGGACTGTACTACCCCATCCACCCTATAGTCCCGATTTGGCACCCTCTGATTTTCATCTATTTGGTCCACTTAAAGATGCACTCCGTGGGTCAAGGTTTGAAGATGATGAAGGAGTGATTCATGCAGCGAAGAAATGGCTACATGATCAAGACAAAATCTGGTACGGGCTAGGAATACATGCACTTGTTTTGCGCTGGCATAAAGCCGTACAAGTTGATGGGGATTAGGTTGAATAATACCGATGTTTACATGACATATCCATGTATATTGTGTATAAATTTCATGCTTTTTGAATAAACAGCTCCTGAGAAAAATGATGTGGTGCATTACTTTCTGAACGCCCCTCGTATATATAACGATCTCTCTCAAATTCAGTTATTAGAGTCGCTCAGAAATTCTTGGATAATCTAAGCACGACGAACTAGAACCATTTCTTCGCTAAATGTGTTAAATTGTCCTGTGGGGATTTCATTTTCTGATTTGTGGTAATAGAAATTGTGCTTAAGTGTTAAAATGTGCTAGATTTACCATTTTTATTCACTATAATTCCCTAGCGTTTAAAATTAGTGAAATAACATAATGCATAGATATTTCTTGCCAGTCGTTCAGAGTAATGTAATTTCAAATACCCCATTTTTCTTACACAAGAAGATACGGCTTAGCTGACTGAGATTATTAAGTGTGACGGATCAGTGACCGAATAGAATTCGCATTATATTTCATTGTGTGAAATTAAATAAGTGACTATAGTTAATGTTATGTGACAAAACAATAGACGCCGACAAATAGCTAGTAGTGACAGGCGATTTTTGGTTAAAGTGCGCGTATGGATAACTTGAATAATAAAGGACTTTGTGCACTGTTCATTTTCTCGCAGGCAATTACGGGGGAGGGCACATACTCTTTTTTTCCCCCGACATGCCATAGCGGAAAACTTACGGGCGGATAGGATAGTAGCAGTTTTTAATAAATGTTATTTTCTTCCCAATATAGCATCTAATCAAAACCAGTAGCCTAATATTACCAGTAACATTATTATTTTGGGTCTTCTATTTTTGGACCTGTTCGGTCCTCTTTCTTCATTCAGAGAGAGACCAATAGAAACAATAAGATTAATCGTAACTGGACGGTACATTACCCAGAATGATTTTTTATCAATATTTTCCAGCCCACATATATTCCTGACGTTTGACAGCCGTAGCAACGTAGTGATCCAGAAAACTACGCTGTTTCAAAATCGGCACTCACCATAAGAGTCAGCCGATAGGATTTACCATCATTATCAGTTTTACATATTGTAACATTTATCTTAGCAACCAGAGGCTAGACAATACAGGACTGACTTTCTCCTTTTGTAACTGTGAACGTTCCGAGAACGTCTTGCTTCAATAACTATATGCGTTGACACAGGATTCATCCAGGAAAAATTAAACCACCAAATTTGGCGTCCACCTTGTAATTATTATTCGATACAAAGGCTGGACTGGGGCCAGATTTGGGCAACCCACCTGACAATATAGGTTCATACTATTGTAATTTTCCAAGAGAGACAGAGAGAGAGTAAATATTTTCCTTTGTTACAATCATTGTACTAACTTCTTTTTTTCTGTTCGCTAAACTGGGTTCTTTACTGAGTAGTAATTTAGTGGGAACTTGTTCTTCACAGTCTATTCTGTAATCTAGTGCTTACCTTTGGGTTATTAACTTCTTTTGGGATCTTTTCTCAACAAGGGGAGGGCACTTATTTGGTTATTTTCATATATCTGTAAACTTGATTTATTTGATTTCTCTATATGTTTGATGTTGTAAAAAGTTTAATGATAATAAACAACAAAAAGAACTTAATGTGCATGTTGGTCAGACCCATACCCAATTAACCATAGTTTTTTCATGTTTGTGTGTATTGTTGTCACATAACATTACGTTTAGAATAATACTTACAGTTTCAAAGCTTTTCACTCAGTGTAAATGTAAACAAAAACACATATTCATGGTAAAATTATTTCCAACTGTTAAAACCTAAAGTGATTAGTAAATTTTATTTGTAATGTTACAAATTTAACTTCGATTTAATCCTTTTAAAGTTACTGCATGTTTGTCTCAAATTACTACACTCACTCTAAACAGAGATATACTAAAATAATAGAATTCCACTGATTATGGAGCTTAACGAGTTAGAATAAACCATTGCTTAAATTCTTCACAAAAGTTGTCAGCAGATTACAGAATTAAAGTGCTCAGCAACAGCCAGCATTGTTTTCGCTTATTTGAATATCTTGTGAAGACTCCCATGTGATAGAAGCTTTCCTACTCTTCTATCTACATTTCTGCCGAGAGTAATCTTATGTAAAGATAGACTCCATTGAAGCCTATAATAATTACTCTTGAGTTTTGGCCACTGTTGGACCACTACTGCAAAGCAGGGGAGGCAATACCATCACACATGATAATTTCATCTAGGCAGTCGCCCACTGTCCTTTGAAGCAGCTTGAAGAATTCCTCCTTGACCTCTGCTCGTTCATCTTCATTTGGCCCATACACAATGACAAGGTATAATTTCACTCATTTATTTACTCATGTTAAACAATAATTGATTATTAAATTTGTTATATGTATTTACAAATTAATAGTTGATTTAATTATTACAGAGAGAAGTGCACACGTATGAATCAGTTATCTTAAATATAAATACAACAGAGCTACTAAAGTAATATTTTACTGAATAATTCAGTTGGGGGCTCAGAAACGAGCTAATATATCTTTATCTTCATAGAAGGGGCGGGCAGATGCAAAGTTCACGACTGCTTTGATAAATTCAGCGTTGTGCTTGATTTCTGAAATATCCTATGAAGACTCCCTAAAATAGAATCGCCACCATTCTATTTACAACTCTGCCAAGAGTAATCTTGAGTAGATACATTAAAAGACCCTCATTGTATACTCTAAATTGTGGCCATTGTTGGACCATCACTGCAGAGCAGGAGAGGCAATCCAGTGACAAACGATGAATGATGGTTTGAGGATAAGGGGTAGTCTGATGGGGTGCTCATGTGGATGATGGCAGATAATTGGTGGATTTGGTGTAATCTCAGATACCCCAGGGCTTTCTCACCCCTTTTCACCTCGTTAACAGGGCAGTTATGAGAGACTTCTGAAATAGCTTGTATTGTCTCAAATTGACTACACAATATATCCTAATTATAACCCATCAAGGGTTGAACGGGATACTTTGTAACACAAATTGCTACCACTGAAAGAGCACATGAATGGTTTGACGCAGGCTTCTTGCAAGAGGATCTACTGCAGCGATCTCTCCATGCACCATAAGGAGGAAATAGGGAAAAGAATAAGAACCAATGCAAAATTTAAAAAAATGAATCATAATGGCTTTGTGTGTGGCTGTATTTTAACAAGAACAGCGATTTGATTTTGTAGGAACTAATATAGCAATGCATCACTGCTTTCTGTTAACCAGAACACAAATGTAAAAGGTAAAAAAACCTTTTTATGTGCACATTTAGTGGTAATGTTTTAACCGCTGTCCCCGTATAAAACAAAAACACCAGAATTTAGTGTAGTCAAACTACGTGGTGCATACTCAGTTAGTTAAATGCCCCATGTCAACATTGTTTCAGCACATACTTAAAAGGAAAAAAAGAAGTTTTGTTTACAATGTAACAGCTCATGAATGTTGCATTGACGGACATGTTCGTTAAAATATTATTCATTAGCTCTAATGATGATCACTCTTCCAGGCTTGTAATGAGCTTATATAGCACAGATGGTGTTTCCACGATGCACAATAACTAACATGCACACAACGTAAGGTTCATTCTCGATCTCGCCTTTTCCCGCCCGTCCGCACACAACACAACACACCCCCCCCCCCCCCCTATATATTTGAATAAAATTCGTGCAATTTCTGAAAGTTTCTCTCTGCAACGAAAAGGCATTACAAATTGTTTGCGCTTTTTGTGTGTGTGAAACAGAGGGTGAAAACACAATTTAATTAACTGCTCTCGTATTTTTAAATGCGCAAGACACTCATAGCAACAGATATGTCCCAAACCTCTACATACAGGCGTTACTTTCTTCCTCACTTTTTACATGCAAACGGTCATTCTTAAAGCGGTGTTAACGAATCAATAATCAGCCGGGGAAGAACCATCAGAAGCTGACGTTTTTCCCACGCTCAATGACGTCCCAGCTGTTTCATTTACTAACTAGAGATTATCTTCCAGCAAAAAGAACGTTTAGAGTGGCGTTTTCTGGGAGTCACATACTAAATTAAAAATATACTTTAACAATGTTAATACCTTTTGTTGAAAACGTATAGAAAAATACTGTCGTAAAATCTCTAGATAAGGTATGGAGACCAGACGTCCGGCTTTGCGAGCCAAAACTGAGCGTCCGGTCGGATTTTTTAATAATGTTGAAATATCCGGCTTTTATGTGATTGACTAAATTACCCTGGGCACAATGGGCTAATCACCTGTTTGCCAAGTCACTTCGATTACATGTCCTGCCCATGGGCCTTGTGCACTTGGTGTAGCAGGAGGTTATTTAAATTTATTTATTATGTAAGAGTATGCCAGTAAAGAGTTCTGACCTTACAAGTAATACCAGTCTTAGAAATAAGCACTGGTGTATTGTTATCATAACAATAGTCAGACTGTGAAAACCCTGGCCCAGTTGGTAAGAAGTAGTACCAGGATTTAAGGTGTCTCCTCCCTGTGACTATCTTATGATTACTTATATGCTAGGGGATAAGTAAAATGTACATTCACTGAACCCACAAAATGGAAGAAGTGAATAAATCCTCAGGTACAGTTAAAATAGTTTAATAATTGCACTATTATTCTATTTCTACTAGTTGGAAAAAGAGTATACACATATATATAAAAATATTCACACAATTACTATTATTGTCTGTTTAGACTTCAAGATCTTAAATAAGAAAGTTACTGAAATCACTGTTATTAGTCCTTTGAATTTAAGGATAACTGTCATCAGTTGACTGAGTTTATGTATGGTTACTTATTGTTTTCAACTATTGGCTGTTTCACATGTATAGGTGGTCAGTGTCAAACAGGACACTTATCTTTCCAACTTGATACTGCTGAAACTGTCCTTTGCTGATATCAGACTTGGTAGGCCCAACAGTAGGGATGCCAATGACCAGTTGAAGTTCACTCTTTGGGGTCCTGCACTTTGGTGGGATTGCCTCGGATGAACTACACCGGCTTCTGATACTGGACAGTCTGGTTTGAGTTATTTCATGGAACCTGCAACATATCAGCCTTGGCTAGTATCTGGCTAGACTTGTAGCTGACTAGCACAGATGTCAGACCAGTCAGTCATCAGATGTCACCGTTATACAATCATAGTAAGTAAGGACATCATTTCAGTGATATAGCATTAATATTAACATTTCAATTAAGTATAACTGACTAGCACATAAGTCAGACAAGTCAGTCATCAGGTGTCAGAGTTATACAGTCATAGCAAGTAACATCATTTCAATGATACAGAATTAATCTTAACATATCAGTAATAAACATCATCTGGTTTAATCCGCTCCTATACATCCCTTCATATTCTATAACTTGATCCTTCCAAATCATATCAAGTACAATTCAAATCTGATGCTATCTTAGCAACTACCCAAAATTAATACATAAAATAAATAGAGTGAGTGACCACGTGATCAGGTTGCTTTCTACTGAAACTGGCTGTAGAACACTCCAGTTTACCAGCTGTAAATGGGTACGAAGTTGTGCGCTCGAACTAGGGAAGGCAAAGGCAGCGAGGAAGGGGACTAGTCACCTAACCTCGTAAAAGCGGTATCTTCCATGCTGAAGCTTCTAACAGTTTATTTCCCTAAGACAATCTCTGGTCATGGGACTGCCTTTATCTTCGTAAGCGATAATGCATTTAATATCGACGAGATACAGCATTAAATATAATAAATATTTTCTATTTGGCTGTGGGGCTAGTTTTGATACGTTTTTGTACAAGCAACCATCTTCCACTAAGCACATGAATAAATCATATTAAAATAATAATACGTTATATCAATGAATATTATACAGGCATATTTTGTGAATTCTAAATGAACCTGTAATACAAAATAAAAGAAATTATTATACAGGATAGCTATCGTAAATTCGCTTACCCTCAGACTCCAGACACTTAGACTGAAATTTTCTGGCGATCCGCTCACACTTCAGATGGATTTAGAGCCGTGGCGTTATCTGCCCTCAGTCTTGTCTCAACCTCTTGCGTTGGGTCTTCTCAGAGTTTTACCGAAACGCTTTATATACGATAGCGCGAACGTATCGGAGAGCAGATACGTCACAGCCTAAGACTAGACCTGAAAAAATCCTTCCCGAACCGTGATTTCAGCCGATCTGTGCGTCGACTGAAATTTTGCCTTTCTCATTCTCAGCATATATAATATCCATATTGTTCCATCTTATCTAGTTTTATACAGCTGATAAAACTCTATCTTCCTATCCATGTAAATTCCCAAACTGTTATTTGTTGATTTTAATATTTAGAACAGAAGTGGGTTTACATGCTTTTAGCGTAACTGTGGGCAGCCGAAATACGCATATATCTCCGTAAATGAGAACTTCCTACCGTTCCATCTTATATGCAGTTATACACCATCCTTCCCTGTACTGAAATGTAAAATCCTTTTCATACGGATTCCCTTCTGTTTTTATTATCGTTGGCGATTTCCTCTGTCCGATACACATTTCGCTGATACGCCGCCATTTTGAAAGCGGTCGTTCGATCGTAGACGGGTTTATAAATCTAACTGATCCCGTTTGCAATGACTTGAAACCAATTTTGCGACATAGCTCCCCCATATTTTAAGCTGGATGATATCTAGCTTAACTATTGGGTACAAGACAATTGCAAATCGACCATTCCGAGGTTAGTTTTCCTTCCTTCTATCCTCCTCAAGCTCTGTGGGATGACGACTAAGAAAATCTGCGCCCACATTCTGTTTTCCAAGAATATATTCATCCTTTACTATCTCTCTCCTTCCTGTTCGGCTTTTCATCCAGGCTCTTACTGCTGGTGAAACGGGTCGGTAGGTTTCCCATGAAGTTTACCGCCCTCTTTTCGTTGATAGTTGGATGTGGTTTTCCCTCGCAAATCCGTAGGTGTTTGATTTTCGCTACGTGATTTGTTCCTTTTTTCCAGCGCATGGGGTTCAGACTGCAATTGAACCTGTGTGGGATGTTTCCTTTCCCCTCCCGTGCAAATCTCGGGAGTACCCCTGATTGCTGGTTTGCTTGTAGATTTTTGATGAAGACTCTTCCGTCGACTTTCTGAATCTACATAGGTGCACTCTGGACAGGAATTTACATACTGATTTATGTCTTCCGTAATACCTGGCCAGTAGAACTGGGTGGCTATTCTTTGTTTTGTGGCACCATTACCCAGGTGTTCACTCAAAGTTGATATGTGTCCCCAGCCTATAACCTTATTCCTATAGGTGGATGGTACAACAATTTGACCATGACTTTTCGTCCCTCTTCCAGCTTTCCTGTACAAGAGTCCATGTTCCATATAGAAATGTCCTTTCCTTGGAGCTTTATGTGTTTTTGATAATTTGCCAAAACAAGGCTTCAACGTGCTGTCTGCTTCTTGAGCCCGTTTCATTTCAGTTGAATGAAATTTTACGTTGGTGTCCCTCTCTATGTTCCTGGAGTCAGCCTTGGTCTGGATTCCTGCCATAACCATAGGTTTTACAGGGTCTCCTAAGAAAACATATTTACGCCCCAACATTAGGGGGTAAAAGGGATCATCTATCACAGCTGCATTTATCTCCCCTTCCACATAGCGACAACTGACATGAATCTTTGCTATGGGTAAAGTAAGGGGTGATGTTCCTTTTAGTGGCCCTTGAATATCTACTGTTTCTGTGGTGATTTGTTCAGGGCACACCAGAGATGCACACACGACTGCGTCATAGGACAAACCTGTGTCATACATTCCTGTGACTTGTTTGCCATTCACAGTCACTATCTCCTGGGTAGGTGGGTGATGGAGGCTATTCTGACCCACAGTCAGTTCCTTCCTAACAGAAGTCCTCACCTGTAGACATGCAGCATGATGAAGGGGTTTTTTTCCTCCCACATTCATCCGTGTTGTGGTTGCTCATCTTACAAAATTTGCACCACTTAGCTCCCTGTTTGTAGGGTTTATTTTCCTGAGTCTGAGGGTTCTTGTCCTTATTATCAAATCTTGGTTTATTTCTGTATGGATGATCCTTCTGGTCAAACTGGGTATTCTGCGGTGGTGGCTTATATCCTTCTACCTGCTTCCTTTTTGTTCCTACCAATTCAGCTTGAGCTGCTTGGTATCTCTCTGCACATTTCAAAATGTCTTCCAGCCTCTCTGCTCCTTGTTCCATAAGGAATTTCCTCATTTCTTGAGACATGGAATCTTTCACTTGCTCTAACATAACCATTTCTTTCAGATCCTCGTAGGTTTTCTGATACTTACCTAAACTACTCCATTTCAACAAATACGTTTCTAGCCTAGCTGAGAACTGGTTATATGTTTCTCCAGGTAGAGTTTAGAAGTTCTAAATTTCTTCCTATATGCCTCAGAGTTCTTTTCATACCGGATCAGTAAGGCTTGCTTTAGTATTTCATAATTTTCCTGATCTTCTTTGGGGGTTTCAGAAACACATCATATGCAATACCTCTCAATCCCTGGGATAACTTTAGACTCCATTTTTCCTTTTCCAGTCCATATGTAGAGGCTAGCCTTTCATACCTATCCAGGTACGACTCAATTGCGTCCTCCTTTTCAACAAATGGATCTAGGTGGAAGTTCATGGCCCCATTTGCTGTGTTCTGAAAAGAGCTATTCGCAGAATGAGGTGAGCTATTACCATGGGTGATAGTCCCAGCCTGAAGTTCAAGATCAAGCTGTCTCATTTTCAGCTCATGGTCTCTCTCTGCTTGTAACCTCCTTTCTTCTCTCTCAGCTTCTAATTTCTTGGCTTCTCTCTCCGCTTCTAATTCTAATTTCTTGGCTTCTCTCTCTGCTTCCAATTTCTTGGCTTCTCTTTCTGCTTCCAATTCTAATTTCTTGGCTTCTCTCTCTGCTTCTAATTTCTTGGCTTCTCTCTCTGCTTCTAATTGCTTTGCTTCTCTCTCAGTGTACTTTTCACATTCCGTCGTGACATACCGGATCAGAGCATCACCATCCATGCCAAGCTCTTTTCCCACCTGCAGTGTAGCAGACCTAAATTTGACCAAGTCAGCCATGATGTATCTGTAGTCTAGTAGGGCAAGTGATCTTACTCAAACTAATTTACTACAATATAATTAACTTAGTTAAAATTAAAGTTAATTAAACTGACTTCACCATATATGAAACAGCTTTCTTTATCTGTACTCAATGGTACTCCTAAAAAATTATATATTTCCTACTATGTTAACTCTTTCCAAAAATTTTCAAAAAAAAAAAAAAAAAAAAAAAAAAATTTTCTACACAGCAGAAATAGAAAGTTGGCTCAGGAATATCAAAGATATATCCCGCAGACGAGCCCCCACTGTAGCGGGAGGTTATTTAAATTTATTTATTATGTAAGAGTATGCCAGTAAAGAGTTCTGACCTTACAAGTAATACCACAGTCTTAGAAATAAGCACTGGTGTATTGTTATCATAACAATAGTCAGACTGTGAAAACCCTGGCCCAGTTGGTAAGAAGTAGTACCAGGATTTAAGGTGTCTCCTCCCTGTGACTATCTTATGATTACTTATATGCTAGGGGATAAGTAAAATGTACATTCACTGAACCCACAAAATGGAAGAAGTGAATAAATCCTCAGGTACAGTTAAAATAGTTTAATAATTGCACTATTATTCTATTTCTACTAGTTGGAAAAAGAGTATACACATATATATATAAATATTCACACAATTACTATTATTGTCTGTTTAGACTTCAAGATCTTAAATAAGAAAGTTACTGAAATCACTGTTATTAGTCCTTTGAATTTAAGGATAACTGTCATCAGTTGACTGAGTTTATGTATGGTTACTTATTGTTTTCAACTATTGGCTGTTTCACATGTATAGGTGGTCAGTGTCAAACAGGACACTTATCTTTCCAACTTGATACTGCTGAAACTGTCCTTTGCTGATATCAGACTTGGTAGGCCCAACAGTAGGGATGCCAATGACCAGTTGAAGTTCACTCTTTGGGGTCCTGCACTTTGGTGGGATTGCCTCGGATGAACTACACCGGCTTCTGATACTGGACAGTCTGGTTTGAGTTATTTCATGGAACCTGCAACATATCAGCCTTGGCTAGTATCTGGCTAGACTTGTAGCTGACTAGCACAGATGTCAGACCAGTCAGTCATCAGATGTCACCGTTATACAATCATAGTAAGTAAGGACATCATTTCAGTGATATAGCATTAATATTAACATTTCAATTAAGTATAACTGACTAGCACATAAGTCAGACAAGTCAGTCATCAGGTGTCAGAGTTATACAGTCATAGCAAGTAACATCATTTCAATGATACAGAATTAATATTAACATATCAGTAATAAACATCATCTGGTTTAATCCGCTCCTATACATCCCTTCATATTCTATAACTTGATCCTTCCAAATCATATCAAGTACAAATTCAAATCTGATGCTATCTTAGCAACTACCCAAAATTAATACATAAAATAAATAGAGTGAGTGACCACGTGATCAGGTTGCTTTCTACTGAAACTGGCTGTAGAACACTCCAGTTTACCAGCTGTAAATGGGTACGAAGTTGTGCGCTCGAACTAGGGAAGGCAAAGGCAGCGAGGAAGGGGACTAGTCACCTAACCTCGTAAAAGCGGTATCTTCCATGCTGAAGCTTCTAACAGTTTATTTCCCTAAGACAATCTCTGGTCATGGGACTGCCTTTATCTTCGTAAGCGATAATGCATTTAATATCGACGAGATACAGCATTAAATATAATAAATATTTTCTATTTGGCTGTGGGGCTAGTTTTGATACGTTTTTGTACAAGCAACCATCTTCCACTAAGCACATGAATAAATCATATTAAAATAATAATACGTTATATCAATGAATATTATACAGGCATATTTTGTGAATTCTAAATGAACCTGTAATACAAAATAAAAGAAATTATTATACAGGATAGCTATCGTAAATTCGCTTACCCTCAGACTCCAGACACTTAGACTGAAATTTTCTGGCGATCCGCTCACACTTCAGATGGATTTAGAGTCGTGGCGTTATCTGCCCTCAGTCTTGTCTCAACCTCTTGCGTTGGGTCTTCTCAGAGTTTTACCGAAACGCTTTATATACGATAGCGCGAACGTATCGGAGAGCAGATACGTCACAGCCTAAGACTAGACCTGAAAAAATCCTTCCCGAACCGTGATTTCAGCCGATCTGTGCGTCGACTGAAATTTTGCCTTTCTCATTCTCAGCATATATAATATCCATATTGTTCCATCTTATCTAGTTTTATACAGCTGATAAAACTCTATCTTCCTATCCATGTAAATTCCCAAACTGTTATTTGTTGATTTTAATATTTAGAACAGAAGTGGGTTTACATGCTTTTAGCGTAACTGTGGGCAGCCGAAATACGCATATATCTCCGTAAATGAGAACTTCCTACCGTTCCATCTTATATGCAGTTATACACCATCCTTCCCTGTACTGAAATGTAAAATCCTTTTCATACGGATTCCCTTCTGTTTTTATTATCGTTGGCGATTTCCTCTGTCCGATACACATTTCGCTGATACGCCGCCATTTTGAAAGCGGTCGTTCGATCGTAGACGGGTTTATAAATCTAACTGATCCCGTTTGCAATGACTTGAAACCAATTTTGCGACACTTGGGTCCCCTCTACACTTCGTTTCACGGGGTAGAAGAGGTTCCGATTATGAGATGAGATGAGATGACTAAATTACCCACGTGAAAGACACCATTTCTGAAAAATCTTCATTGGAATCCGATTTCCGAATTATTATCCCAGCAAAATCGACGGATCGCGCAAATTGCCAACAACACTACCGTAAGTTGTCATGTTGTTCAATAGTTTATAATAGATTATTATCATATTTTAACCCAGGTTAAACGCTGTTTAGGTTTATTTGCATTTGTTAGAGGCAAATATAACAGACAAATCAGCATGAATAAGAACCTGGAGTCACTTATAATTTCGTTGTCTATTGCAAATTACGGTTAATATTATTTGTAATTTGTAAAAAGCCAATGTTGAGAGACTTTTTTTTCGCTTATGCAGGGCCAATGGACAAAAGAAATGAACATTAAAGGCACCCTACTTGTGCAGTACAATTTCAAGGAGCTTTCATGCTCGAATATCTATTCATATTTAATACGTAGCCCAACTTTGTTGAAGAAGATTTTATCATCAGAAAAATATAAGTAGGCACGAAATCAATATGATTTTATTAGCTTACTGTTTGAATGTTAAAAAAAATGTTTCAGCGTCTTGTAGGTACTGAATAAATGTGACCTACTTTTCGTCCTACTTAAAAAAAAATATTGTCCTCCTTTTCATGACTAAAAAATGACATTTGTCCTTTTTGTGTTTAGCAATGTGGTCACCCTAAGGTAAGGCCTACAGGGGATGGTGATGACTACTTTATTTACTATATAAAACAGGTTTTGTTTATTATGAATATAAAACTACATTGATAATAACAGCATTGTATTTTTATAAGACGTCGAAACTTCACAAAGTCGCTTAGTGCTAGGTCCTAGTGTATTATTCTAACCCGTATAGTGAGTATTTTTACAAAATAGTAAAACAAACATAACAATATTAATAAAACTCGACCAACTGCCAATCCTAATCCACCGTCCACCAACCGGCGCGTCGAGACGTTCTATTGACAAAGCTGAAAAGGTCACACGGCAACACGCAATATTTTCCCACGGCATACTCCATTTAGCCGAGACAGCTCGAGGAAATAAGTAGCTAGCCAGCGAATTTTCGCGGCAGGGGAGTGTATGTTTCCAAAGGCGAAAAAAAAAAAAAAAAACCCAACACAATTGCGGCACTTGAAAAATGTTCTTCAAAATTCTGGTTTAATTCTTATATTGGTGCTCATAATATTTACTCGTTATAATACCGGTTACAAAATAGTAAAACAAAAATACATCTTTATTAATAATAATAATAATAAATTATTTAAGCACCAAACACGGCGCATAAGGCAGAAACCAGTGCTCTCCAGGTTGTTTATTGTTTGGTAATATATTTTTTATGAGGCAGTCTATTGGTGAACTGAGTTTGGATTAAATGTGCTTGGCGAAATTCCACAGAGTATGAACGATTTTGCATTTGAGTTGAACAGCTTAATTTCATTTGTATGGGAGATAACTGCAGAATTCTATGCTGGTTAGAGTATAGAATATAACACAGAGCATATATGAAAAACGTGTACAAAAAAATCCAAAACCCTGTACAAAGACTGGAAAAATCATATCAAAAGAGTTAATTCGTGTAAAAATATTTTCAATTACAGTGGGCTGCATTATATGAGGGGCGTTCAGAAAGTAATGCACCACATCGTTTTTCTCAGGAGATGTTTATTCAAAAAGCATGAAATTCATACACAATATACATGGATATGTCATGTAAACATCGGTATTATTCAACCTAATCCCCATCAACTTGTACGGCTTTATGCCAGCGCGAAACAAGTGCATGTATTCCTAGCCCGTACCAGATTTTGTCTTGATCATGTAGCCATTTCTTCGCTACATGAATCACTCCTTCATCATCTTCAAACCTTGTTCCACGGAGTGCATCTTTAAGTGGACCAAATAGATGAAAATCAGAGGGTGCCAAATCGGGACTATAGGGTGGATGGGGTAGTACAATCCAACCCAATTTGGTGATTGCTTCCCGTGTTGCCAGACTTGTGTGAGGAAGCGCATTGTCGTGAAGGAGAAGCAGGTCTGCTGGATTATTGTGCGGCCGAACTCTGCGAAAACGTTGATTGAGTTTTTTCAATGTCTTAATGTAAGCTTGCGAATTGATTGTCTCTCCTCTTGGCATAACGTCCACAAGAATCACACCTTCAATGTCCCAAAAGACAGTGATCATGACCTTTCCAGCTGAAGGAACTGTCTTGAATTTCTTTCTTCTTGGTGATTGCGGATGATGCCACTCCATTGACTGTCTTTTTGTCTCAGGTTCAAAATGATGTGCCCAGGTTTCGTCACCTGTAACGATCTTAGCCAAAAAGTTCTCTCCATCAGCATTGAAACGCTCCAACAATTTAGAAGAAATTGCTTTCCTTTGCAACCGGTGGTCATTTGTGAGACTTCGAGGAACCCATCTTGCGCAAACCTTAGAAAATCCGAGAGTTTTTATAACTGCATGAGATCCATCTTTGTTTCATAGATCTGGAAAAGGCGTTTGACAGGGTCCCCTGGAGCAAACTTTGGGACTGTTTGGCAAGGAAGAATATTCCAGCACCTCTGATTCATGCTACACAGAGCTTCTACAAGTCTTGCAGAAATTATGTGAGGACAGCAAACCATAAGTCAGAAGAGTTCAGGACCACCACTGGTGTAAGACAAGGTGAAATCCTATCACCTTACCTCTTCATACTCCTTATGGACGATGTCATCAAGGCATGTAAGGAGAGAACAAGAAAGTATTCAGTGGGGTACTGGAAGATGAGACAGGTCTATATTTCGGAGCTGGCATTTGCTGATGTTGCCCTGATTGCTAAATCAGAGGCACATCTCCAATCCAACCTGCAAGTCTGGAAGGAAGAGCTGGAGAAGAGAGGGATGGTCATAAGCAGCTCTAAAACAAAATCCATGGTGATATCACGAGAAGAAAGAAAACATCAGATTAAGTTGGGAGAACAGGTCCTGGAGCAGGTCGACCACTTTAAATATCTCTGAGCTATTATAGACCGAAAGGGAGGCATCAAAGAAGAGTTGGCCACTCGAAAAGCAGCAGCTGGGAGACTTTTTCAGGCCATAAATCAAGGATTCCTCAGCAAGAAAGAGGTTGGTAAGAAAACGAAGATGGCTGTATACCGCTCCACCTATGTCCCAGTCTTGACATATGGATGCGAGTCGTGGGCAATGACTACAACCCACAAAAGCCAGATCCAAACCTCAGAAATGAGGTATCTGAGGAAAGTGGTTGAAGTAACAAGAAGAGACATGGTCCGCAACCAGACGATCCGTCAAGGCCTGAAATCCCATCCGCTGCAGACCCAAATAGAACAGTCCCAACTAAGATGGTTTGACCATGTCTGCAGAATGGGAGAAGATCGGCTACCACGACAAGCATGGGAAACAAAGAGCCAGGGATCCAGACCTCCAGGACGACCCAGAGTCCGCTGGGAGGACAACATTAGACAATCTTTGAAGGACCGAGGACTAGAATGGAACCAGGCTAGGAAGAAGACAGCTGATAGAATGGTCTGGCGCTCTCTCTTCCAAACCTCTACACCTCATGGTAGAAGGGGAACGACTAAGTAAGTAAGTAAGTAATTTGCACTACCGCATTGGACTGACAGCTGTAAGGCCAATTGTTGAGTAGTGATTCGCCTATCAGTTAGAATAATGCCCTCAGCGCATTTCAACATTTCTGCGTTGGTGGCTGTGGCAGGACGTCCACAGCGTGGCCGATCATGCAGCTCCGTATCTCCACTTCCTGATTCTTTGATTCTCTGAACCCAGCGACTGACTGTACTCCTGTCGACTGCAAAACTTCCATACTCATCACATAGACGCTGGTGAATATTCACAACAGTTTCCTTCTCTGCAACGAGAAATTCTATCACAATTCGCTGTTTATAACGCAAGTTGCTAACACGCTCCATTTCAACGGTTTAGGGCAGACGTATTATTTGGCCGGTTGCGGTGCAATTTGGTGCACACAATTGGCACATGCCATATTTGAAGTGTGCAAAATTTCATGCTTCTATCTTCATTATTAGCTGAGAAAAACGATGTGGTGCATTACTTTCTGAACGACCCTCGTAAATGAGGCATGGGCACTTTGCCTTTTATTTAAAGCAGGTCTTCACGTATTTTAAAACCCAAAACAATAAATGTCTTGAGTTTATTTTACACTGTAAAAATAATGTGATGGTGTCATCATTTAGTCTATTTCTGTGCTTAATTATCACTAACAGACTGGGAAATCCTGTGTTCAATAGGACCTTATAAAAGAACTCTGAGACACAGTAATAAGGGGAATGGGTTAGAAAACCTGTACAGAAATTATGTACAGGGTGTAAAAACGCAAACACCTTGTACAGATTATGGGTAAACCATAGCATGTGGCATGTATGACATAGTATAAATCTGGCTCTGCTTAACCTTGTCACCAGCATACTGATTGGCTCCTCCTGTGTTGATGTTACTTCCAATGCAGATAATGCTGCGCAATCCTTTAATCGTCTGTTGTCTTTCGTAAGGCGAATTACATTGCGATGTATTGTTAGGCTGTGGTCCAGGGCATCAGATTTCTTCTTCTTTGATCCTTAGCCATGGACTGTCAAAGCAGTCAGTGGCCATCACAAATTTCTTCATTCTCCCCCCATCGGGATAACAAAAATGATGTTTATCAAGGTGCACTGGAACCACGCCACAACAATAAATGCAGAAATACAAATAAGTAACTATGGAACAATGTGTTAAATAATGAATTGAGAGGGCAATTGATATGAATTAATCAAATCATTGTGATGTGGTTGTTACATTATTTATGAACTGTCATTAAAATATCCAATCCTGATATTAGAAACTGAGCAATGCCAGGGACTTACAGTTATGCAAAACCAAAACAGCCGGTATAAGAAAAGTGGATTACTTACCATGAGACTGATCTGGTATGCCCACTGTGATCACAGAGTTAGCGTGGTGATGAGGAAACTGCTGCTGCTGATGACTGTGAAGATGATGTGGATGAGAGGGAAGTCTGGGATGCTGATGTGAAAGATGATGTTGATGCTGGAAAAACTGTTCCTGATCAAACAGTCTCTCCTCTTTCAACAGTGGCTGATGATTGTGCTGCGAATGCACCCCCAATTTGGCACTGGAAAGATCAACTGGATTGTCAAGACTAAGTTTTGCAGCATGGGCCATGGGGTCAGTAAGCGAAAGAGTTGAAGGCAGAGGACGAGATGACAATGACCCCACGCTCAAGCTAGGCTGAAAAAATTGACTGTGCTCTTGGAAGAAGTCTGTATTGTCTGGCACGAACTGAGATCTGCAAATAATCTTGTGCCCAGCAAGAGATGTGACAAAGTTATGATCCCCTTGCACAGAGTAACGTAATTCATGTCGCGTTAGTGACTGGACATCATCATTATCGCCTCTCACATCAAAGATATTCTGAGGAGCAAAATTTCCACAGATAAATGATAAAGACCACATCAAGTGCCATCTCTACAATTACAGCAACGAATCTTAAATAATGTGTATCTTATCTTAGTAAACCTATTTTTATTTGCTATTTCTGTTGTAAGGTACTGTTACCTTTCTTCCTGTTTGCCTTGAAATTTTCTAATGATGTTTTTACAAGGGTAGGCAACCCAAGAGCTGTAGGGATCTACTTTAAAAACACTGAGCCCTTTAAAGATCTTCCTTTATAAAATCATTGTGTCTGTATTAAGGTTTATGAGTAAAAGGAATTTGGCATAAATCTATCCTATATGTAACTGTTATCTATGCCACATGATCTGCTTCCAGCAACAATGAACTTTAAAAAAATTTTTTATAAAGGACAAGGAAGACAAATTGCTTACTGCCTTGAAGGAAGTAATGAAAAGAATATTTCTCAGAACTCCTTGATGGTGAGCAAGGTCAAGCATCAGAAATGATAACCACTAGCACAGAAGGGAACACCAATGGTGGTGAAGATGACATAAAGATGGAAGAACTGAAGGCAGCACTGGAGAAAATCAAGATGGGCAAAGCAGCAGGGCATGACGGTATAACACCAGAAATGGTTAAGTACATGGGGGCAGCAGGCGACCTATTACTCTTAAGGATCCTACAGGCAGCGTGGTGCAACAAGACCATACCAAAGGATTGGGAGATTGCCATCATAACACCAATTTTCAAAAAGGGTGACAATCGACAATGTGGAAACCATAAAGGCTTATCCCTTCTCAGTGTCCCTGGTAAAATCTACTCTATAATCCTAGAGCGGAGACTCAGATGCCTAGCTGAGCTAAAATTGGGTGAGGTCCAGTGTGGATTTCGAGCAAACCGAAGTACTCAAGACCTAATCTTCACACTCAGACAGCTGAATGAAAAGGCTCTTGAGTATAAGAGTGAGATCCATCTCTGTTTCATACATCTGGAAAAGGCGTTTGACAGGGTCCCCTGGAGCAAACTTTGGGACTGTTTGGCAAGGAAGAACATTCCAGCATGTCGCAGAGTGAAGATATTTGCCTATTTGAAATTTTCTGTCTATCCTAAGTTTCTGAAAAAAATGTTTCTCACGCACTTGTCCATCCCACCTTAACTCAGGTGAAGCTTCGGTCAACCCGTTCACGTCTGTTAGGATTTTCCAGACTCGGCTGTCTAGATATTTATGGCCTGTCTTCTTTCCCATTGTTAATACTTCTGAGCTCAGAACCACAGCACGTACAATAGTGACATTCAATATGCAAATTAATTTGGGGCGATACTTTTGGATATCGTGGGAACTTTTAAAATGTAGTAGGTAAATCGAAAATAATTCTTTCTTTCTTTAAGAAACTAGATTTAGACTTCACTTGGTGATAAGCATACTGAAAGAGAAAGACACACTTCTTAGTCTTGTAAAGTAAAACTGTGCATAGGGAGACTTGCGTTTAACAAACAAAGTGCCCTCTAGTTTAACTTACAGACTATAAATTCCGGTGCGGGTATGTATTTGCTTTTCCAGTATATAGACATTCATCATGTGACGTATTATTTCCAGAACATTGTCTCCATTACAGCTGCTCTGAACGCATCACGATTCTGGGCAAGTCGACCTGCATCAGCCAAAGACAAGTTCAGACTCTCTGTGATGTCCTGGGTCCACCGTTGTCTAGGTCGACCCCTTCCCCTTTTTCCAGGGACCATGCCTTCCATCACTGTTTTTTCCAGACTATTATGTCTTTTTATATGACCGAAAAATTTCAGCTTCCTTATTGCGATGGTATTTAGGAGCCAATGTTCCTGTACATTTAGTGAGTGCAGTACTTCTCTGTTGGTCTTTTTTTCTGTCCAGGGTATTCTCAACATCCTTCTGTAGCATTTCATTTCGAATGATGTAATCTGTTTTGAAACTGTTTTATTGAGTGTCCAAGTCTCGCAGCCGTATGTTGCTACTGGGAATATAAATGCTCTGATCAGTTGTAACTTTGTTTCTTTGCTTGTGCCTTGCCATAGGTTTTTCATCTGTATTAGTTTATGTATATAGACAATTAGCTCAAATATATAGATATGAAATATATTACTATCATGGTGAAAGTCTAAGAGTATTATATAAGTGGGTTTCCTTTACCATGTATTTATCATAAATGCTTACGAAAATTTATTTATTTTCACTGCTTGTATTTTAAAGCGATGTTATGTTACAATGTTTGTATCATTCATAATTTCAATGATCATTTTACTTTTCAATGATTGTAACATTAATGGACGAGCATATTATGAATGCGGGAAGGAACGAACGGTGGAAAGCACAGGAGGATTCCCTAGCGGACCCTCATGTAACTTTGTCTGACCGGGGAGGAAGCAACAGTCTTGTTATTATGTAAGTGCACGGACTGGCCAGCTAATTCATTCACAGCAGACAGGAATGTTTAAGAATGGACTGACTATTTTAGGAACGAGACGCATGCATGGATACCAACATGCCTACGCTGGACACTGCTTAAATTGTTTCTGTAGTAATGTGCGTGTTGCAGCAGAAGAGTAGTTACACATGTATTTTTGTTTTGTCTAACAGATTTATGCAGTGCAAGTCTTGCCTCTTATTGCTGAAAAGAGGTTAACTTGGGTCAGTGGCCATATAGTCCTTGTCCACCAGTCACAATAATTCCCTTCAATTATTTCAATTACTGCAATTATTTCAAAGATTCTCAACACCAGACATTACCCTTAACAACCATCACCCGTACCATACTCCACCCATTTTAACCCTCCATCCCACCTTTGGAAGCAAATTCGTTTCTTTGGATATCTCATCAACTGTGGATACGTTACACCAATCTTGGATTTATAAAATCGTGTTCAGATTCTGTGCCTTTTGTGGATACCTTATTCTAACAGTGAAGTTAATTTCAAAGTATTGGATTATGTGATATTTTTCCAAGAGAACATCAGGATATAAGTTGTTTCCAACATTCACACCAAAGGAACATTCATTTTCACACAAACAGCATTTCCCATATTTTCCAGCAAAAGCCTATCAGGCCTGCCAGGAACTTTACTAACACAATTCATTCATAATCCTTTTTTTTCACTATGTGTAATATTGTTTTTTCTTTAAGGGGCTCCACGGTAGAGAAAACTCGATTTTACGTACAAAATATCGATTTTTTACTTTTGAGCTTATTTTATTAAATAATCATAGAAGAATCGATTGAGCAAGGTTTTATAACATAAAAAATGCATTTGATGTATCAAAAAGCATATTTTCTGTACCCACCCCCAGCTATGATTTGCAAATTTGTGCCGAAAATGCAAGATTTGTCGCTCAATTATACCTTAGTTACGCTAACCAAATCGTGGACTATTTGGTATCGATACACAGGGAATTTCATTGTCTGCCGTAATATCGCAAATTCGAAACTATTTTTTCTCATAGCTCTGAGTGAATTGTGTTTGAAAATTTCCGTAATTTTACGCTAATTGCCTTATAAGGAGTTGTCACGTGGTGACCTCATTCCCGACTCATTGAAGACACAAACGTAAACAACTGTTTTGATTGGTCATAACAACATTTTGGCTGCGTGCGCAAATGTGGAAGAAGCAACAGCCATTTCCGCCCGTCAACAATTATTGTTTGCTGCAAGTTCGATATTTTTCTTGTTTAAGTTTCAGTGAATTGTGTTCTATTACTTCAAAATGGGAAGAATAAGTAAGAGATCAAAGCAAATATCTGCTGCCAGGTTGCGTCGACAGTATGTGATTTCTACTAGTGGTAAAGGTAAGACAGAATTAGCGGTGAATAATACACAAACTGATAGGCCTACACAAACAACGTGGAATTTCTGCATCCCAGTAGCCGATAGGCCCATGGTTGACATTGCAGATCCAGTAGTGCCTGGCCCAAGTCGATCTGATATAAAAATTAGCTTGAGCACGAGCAAGAATGTTGCATCTCATAATACTGTCTGCGCTCAGCCTAAACCTACGTATAAAACCATTGTCGATATTTCTTTCTTCAACAACCTTCTTAAAAATGTATGTTGCAATTTGTGTAAGCAAAGCACATTGCAAACAAGAACTGACAACACCAAGTCTAAAGGTTTCTCTCTCTTCCTGGAAGTTGTGTGTCACACATGTGAAAAAGCAATTTCTAGAACGTACACATCCGAGAGGGAACCAGCAGGCTGCGGCCCTCGTGGACATGCAATCAACAAATCTGCTGTTCTTGGTGCCCTCATGTCTGGAATGGGCCCATATACGTTTAATCTCTTCTGTGAGAACCTAGACCTCCCTGGCCTGCGCCAGAAAACATTTCATAAATATGCAGATCAAATTTTTGATCATTTGGATACCATGCACTCTACAGTATTTCAACGTTCCGTCAGCATTGTCCGAGCTGAACACGCTTAGAGTCAGTATCGTACCATTAATAAAAAAGAAGTCATTGACATCGCTGTCAGCTTTGATGCAACATGGCTAACTAGAGGTCATAAGTCACTGATAGGTGTTGGCAGTGTTATTGACATCTTGACTGGCATGGTCATCGATACGCATGTTATGTCTTCCTTCTGTCACACCTGTGAGACTACTGGACAGTGGCAACTGAAAAATCAGCCTGACAAATTTGAAAAATGGAAAGCAGAGCATCAGAAGGACTGCTGCCGTAATTACGAAGGGTCATCCGGAATGATGGAGGTAAAAGCCTGTGAAGTTCTCTTTCTTCGAGGTTGTAGTCTAGCGGAGTGTGAACCTTGGTCTCGTGTGGTCCGGCAGCTTCTCCTTTGGCGATGGAAGCCTGATAGAAACACCAGGAGTCTTTGCCTGGTGGACACAAATTATGTTGGGGTTTGTTGTTTGTCGAATACCCATGGTAGAGAGAAGCCATGATGGCTTGTTTCATCTCTGGGGCTGTACTATGCTTGCGGATGGCCCTGGTGTAGTAAATACACAATTTTTGTATGGCATTTTGGGTTAGACGACCACGGCCATTTCCCCCAAGGGTGACTTTTTGTTTCCTGCAGTCAGTAATCAGTGTCCTCAGTGCAGTGCCTAATCGCTTTGCAACATGGTTGACGCACTCTTCTTTGGTTATGTCAACTGATCCATACGGTTTGATGTCGCAGAGTCTGTTGTAGGCCTTGGAATCGCCATCTGATAGCAAAACAGTGTAGCGTAGCTTGTGGTTTGCGACTGAACGAAGAAAGAGAACTTCACAGGCTTTTACCTCCATCATTCCGGATGACCCTTCGTAATTACGGCAGCAGTCCTTCTGATGCTCTGCTTTCCATTTTTCAAATTTGTCAGGCTGATTTTTCAGTTGCCACTGTCCAGTAGTCTCACAGGTGTGACAGAAGGAAGACATAACATGCGTATCGATGACCATGCCAGTCAAGATGTCAATAACACTGCCAACACCTATCAGTGACTTATGACCTCTAGTTAGCCATGTTGCATCAAAGCTGACAGCGATGTCAATGACTTCTTTTTTATTAATGGTACGATGCTGACTCTAAGCGTGTTCAGCTTGGACAATGCTGACGGAACGTTGAAATACTGTAGAGTGCATGGTATCCAAATGATCAAAAATTTGATCTGCATATTTATGAAATGTTTTCTGGCGCAGGCCAGGGAGGTCTAGGTTCTCACAGAAGAGATTAAATGTATATGGGCCCATTCCAGACATGAGGGCACCAAGAACAGCAGATTTGTTGATTGCATGTCCACGAGGGCCGCAGCCTGCTGGTTCCCTCTCGGATGTGTACGTTCTAGAAATTGCTTTTTCACATGTGTGACACACAACTTCCAGGAAGAGAGAGAAACCTTTAGACTTGGTGTTGTCAGTTCTTGTTTGCAATGTGCTTTGCTTACACAAATTGCAACATACATTTTTAAGAAGGTTGTTGAAGAAAGAAATACCGACAATGGTTTTATACGTAGGTTTAGGCTGAGCGCAGACAGTATTATGAGATGCAACATTCTTGCTCGTGCTCAAGCTAATTTTTATATCAGATCGACTTGGGCCAGGCACTACTGGATAGTCAATGTCAACCATGGGCCTATCGGCTACTGGGATGCAGAAATTCCACGTTGTTTGTGTAGGCCTATCAGTTTGTGTATTATTCACCGCTAATTCTGTCTTACCTTTACCACTAGTAGAAATCACATACTGTCGACGCAACCTGGCAGCAGATATTTGCTTTGATCTCTTACTTATTCTTCCCATTTTGAAGTAATAGAACACAATTCACTGAAACTTAAACAAGAAAAATATCGAACTTGCAGCAAACAATAATTGTTGACGGGCGGAAATGACTGTTGCTTCTTCCACATTTGCGCACGCAGCCAAAATGTTGTTATGACCAATCAAAACAGTTGTTTACGTTTGTGTCTTCAATGAGTCGGGAATGAGGTCACCACGTGACAACTCCTTATAAGGCAATTAGCGTAAAATTACGGAAATTTTCAAACACAATTCACTCAGAGCTATGAGAAAAAATAGTTTCGAATTTGCGATATTACGGCAGACAATGAAATTCCCTGTGTATCGATACCAAATAGTCCACGATTTGGTTAGCGTAACTAAGGTATAATTGAGCGACAAATCTTGCATTTTCGGCACAAATTTGCAAATCATAGCTGGGGGTGGGTACAGAAAATATGCTTTTTGATACATCAAATGCATTTTTTATGTTATAAAACCTTGCTCAATCGATTCCTCGATGATTATTTAATAAAATAAGCTCAAAAGTAAAAAATCGATATTTTGTATGTAAAATCCAGTTTTCAGTACCGGGGACCCCCCTAAACTTATCAAAAAAAGCATGTGACAAATTGTTTTAATTGTCAGTCACAACATGTGTGTGCAATTTGATAAAGTTTGGTCAATGGGAAACATAAGTTTTTAGCTCTCGAAAAGTGGTGAAAATCCAATATGGCGGATGTTTTTTTTTGGTTACCATGGTAACCACATGTTTTTTAACAAAATAAACTGTGGAATTTGGTTCATGGACATACACTGTGTCTATTGAGCACATAAAAAGTTTGAAAATGTTATTAGAACAAAAGTTAGTTTTCACTGTAGTTCAGCCCCTTAAGGGGAGGAGCGCCAGGCATTTCTCGGTTGAAATCAAAAAAATTAAGAATTTGGGATTAGTCCATTTTCTGATACTTTAGCATCTCCCGAATCTAAATATAACAGAATTAAATGTCAAAATGCATTCTAACAATATGTATTTTGACTTTGAAAAAGGTATGGTATGGACAGATTGTCTCAAACTCGACAAAATATGTCTAATTTAGACCTAGTTTCTTTCATAGCAACCAAGCTTACACCCCTACATATTATGCATCGTTGGATTCGTCCAAATCTACACTTTACTGTAAGTAGGTCACTTATTTCGGGATTCCAAATGCCAGATAGGAAATTTATAATTTCAAAGTCAACATTTAGGGTTTCCCCTCGATTCTAAATTTTTAATTGGCTGTGCACGTTCATGTGACCGGCTACGACAATATGGCCGCGTGTTTACGGAATCTCAGTTTTGATTTGTTATTGATGTGACAATGCCTAAAAAAACGAGATGCTCTCGTTACCTCCAACTGGAATAGGCCAGAGTTAGAGATGGAAGCAAGACTTATCCTACACTGCAGGTAAAACGTACTTATTATGACGATATAATGGTAAAAACTGGGACATTAGTACTCAGGCAAGGAAGGTTGAAATAAAGCACAGCGGACCGTTTGTTCGATGTGGCCTTTGACAAGAATTTAGAGACGCAGTAAACAGGAGTAAGGGTTAGGCTTAGTGGTTGAAATGAAGCAGACAGGACCATCTGTACGATAGTTCCTTAAATTAGAATTCAAGAGATGCAGTAAAAAGGGCTAATGGTTATTAAATGTATCCTAAACCTAACCCTAACGACGTTGGCGACTTACTGGGATGACATCTAAGAAGACGGCCCACAGTGACTCATTTCAACCACCACGGAGTTACATGAACTAGCTATTACGAATAGTAGACAGTCAATTAAAAATCATCACGTTTTCCTGAGTTTACAGAATAACGGGTAACTTCTCATAATTCAGTACATTATCATGATTCTTGTAAGCATAGTGCATATTTGTTTCCTCAATTTAATGTTTGTTTCTTGTGTATTTTTATTGACATGTCACAGATGCTTATGTGTTATTTAAAAAATGCCTGCCAGACATGTGCAACAGCTGGTTCTTGGTACCAGAAGAAAGATTGGAAACTTCATCAAGTGGAAAGTGAAGCAAGGCTGTCATATACATTTTGAAGGTATTTACTTTTGAAACTTAGGCCTACTTTATGTTTCCCCTTGCCTAAGCATAGACATTCATGTAATTTATTTTGATCTCCATAAATATCAAGTTTAGAAACATATTTCATTACTTACATGTATTGTTTTGCTTCCATTGTACTTTAAGGCACAGTTTATTAATGCTTGTTTACATCTTTATTTGAAATTTTACTAATGTAAACATTTGCCTCTTTCTAGGAAGTTCAAGTGTCATGGAAGCTGAGGCAGGTAGTGATTTGTGAAGCTGTTCTCTGACGCGACAGAAATTTTGCTACACCATGTAAAGTGATTGTGATAGCAAAGCATTCAATCAGATCATAGCAATTAAACCATATGGCCCTAATATTGCTGAATTTAATCAAGGACCTGGGGCTGCTATATTTTTCAAGAAAGTCCTGGGGCTGAACAGTGGAAAAGAGGCTTGTCGACTGGCAGGAGCAAGAAAGCGTTAAACGTCTGGTGCTCAGCTCTAAAATGGCAGAAAACTGCACTAAGAAAATGAAGGACATTTAGCACAAATCTCAACAGAAAGCCAGACAAGAAACTGCAGAGGAAGCTGGATATGCAGCCGGTATGTTCTGCATGACTAGTAAGTTATTTTATTTTGCTGCAGTATTACATACTTATTTAATTATATTCTAATTATAACGAAAAATGTGATTTTAAAGAAATCATTATTCTCATACAAATTTTCTTATAACTTCCACACTTACGTATTAATTGACATAAGAATTGGCACATATGTTGCCCATAATCTTTTAAAACTGTTTATGTGATGGATTTTAAGTATCTGATCAAACTTTTGGTTAATTGACAAAAGTAATGTAAAATTTAGTAAAATTTGTTACTATTTTAGACGCTATTTTCAAAGTCCTACAACTTTTTTTTTTATTAAAGTTATCAAAAATCCATCACTGGAAAAGTTTTAACATATAATAATAAACATTGTGTTCATATTTGGTATTCATAGCTTAATAAATAAAAAAGCTTTAGCAAATTGAAATAGAACAAAGAATCCAATATTGCTCAGCTCTAAAAAGGCAGAAAACTGCGCTAAGACAAGGAAGGAAATTAGGCATAAATTTCAACAGAAAGCCAGATAGGAAGCTGCAGAGGAAGCTGGCTATGCTACCAGTATGTTCTAAATGACAAGTAAGCAATTTTTCAGGGGCAATATTACAGACTTATTTAATTGTAGTCTATTTATGGAGAAAAATGCGATTTTCTCAAAATCTAATTTTCTCATCCTAATTTCCTTAAAACTTCCACACTTATGTGTTAATTGACATAAAAATTGGCACATATGTTGCCCATAATCTTTTAAAACTTTCATATTGCTGGATTTTGAGTATCTGATCAAACTTTTGATTTACTGCAAAAAGTAATGTAAAATTTATCAAAATTTGTTACTTTTTTTAGACACTATATTCAAAGTCCTACAACTTTTTTTGTATTAAAGTTATCAAAAATCCACCAATCGAAAAGTTTTAAAATATAATGATAAACGTTGTGTTCATATTTGGTATTCATAGCTTAATAAATAAAAAAGCCTTAGCAAATTGAAATAGAACAATATAATCCAATATGGCCGCCGTTTCTATGGCAACCAGTAGTGCAGTGCCATAAAACTCTTCATTTTTCGTATCTAGTATTGATATAGGTTAAGTCTGTGCATTTTCATTGAAATCCAGCAATTAATAACGAAAATAGCATTTCAGTGTAGCTCCTCCCCTTAAAATCATCAAATTGTTGTGAGTTTGTGTTCTCGTGGTAACCTTTATTATTTCCTGCTGTAAAATCTTTATTGATTTATTTACATTTCTAAATTGAAATAAATTGAGTTAACCTCGATAGGATTGTTCGTTCAGTTCTGACTACCAAATCCTCAATCTAACTACTTCTTTACCCTACTATTTGTGAGTGACACAGTGTGTGCAAAAGAGAAATATTGTTGCCTGAGAAAACAAGAAGAGCTGTGTGTGTGGTTTTCTTAGTGAAGAACTCACTGACTCAGCCTGTGCCTTCTGTCTATCTCTCTTGCCCATCACTATCACACGTCCGTGTGCACTATTGTCCATCACACCTATACAGCTGTCAAGCTTTACCTACACTACTATTAATTATATTTTCATGCGACACAGCACCTCTGATTCATGCTATACAGAGCTTCTACAAGTCTTGCAGAAATTATGTGAGGACAGCAAACCATAAGTCAGAAGAGTTCAGGACCACCACTGGTGTAAGACAAGGTGATATCCTATCACCTTATCTCTTCATACTCCTCATGGACGATGTCATCAAGGCACGTAAGGAGAGAACAAGAAAGTATTCAGTGGGGTACTGGAAGATCAGACAGGTCTGTATTTCAGAGCTGGCATTTGCTGATGATGTTGCTCGGATTGCTAAATCAGAGGCACATCTCCAATCCAACCTGCAAGCCTGGATGGAAGAGCTGGAGAAAAGAGGAATGGTTATAAGCAGTTCTAAAATAAAAACCACCATGGTGATATCACGAGAGGAAAGAAGACATCAGATTAAGCTGGGAGAGCAGGTCCTAGAGCAGGTCGACCACTTTAAATACCTCGGAGCTGTTATAGACCGGAAGGGAGGCATCAAAGAAGAGTTGGCAACTTGAAAAGCAGCAGCTGGGAGACTTTTTATGGCCATAAATCGAGGATTCCTCAGCAAGAGAGAAGTTGGTAAGAAAACGAAGATGGCGGTATGCCGTTCCACCTATGTCCCAGTCTTGACGTATGGATGCGAGTCATGGGCAATGACTAAAACCCACAAAAGCCAGATCCAGACCTCAGAAATGAGGTATTTGAGAAGGTGGTTGAAATAACAAGAGACATGGTCCGAAAACCAGATGATACGCCAAGGCCTAAAATCCCACCCTTGCAGAACAGTTCCAACTAAGATGGTTTGGCCATGTCTGCAGAATGGGAGAAGATCGGCCACCACGACAAGCATGGGAAACATTAGACAATCTTTGAAGGACCGAGGACTAGAATGGAACCAGACCAGGAGGAAGACAGCCGATAGGATAGTCTGACGCTTTCTCTTCCAAACCTCTACACCTCACAGTAGAAGGGGATCGACCAAGTAAGTAAGTACTTACTGAGATCTTTGCACATACTAAGAATTCTACAGGCCTTCCATGGTTATCTTTATATTGTATCAAAATTACACTTGAGGCTTCTGTACAATTCACTGTACAGTGTCTATGGTTTAGTGCAGCAATTTTCAACCAGTGTGCAGCAAAGGGCCCAGATGAGCTGCTGCAGTTTGGGGGAAGGTCGAAAAGAAGCAAGAAAAAAGTTGAGGAATTAAACAAATTGTCTAGGCAAATTATAGACATACTGTATATTTTTCCTGAAAGGCTGATAAGAATGAAAACAATAAGTTTAATTTTTAAACAAGTTTTTACAGTAAAACTCCAAGAACTTCCATTCCTATTGTTCCAGATCCCAAATTAACCTAGCAATGTACTTTAAGCATCCAACCTTTCACCCTTGTCAGGCCACCAGTGGCAGTCTTGTCAGCTGTCTATCTGATCGAGTGCGTTATTCCATGTGAGTTTGCGCAAATGCATTTTTGTTCATTTAAATTTCATTTTAGTTTATAGTTTCAGGTTAGATATACTAACAGGACCAACGGGCTGATCACCCGTTTGCCAGACACTTCGATTACGGAAACAACGGCAAATGGGTTGATTTGCCATTGCCCTAAAGACGCCACTAGGCGTGATGGGAAACAATGGCAAAGAAAACCTATCTGCTGTTGCCCTAAGACGCCACTAGGCGTAATGGCCACTGACTGCTTTGACGGTTGGTGGCTAAGGACAGAAGAAGAAGAAGAAGATACTAACAGGAGATGTTTCCTAGAGTAATAGCGGGCGTACGTTAAAAAAAAAAAAATTATTTGTTAAGGGCTTAGTACACATGGACAGATTTCTAACAAAAAAAAACGTAAGTTAGATGGTGACAATGAATCAAGTGTAGCTGACACTAGGTCTGGTGGTATAACGCACAGTACATTTAGTGTTAGTTCTAAAACCGTTGTGCGCCAGTATAATGGAGACTATTTGTCCTTCGGATTCATTCCATCTGGAGAAGAGCAGCTATATGTTGTTTATTGTGATAAACTAGCAAACCAAGTTATGGTTCCAAGTAAACTGACGACCCCCTTTGCAGAGTAGAGAACCAACCTTCTCGTGGCATTGCACATACGCCAAATAGCAGGTCTGGTGTGACCGCCAGTTATAGCCCACTGAGTCAGGGAAGTTCTCTGGGGTTGCAAGAAAGCCCAAAACCAATAGGCCTACCCCTAAATTTTGTTGCAAGGGTAAAAGAGTGGACAGCTCGAACCCTAGGGGATCGTAACGAACGAACGAGTAAGCTGAAAAGACACCTTTACACAGAGAATTCACATTTATGTGAGAAACAACTGAATATTTTAAAAGGCTTACAGCTGATCAAACACGCCAGGCTAAACAATGGTGCAAGAAACCAACTGAAAATTTTAAAAAGCTTATAGCTGATCAAACATGCCAGGATAAACAATTGACCAAAATCACAACTATTTCTGACAAAGCTCAAGAAGCAAGCTATGCCTTTGCCGAAGTCATGGCAACAAAATATGAAATCACACACAATTGCTGAGGTAGTAATTTTACCAGAATGCCGTCTAATTGTAAATACTATGTATGGCGAGGAATATGAGAAAGATATTATGAAAATTTATATGAATGATAACGCTATTAGTCAGCAAATACAACATATGTCTTGAGACGTTGAGTCACAAGTGGAAGCTAACATTAAAGAAGCCAATTGTTTTTGCCATCCAGTTGGACAAGTTAACTGACATCACTGGAAAAGCTCAACTCCTAGAGTTCAGCACATCTGTTTTTAATGGAGACATCATTGAACAATTCTTAACCTTAATAGGGGGCCTACAGGTTTTGTAAAATGATAAAATCTCTCCTTTAAAAAACTAGGCTAATGGTGTGCCTTGACAATTTTAGCACGTTGTTCAGTAGGCCTATGCCGTGAGTTTAAAAAGGTTGAAAATCGCTGGTTTAGTGGTTTGCCATTTAACTAATAGAACTTATATCTGTCATTGCCCTAAATCTCTACACTGTTCTTGCTCTTTTAGCAAGTACATTTATGCTTAGGACTACCCCTTTTAAATGTTTATTTCCTTCTGAATAAATTATTTTAAAGCCACATATCTTTCATCTGCTTATATACAGGCCATGTGGTATTTTACATAGGCCTAGGCCCTATTCTTAACAAATTTTTATTAGGCCCTAATTCTTACAAATGTCCTGACATTCCAAGTTTCTATGGTCATGGTAGGTCTATATTAATTTTTTTATTTCTTGGTGTGCTAATATTAAAATTGGTCTCCAAATAAATGCCTCTAAAACTAAAGCTATGAACTTTTCTAACGAGACCTTTGATATCATCTTGAACGGGGAAAAACTACAGAAAGTTGAAAGTTTCAATTATTTAGGCAGTAAAATGACTCAGGATGGTGACACAACAAGAGAAATCCATACTAGAATTGCTTTGGCAGCTAGCGCCTTCAATAGATTATCTAACATTTGGAAATTACGATCATTGAATATACATACCAAGCTTCGTCTGTTTAATTCAAATGTTATCTCAGTGTTAACATACGGCTGTGAGAGTTGGAAAATAACAAAATCATTGGAGAACAAGCTGAATACATTCGAGAACAAATGTCTTAGAAAACTCATGAACATCAGTTGGAAAGAATTCAAGACTAATCGACAAATAAGAGAAGACTCTAGGCAGAAATATGTCTCCGACTATATAAGGAAAAGACGATGGTCATATATCGGTCATGTCCTACGAATGCAAAACAACAGAATACCACTACAGGCGCTCACTTGGGTTCCTGAGGGTAAGAGGAAAAAAGGAAGACCAAAAGAAACACTCAGAAGAACAATAATAAGAGAAGGAAGAACGTTGGCCTAAATAATGTGCAAGAGCTAAGAGGAGTGGCGTCACAACGAACAACCTGGAGAGCACTGGTTTCTGCCTTATGCGCCGTGTTTGGCGCTTAAAGAATTTATTATTATTATTATTAATATTATTAAATAAACACAAAATTATAAACTTGCACATTTTGCATAAATTCAGTGAAGGCCTAGCCTACGTGAAGTTCTCAAAGCTAAGTAAACTTATGTGAGGGTACCGAACACAAATACATTTGACGCTGGAGATTAAACAGTGAACATGGAAATGGACAGCATAGGCTATAGGCCTACCCTCAGGAAATAATCAACCATTAGGCCTAGGCTTATAAACTGGCATATCCTTGGTTACAAAAGGCAGGACTAGCGGAGAGACCAAACAGTAGACCATATCTGGAGACGAACTGTAGAAGAGGGAACCGAAGGAACCACAGACGCACTCATACAGCTTGACGAGAAAGCAACATATACAACAGTGAAAAGCAACAACTGCATGGGAAGGGGGGAATGATGAAGATGCAGGTAAAAGAAGAAAAAAATTATAAAACAGAAACAATTAAAATAGGCCTTCACTAATAAAATTAGAATGAATGATAAAATAATAAGCAAATACCTGCAATTCTTGAACATCCATAATAAATTTTTAGCCTGTTGATAACACTGCTGTTGGCCCAGCCTCTTAAATGTCTCAGTTTAAATTTATTCACTAGTTTAAAACACTTCGACAACTTTCAATGTAGAAAAATTATTCTATTTGGCATCTGAGTCCGTAGGCCTAATATTTCGTCCTCATTTGCGAACTTTCCGTGGGTAAAATATGATGAATAACCATAAAACTATACATTGAACATAATTTATCGTACAGCAAAAATATCTTTTTGTGGGAAAGCGACACCTTGCATACACAAAGCACAAAGATCGTAGGCACTTCGTGCACCGCTTGAACAGCACACTCGTGGGAACTTGCAATTTGCATTTTTGACACCGTGAGAACAATGGGTCATGGGCGCTGTTCTATTAATTGCTAATACGATTGCTAATAACAAAACAGCATAATGAAAGCACAGATGACATTTACATAATAATATTGACACAGTCTTATCTGAATAGCGATGTGTTAATTTTTTAACTGATATAACCATATTATAAACACAAACGGTAATCAAATAAGTAAAATATCTACAATAAAAAAAGAACAAGTTTACGCAGGAGATAAAATGAACAGCCAATTTCCCATAGCGTCCCAAGAAGCTCATTGGTGATTTCCATATACGGCAAGCAGGTGTTCCCACGGCCTACGTCGCCAGGCGCTGTGAACTCAGTGAGGATGCCGTGTTTTGGTTCAGGCATAACGACGATTGCAATGAGGTGGTCGGAACCTGCTTTAGATTAAGTACGTGCTGGCATAAGGCAACTAAATGCGACTGACAGGCACGAGGACAAGAAATATGTATGCTAGCTATTAAGCAAGTTGCTGAATAAAAGGATGCTGCCAGCTAGCATTTCAATGTGCAAATCGCTAACCGCTCATTAAGAACGAGACTTGTAAAGCGCTGCATAAAATGTGTAACTTTACTTCAGAAAAGCACAATATATAAAATACAGTTATATGAGTATCGGACACACAAAAATCACGTTTAAAAAAAACAAAAACCAAAGAAACATTGCTCAATATGAACTTGTTGCATTACATCGACAGACTGAGGTCAATGTATTAGTTACTGGCCTATGATACTATTCAGTGATTTAGTGGAAATCCGGAGTCGACTAGGCCAGATTGACATATCCATTCCACTTCCACCAAATAGATGAGTGATAGTTCACCTCCACTAATAATTAATGCAACGTTACCGGATGATATAACACAACACATTGAATGAAAAAAATCAACCAGAAGAATAAAGTTAATTTATAAATTCATAATATGTAGGAATACAAAAACTTACCCAACTCGGAAAGTCCTAAAAACTTTATCAAGATGGCGAACCAAACAACTGCACATGCGCTTGTTTGGGATCTGTTGTTACTTCCGCTTCAGAGAAGTGGCTACTGAGAGAAAAGGAAAACAAAAAGAAATTTTAATCAAGTGTAAACAGTATTCAGTCTCATTTGAACTTGGTTTAAGTTGCTTTATATTCAGAGCAAACGAAACTTTTAAGCTACATTTTCTCAATAGATGAGTAACTTCACGCAGATCATTTAGGCCTATGTTCAGAAAATGACGTAGGGGCCTACATTACATTAAGCTAGGCTATTGAACTGACTAGTACGGCTGTTTTGCGTTCATAACATTAGAGGGCCAGATTATCCTTGGACACGAAGATGTGTGAAGATAATAATACATTTAGTAAACAACCGCGTGAGATGAGTAGAATTAGCAGTGGCAATAACCCACTTGCCGTTAAAGCAATTTGATATTGTAAGAACTTGCAAGACCAGGAAATAACGACTTGATACAGAGTAGGCCTGTACAACATTCGAGATAAAATATACATTAATCAGTCATTACAGGAAATAAAACAATGAGCTCTTAAGAAACCTACATTGCAGACATAGAAAAGGTTTTACTTTATTTACTGAAAAATGAAGACAGTATTTCCAAGTAGACACATATAGCTATAAATTAAAGGAACTAAGTGTTTTTTTGTTAGGCTATTGCCTGTAATCTGTTGCCTAGGCGTGAATATTTTTAACAGTGATTTACGTCAATACTGTTGTCAGTCTAGCAGTAGGGCCTACTCTTCAGCAATCCTTTTACTTTCTAGTTGGAGGTTACAAAAACTATGACATCCTTTAATGGTTGAAATCTAGTGGGATGTGTTCTTCGATGTCATTCTAGTAAGTCGTTAAGGTTAGAGTTTATGATTAGGATTCCTAACCCATACCCCTTTTTACTGCACTTCTGAATTCTTTTTTAAGGCTGTATCCAGCACATGGCCAACAATTGTTCATTTCAGCCTCCTTTATTGAATGGAAAGCTGACATGACTCACCTTGTTTAACAGCTACAAATTATGTTTCCCAAAAAACAACCTTCTGTCTTCAAACGTTCCACAGCATAGGATGAAGACCTGTTTATCCCAGTTTTTAACTGTATTGTTTCGTTGTTAAAAAAAAAAAAAAGGTAAAGGATCCCGTTATACGCCCATTGAGGCATATTGGGAATATGGTGTTAGGCCCATATTTCCTTGACCATCAGCACACTAGGGGTGATGTGGTCAGCATCACGCCGGCCGCCTTAACCTTCCCAGAGTTTCTCTGGTACCCAATTGGGGCTGGGTCGACCCAGGAGCCGTTTGTGGCCAAAAAAAAACCCCACCTCATCAGATGATCGAACCATAGACCACTGAGCTAGGAAGCCAGTGCACTAACCACTATGCTACCGCGGCTCCCTTTTGTTTCATTGTCCCAATGAATATTTGTGACAGGTATAATTTCTCTATCGATAGGACTGGATTTTTGCGAGTTAGGGTACATGTCTTGGTTAAACATGCTCTGAATGATGCTTATTTTCTTAGAAAGCCATTTAATCTGGGCAAATGTACCACAAGCTGTCCAGTAACAGATTATTCTAGTGTGTCCCAAAATACAAGGGGATTGACATAAGTCTTGGGCCTGACCATGAAGGAGTCACAGGAGGAAGATGAAACTTGTCACATTTAAAGTTCATCATATTTGCACTGAATGCGTGAAGTACGCGTTTGTTTCTTCAATGGGTTTTCCCGCTACGGTGCACGGCGCAATGTACCCTATTGACCGGATCTGCTGCTCCAAAGATTTGACAAAACAATGGAAAAGAAGGAGGCCAGAGCTGTGATAAAAGTTCTGATGTTTCAGGGAAAAACACCTACAGAAATACACAGGGAGATGGAACCAGTGTTTCGTGATTCTTGTCCTTCATATACTTCGGTAAAAAAAACTGGTGTCAACAGTTTAAGTGCGGCCGCTCACATGTTGCTGATCTGCCAAGATCTGGTAGATCAGCCTCAGAGTGCAACGATGAAAATGCAACAAGAGTGAAGAAAATCATAGACCAGGATAGAAAAATGACAATTGTGGAGATAGCTAGTAGAGTAAAACTAAATGAAAGAACAGTTTATATAATTTTACACAACAGACTGAACATGAGAAAAGTGTGTGCACGCTGGGTTCCGCGAATGTTGACACGTGAACAGAAGCAAACGAGGGTAAATTGCTGTCAACAGTTGCTCAAAAAGTGTCAGTCAAAATAATTTTTGGAGACCATGGTAACAGTAAATGAGACTTGGGTACACCATTATGACCCCGAATCCAAAATTGCCAGCATGCAATGGAAAACCCCGGGCTCCTCAAACCTGTCAAGCCGAGAGCGCAGAAATCTGCAGGAAAAGTGATGCTGACTGTATTTTTTTGGACGGCAAAGGTGTCCTTTTGAAAGATTATCTGCCTCGTGGCAACACAGTTAATGGACAGAACTATGCAGATCTTCTCACCAAACTAAGAAAGGTTGTGACCAAGAAACGAGGGATAACGCGCACTCAAAATCTTCCTTTGCTTCAAGACAACGCGCCCTCTCACAAAGCACGGCTTGTGCAGCTAGCAGCCAACGATTTGAATATTGAAATTCTTCCACACCCACCATATTCTCCAGATTTGGCTCCATCAGACTTTTTTCTATTCCCAAATCTTAAAAAACAGCTAAAATGAAATCATTTTGACAGCGATGAAGAGGTTATACTGGCATGTGATGACTGGTTTGAAAAATAGGGTGTTCTACTCCCAAGGTCTTTTCAAGATCAAGCAGAGATGGCAGAAGTGTGTCAATTCAGACGGTGGCTATATTGAAAAGGAATAAACACTATACAAAATTTCAGCTCTCTGTGACATGTCCTTCATGGTCAGGCCCAAGACTTATGTCAATCCCCTTGTATATATATCGTGTCTGTAGCTTTTATCATGTTATATAAAATCTGGAGAGCATCGTCTTCTCATGTTCAAATCTTTGCACTTTTCCTGTTTTCTTCATTGCATTATTTGACTTGTTAGTCTTTTCACCCACTTGAAAAACACTTTATCATTTTGACCTATCAATTTACAATTTTACAGAAATTTACTGTAACATACTTTTTCCCCCGTTTTCTGTTGAAGCAAAGATTGAATGAGATTTGAAGTGTTTATAAGTTTTGCACACTGTTGATTACATGCTGTTGTTGGTTTGCATGAAATAATATGTATAAAGCTTTAAAATAGTTCCACAGTTGTTAAATATTTAAGGACAAGTGCACATTGATGGAGGAATTAAAGGCATATTAGACCTTTAATTGTCTAGCGAAATTTATTTTTGATAATTTTGTGTGGTCTTGCCTCTGTCATTTTGTTACCACTTTTCATTCTCTTAGGCAATGTCCACCAACCACATCTTTCATCTACTGATTTTCACATTGAAATTTCCATGTGCCACAGTTGTCTAATTAGATTTATGTTGATGTAGTGGTATTGATGGTATTGTATGATGATGATGGTACTACATGTAAATTGTATGAGGCCAGCTGTGAAGGCTCCTGAGATAAAATGTAATTGAGAATTGTCAGAAGGCCTTTCTTGCTACCACTACGACCTCACACTTAATTTTTTTTTTGAATGTAGCTGCGTAAAGTGTCTAGGGTTATGATGTGTACTGTGGTGTGATAGTTATAAATATACCCATAGATATTTAACAAGACTAATAAGATTAACAAGTGTTACAATACACTGAACTAACTCACGTGTGTAAAGTTTTTGATATAATTATATTACATTTATTTGTTCTGGATCAAGTTTTATTTTGACCAGAACTTGTTTTAAAAGAAGGATTTAAAATTTATGAAAATTATGCATGGAATGTTACATAATAAATGCAAAGTGTACATATTTAAGTACTAGAATAGTTAGTTTTATTAAAATATTCTGGTAGTCAGCTACTAGGGAGGATATTTATTGTCTGTGCTGTTGGGGTGGTCTCATCACACCTGTCTATATTGACTACACAGTGTCCAGAAAATGGTGGGAATTTTTATGGGGTATCTGCAACTAAATGGGGTTGGTGAATATCCAGCAGACCAGAGGCTCACTCATCTGGTATTTGTAGCTCTGGTGCTGAAATCAGGCGGTCCCACCTCTCCGTGCTGGCGGGCACTAATGGTGGTCTCTGTCACAAGGACTGCACAGATACACTTGTGTAAATCACCACCCGAATAGATACTTCTTCGTGGACGACAGAAACTCGCAGCTCAGATTATGAATAATTAACACAGAAGTGCTAGCAAAACTCAGCTGAGCTGCTGGCTATAGGATGGCGTCCCTAAATTTAACTCACTGTCTTTCATATGGGAAAACACCACACTTTAAAATCTGTGTCTAACACTGAACAATTATTGAGGAATGACCCCAAATGCGCTCTAAGCGCTAATAATATGATTGTCTGTGGCCAATCACTGCCGAGGTTTATTTTTAATTTCAAATTTCCTCACTAAAGTCATTTCAGTCAAGCTTCAGTCACGTATGGATGGTTATCTGTTAGTCTGTCCGTCTCTACTTGTGTTTCTACAAAATTGTGCTCGATTTTTGACCCAACCGTTCTCTCCCCTTCAAATTTTTGTTGTAAAAAGTTATATTTAGACACAGCTACCACCAATGTCCCTTCACTTCTATGCTAAGTAAATTTGAACACCTGCGTCCCCAAGGTCGTGTTTTTGTGTGCAAATAACGATATGTTAGATTCAATGCAGTCTGTGGCTGATGTAAACTACACTGTCTTTTGTCATTATTTTCAATATTATCTATCCGTCTGTAAAATTAAAACCATATTCGTTCACTGCTCAGAATAGGCCATCTGGCCAGCTAATTTTTATATTCCTAACATTAATATTAAGAAAAATTTACTTTTTAATTTTTGTAATTTTTTTCAGACATCTGCGTTCTTCCGCTCAAATTCAAATCAAGCGCTTGGTATCGCAAAACGTCCAATTCCGTACCTCGTGTCAATTTGGGGGACTTGAATTTTTACTTTCATCCATTTCCCCCCCCCCCCCCAATTGCGTCTCTTTAGCCTTTCCAGTCATATTTTTTTTTCCCTTTTGATCCTCCGTTCCCCTCCGGTCTAGCAAGTCAAATTTATGGAGGGTGATGACCCGCGGTCTAGGCGATCATGTACATCAGCAGCCTACGCATTATGTTTTTATCCTTAAATGTTATCCTTGGAGGAATTTTACCGTTGTATCTCTGTCAATTTCACTACACATCTCCCCACCTGAAAACATGCCTATGGCAAGTTCCAAAACCAGCGATACACATAGGTAAAATTACTCCTCACGTCTGCCATTACTCTAATTTTGATCACAGGGGTGCCGACTGAGGAAATCTGCACCGACATTCAATTTGCCTGGGATATATTGGATACTAAACTGATAAGGTTGAAGCAATAAAGACCACCTCAGCAATCTTGCGTTTTCATGCTTAGCCTGAGACAAGAACACGAGAGGCTGATGATCCGTCTCCACCACAAATGTCCTACCATACAGATAGATTTGAAACTTCTTTATTGCCCAGATTAATGCTAAACATTCTTTTTCGCTTGTGGAGTATCCTTGTTCCGCCTTATTCAATTTGCGGCTTGCATAAGCGACTGGTTTCAGTTCCCCATCAGGTGAAGATGATCTTTGCAACAAAGCCCCTCCGAGTCCTACATTACTTGCATCGGTTCTTAAGACAAAGTCCTGTGTCAAATCAGGCAGTTTGAGAATAGGCTTGCTAGTGAGTTTTTCCTTTAACTCTTGGAACGCTAATTCACATTGTGCAGTCCAAATAATTTTATCTGGAAGTCCCTTGCGAGTCAGATCAGTCAGAGGAGCACAAATGGCGTTAAAATTTTTGATGTATTTCTGATAAAATCCGCATAACGACACAAATGATCGCACGTCCTTTTTTGTTTGCGGCCTAGGTGCTCTCTGCAGTTTTTCCAAGTTCTTAGGATCAGGGGTCATATTACCCTGATATACAGTGTGCCCCAAGAATTCCAACTCTTTGCATCCAATACAACATTTTGTTGGCCTAGCAGTTAAGTTCGCCTCCCGAAGTCTATCAAACAACATCTCCAGAGCTTCAATGTGTTCTTCAAATGTCTCTGTGGCGACGAGAATATCATCCATGAAATTCGTGATACATGGGTTATTCAGGGGATCCAACAATTTTCGCATCATCCTTGAAAACACACTCGGAGCATTTTTCAGTCCGAATGGTAGCATATTGAATTCATAATGTCCATCCGAAGTGCTAAAAGCCAAATAAGGTCTCACTTCAGGCTTCACTGGGATCTGGTAATAGCCTTTACTAAGATCCACCTTTGAAAAGTATTTTGCCTTGTTCAGTCTGGCAAATAACTGTTTTGTGTCTGGTAATGGATCCACTTGTCCTTCTGTGACAGCATTCAGTTTCCTGTAATCTATGCACAGTCTGTGTTCCCCAGACGGTTTCCTCAACAAAACGACACTAGAACTAAAAGATGATTCACTGTGCGAAATAATCCCCTCCTTCAACAAATAATCTATTTCTTCCTTTAATGCCTTCTCCTTCGCGAACGGAATAGAATAGGCTCTCATACAGATTGGGTTTGAGTCTACCAGTTTCATGTCATACTGTAGCAAATTTGTATGGCCTGGTTTATCTGTTAATACATCTGTATGTTCCTCCAGAACTTGTTGAACTCTCTCCCTCTGGTTTTTAGTCAGGTGCTTACTGACTTTTACCTGTGCTGCTGTTTCACAAGGATGTAATGGGTATTCATGTGAGGTGAGTGGTTCTTTTTGCATCTGGGTTGCAATAGCCAAGGTCAATAAGGGGGTGCTTTCCTGGAGTGGTCTGTCCAGATACTTCTTTAACAGGTTTACATGATAAACTTTTTCCTTCCCCTTTTTGTCAATTTTATAGTTTGTTCTAGACACCTTCTCTAGAACCGTATATGGACCTTGCCAACCAATTTGTAATTTATTCTGGCTTCCGGGTAGTAGAAGCAGCACCTTCTCTCCGACTGCCAGTTCCCTGTCCTTTGCCTTCCTATTAAAATATGCTGCATGTTTCTTCCTGGCTTGTTTCAAATTATCATTTGCCAGTTTCCATCCAGCTTTCAAACGAGTGGTCAGTTCGTTCACATATTGATACGATGAGGTAACAGTCTCTTCCGCCTTCTCATCTGTCCAGGTCCTTAATAGGCTTCTAATGGACCTTTTATTGGCCTCCCAAATAGCAGAGTTGCGGGAGCCATCCCGGTTGAACTATGTGGTACCTCCCGGTACGCAAACAATGCGGCGGGCAGGAATTGATCCCACAGATCCGGTTTTTCGTGTGCCAGCTTTCTCAGGATAGAAATGAGAGTCCCATTGAACCTCTCTACCTGGCCGTTCCCTTGTGGATGGTACGGACTACAATGAAAGTGCCTGGCTTGAAATAGCTTAAAAACTTCTTCCGTTAGTTTCCCCTTGAACTGAGAACCATTATCCGTCAAGATTTGATGCGGGAATCCTAATCGGGTAAATATTGTAAGTAGTGCCTCTGCTACATGTTTTGAATCAATTGATGGCAGGGCTACCGCCTCTCCCCACATAGAACAAGTGTCCACCAGAGTAAGGATGTAACTGTTCCTCCTCTTGGTCCGAGTGAGAGGTCCTACAATATCCACTGCAACCCTCTCAAAAGGTGTTCCCACTATGGGCATTTCCCCTAGAGTTGCAGGAGCAGTCCAGTGCTTTGGAGCTACCCTTTGACATTCTGGGCAGGATTTGACATATCTTTTTATATCCTCCGTTATCCCTGGCCAGAAGTAATGACAAGCTATACGCTGTCCTGTGGCGCTGATCCCCATGTGACCACTGAAGGGAATCGCATGCCCGAGTTCCATCACTTTATCTCTATATGAATGGGAAGAACCAGCTGGTTGTGACCATTTGTTCCAGTTCCGGCCTTCCTGTATAAGAGTTTGTTCTTCATGAAATATTCCCCCTTGCTCGGAGGTGTGTGGCATTTGGGCAATTTTTTAAAACATGGCTTGAGTGTCCTATCCTCAGCCTGCGCCTTCCTCATCTCCTCTGGATGAGCATTTATAGGTTCACCTTCTTCCTCCTTCTTCTGTGACCTGGTCTGCACTGTCGCCATGATCACAGGTTTCTCGGGATTCCCCAAGAAGACGTATCTACACCCCAATATCAGAGGGTAGATTGGTTCATCTATCACTGCTGCTCTGATTTCTCCTTCCACATAGCGAGTTTTCACCGTTATCCTTGCGATGGGAAGTGTCATGAGTGGTATGTCCTTAGTCGCCCCTTGTATTTCCACTGTTTCTGTGGTATACTGACTTGGGTCCACTAGGCTAGACTTCACAACTGAATCATAATCCAAACCTGTATCATAAAGGCACCTTATGGTGACCCCATTACAAATAACATCCTCACAAACTGGGGGGTGATAAGGTTCCTGTTGTCCCTTAGGATTAACCTTTAATCTTTGCGTCCCCGACTTCATTGCAGCAATGTTTGAAGGTTTCCTTCTACAAAATTCGGTGTTATGGTTATCCTTCTTGCACCATTTACACCATCTTTTTCCTTGGTTCAACGGTTTTCTTTCATTGAACTTTTGGTCATTGAACTGTGAGTTTCTGTCGCGATAGTCATTTCTTGGCCGCTCAAAGTTTGTCCTACCTTTATTTCCCTGCTCTCTATTATCAAATTTATTAAATTGCAGTGGAGCTTTAAAATTGTCTATGTGCTTCTTTTTAGCACCACTTACCTCTGCCTGGGCTGCCTGATACCTCTCAGCAACATTTAAAATTTCCCCCAACTTCTCTGCACCTTGTTCCATGAGAAAATTTCTCATGTCTGGAGCCATGGACTCTCTCAATTGCTCAATCATGATCATTTCTTTAAGATCTTGGGTCTTCCCCAGAGCCGTCCATTTCTCCAAATAGGTTTCTAGTCTGGCAGAGAATTGGTGGTATGTCTCCCCAGACAACAGTTTGGCATTTCTAAATTTCTTACGATAAAATTCACCATTCTTCTCGTACCTTAATAACAAAGCCTGCTTTAACATGTCATAATTGTCTTGGTCTTCCCTGTTCATTTTAGCAAATACTTCATAAGAAGTACCCCTCAATCCCTGTGATAGCTTTAAACTCCACCTCTCTCTCTCTAACCCATATGTAGTAGCTAATAACTCAAAACGTCCCAGGTACCCCTCTATGTCATCGTCTTTCTCAACAAAATGGTCTAAATGAAACCCCATAGCTGAGTTTGAGGCTCCCATACTGGGCGTAGCATCTGAGGCAAAAGGGCTGGCACCAATTTCAGGAGCCGGGCCTTGTAATTCCAGCTCCCTTAGTCGTAATTCGTGCTCCCTCTGCAACCTTCTATCTTCTGCCTCCCTTTCGGCAGTCAACCTTTTTTCTTCTGCCTCCCTTTGCTGTCGTTTTTCTTCTGCCTCCCTTTGCTGTCGTTTTTCTTCTGCCTCCCTTTGCTGTCGTTTTTCTTCTGCCTCAATCTGCAGCCTCTTAATTTCTCTATCAGCCTCAATTTGTAACCTCTTCTCTTCAGCTACCTTTCTATCTTCCCTTTCAATATATTTATCACATTCAGTCGTTACGTATTGAATTAAAATTTGACCATCCATCCCCATCTCCTTCGCAGTGAGCACAGCAGCTGATCTAAACTTTGCTAGCTCAGCCATACTTTTCAGACAATATAATAATATACAAGCTAAGTACTTCTTATGACTATAATCTAACTAATTCTAACTAACCAGTTAACTAATTAATTATTACTGGCTGTGAAGATTCACCAACTTTTATCTGCAGGGACACTTTTAATTTTAAAGGAAATTTTACAATTTATTTCCCTACTTTTATTTCTCCCACCAGGAGATCTTAATATTACTGTTGGGCTAATTATCCCTGGACAAGACCCCAATATATGTAGTGGTATTGATGGTATTGTATGATGATGATGGTACTACATGTAAATTGTATGAGGCCAGCTGTGAAGGCTCCTGAGATAAAATGTAATTGAGAATTGTCAGAAGGCCTTTCTTGCTACCACTACGACCTCACACTTAATTTTTTTTTTGAATGTAGCTGCGTAAAGTGTCTAGGGTTATGATGTGTACTGTGGTGTGATAGTTATAAATATACCCATAGATATTTAACAAGACTAATAAGATTAACAAGTGTTACAATACACTGAACTAACTCACGTGTGTAAAGTTTTTGATATAATTATATTACATTTATTTGTTCTGGATCAAGTTTTATTTTGACCAGAACTTGTTTTAAAAGAAGGATTTAAAATTTATGAAAATTATGCATGGAATGTTACATAATAAATGCAAAAGTGTACATATTTAAGTACTAGAATAGTTAGTTTTATTAAAATGTTCTGGTAGTCAGCTACTAGGGAGGATATTTATTGTCTGTGCTGTTGGGGTGGTCTCATCACACCTGTCTATATTGACTACACAGTGTCCAGAAAATGGTGGGAATTTTTATGGGGTATCTGCAACTAAATGGGGTTGGTGAATATCCAGCAGACCAGAGGCTCACTCATCTGGTATTTGTAGCTCTGGTGCTGAAATCAGGCGGTCCCACCTCTCCGTGCTGGCGGGCAATAATGGTGGTCTCTGTCACAAGGACTGCACAGATACACTTGTGTAAATCACCACCCGAATAGATACTTCTTCGTGGACGACAGAAACTCGCAGCTCAGATTATGAATAATTAACACAGAAGTGCTAGCAAAACTCAGCTGAGCTGCTGGCTATAGGATGGCGTCCCTAAATTTAACTCACTGTCTTTCATATGGGAAAACACCACACTTTAAAATCTGTGTCTAACACTGAACAATTATTGAAGAATGACCCCAAATGCGCTCTAAGCGCTAATAATATGATTGTCTGTGGCCAATCACTGCCGAGGTTTATTTTTAATTTCAAATTTCCTCACTAAAGTCATTTCAGTCAAGCTTCAGTCACGTATGGATGGTTATCTGTTAGTCTGTCCGTCTCTACTTGTGTTTCTACAAAATTGTGCTCGATTTTTGACCCAACCGTTCTCTCCCCTTCAAATTTTTGTTGTAAAAAGTTATATTTAGACACAGCTACCACCAATGTCCCTTCACTTCTATGCTAAGTAAATTTGAACACCTGCGTCCCCAAGGTCGTGTTTTTGTGTGCAAGTAACGAGATGCTAGATTCAATGCAGTCTGTCGATGATGTAAACTACACTGTCTTTTGTCATTATTTTCAATATTATCTATCCGTCTGTAAAATTAAGACCATATTCGTTCACTGCTCAGAATAGGCCATCTGGCCAGCTAATTTTTATATTCCTAACATTAATATTAAGAAAAATTTACTTTTTAATTTTTGTAATTTTTTTCAGACATCTGCGTTCTTCCGCTCAAATTCAAATCAAGCGCTTGGTATCGCAAAACGTCCAATTCCGTACCTCGTGTCAATTTGGGGGACTTGAATTTTTACTTTCATCCATTTCCCCCCCCCCCCCCAATTGCGTCTCTTTAGCCTTTCCAGTCATATTTTTTTTCCCTTTTGATCCTCCGTTCCCCTCCGGTCTAGCAAGTCAAATTTATGGAGGGTGATGACCCGCGGTCTAGGCGATCATGTACATCAGCAGCCTACGCATTATGTTTTTATCCTTAAATGTTATCCTTGGAGGAATTTTACCGTTGTATCTCTGTCAATTTCACTACACATCTCCCCACCTGAAAACATGCCTATGGCAAGTTCCAAAACCAGCGATACACATAGGTAAAATTACTCCTCACGTCTGCCATTACTCTAATTTTGATCACAGGGGTGCCGACTGAGGAAATCTGCACCGACATTCAATTTGCCTGGGATATATTGGATACTAAACTGATAAGGTTGAAGCAATAAAGACCACCTCAGCAATCTTGCGTTTTCATGCTTAGCCTGAGACAAGAACACGAGAGGCTGATGATCCGTCTCCACCACAAATGTCCTACCATACAGATAGATTTGAAACTTCTTTATTGCCCAGATTAATGCTAAACATTCTTTTTCGCTTGTGGAGTATCCTTGTTCCGCCTTATTCAATTTGCGGCTTGCATAAGCGACTGGTTTCAGTTCCCCATCAGGTGAAGATGATCTTTGCAACAAAGCCCCTCCAAGTCCTACATTACTTGCATCGGTTCTTAAGACAAAGTCCTGTGTCAAATCAGGCAGTTTGAGAATAGGCTTGCTAGTGAGTTTTTCCTTTAACTCTTGGAACGCTAATTCACATTGTGCAGTCCAAATAATTTTATCTGGAAGTCCCTTGCGAGTCAGATCAGTCAGAGGAGCACAAATGGCGTTAAAATTTTTGATGTATTTCTGATAAAATCCGCATAACGACACGAATGATCGCACGTCCTTTTTGGTTTGCGGCCTAGGTGCTCTCTGCAGTTTTTCCAAGTTCTTAGGATCAGGGGTCATATTACCCTGATATACAGTGTGCCCCAAGAATTCCAACTCTTTGCATCCAATACAACATTTTGTTGGCCTAGCAGTTAAGTTCGCCTCCCGAAGTCTATCAAACAACATCTCCAGAGCTTCAATGTGTTCTTCAAATGTCTCTGTGGCGACGAGAATATCATCCATGAAATTTGTGATACATGGGTTATTCAGGGGTTCCAACAATTTTCGCATCATCCTTGAAAACACACTCGGAGCATTTTTCAGTCCGAATGGTAGCATATTGAATTCATAATGTCCATCCGAAGTGCTAAAAGCCAAATAAGGTCTCACTTCAGGCTTCACTGGGATCTGGTAATAGCCTTTACTAAGATCCACCTTTGAAAAGTATTTTGCCTTGTTCAGTCTGGCAAATAGCTGTTTTGTGTCTGGTAATGGATCCACTTGTCCTTCTGTGACAGCATTCAGTTTCCTGTAATCTATGCACAGTCTGTGTTCCCCAGACGGTTTCCTCAACAAAACGACACTAGAACTAAAAGATGATTCACTGTGCGAAATAATCCCCTCCTTCAATAAATAATCTATTTCTTCCTTTAATGCCTTCTCCTTCGCGAACGGAATAGAATAGGCTCTCATACAGATTGGGTTTGAGTCTACCAGTTTCATGTCATACTGTAGCAAATTTGTATGGCCTGGTTTATCTGTTAATACATCTGTATGTTCCTCCAGAACTTGTTGAACTCTCTCCCTCTGGTTTTTAGTCAGGTGCTTACTGACTTTTACCTGTGCTGCTGTTTCACAAGGATGTAATGGGTATTCATGTGAGGTGAGTGGTTCTTTTTGCATCTGGGTTGCAATAGCCAAGGTCAATAAGGGGGTGCTTTCCTGGAGTGGTCTGTCCAGATACTTCTTTAACAGGTTTACATGATAAACTTTTTCCTTCCCCTTTTTGTCAATTTTATAGTTTGTTCTAGACACCTTCTCTAGAACCGTATATGGACCTTGCCAACCAATTTGTAATTTATTCTGGCTTCCGGGTAGTAGAAGCAGCACCTTCTCTCCGACTGCCAGTTCCCTGTCCTTTGCCTTCCTATTAAAATATGCTGCATGTTTCTTCCTGGCTTGTTTCAAATTATCATTTGCCAGTTTCCATCCAGCTTTCAAACGAGTGGTCAGTTCGTTCACATATTGATACGATGAGGTAACAGTCTCTTCCGCCTTCTCATCTGTCCAGGTCCTTAATAGGGCTTCTAATGGACCTTTTATTGGCCTCCCAAATAGCAGAGTTGCGGGAGCCATCCCGGTTGAACTATGTGGTACCTCCCGGTACGCAAACAATGCGGCGGGCAGGAATTGATCCCACAGATCCGGTTTTTCGTGTGCCAGCTTTCTCAGGATAGAAATGAGAGTCCCATTGAACCTCTCTACCTGGCCGTTCCCTTGTGGATGGTACGGACTACAATGAAAGTGCCTGGCTTGAAATAGCTTAAAAACTTCTTCCGTTAGTTTCCCCTTGAACTGAGAACCATTATCCGTCAAGATTTGATGCGGGAATCCTAATCGGGTAAATATTGTAAGTAGTGCCTCTGCTACATGTTTTGAATCAATTGATGGCAGGGCTACCGCCTCTCCCCACATAGAACAAGTGTCCACCAGAGTAAGGATGTAACTGTTCCTCCTCTTGGTCCGAGTGAGAGGTCCTACAATATCCACTGCAACCCTCTCAAAAGGTGTTCCCACTATGGGCATTTCCCCTAGAGTTGCAGGGGCAGTCCAGTGCTTTGGAGCTACCCTTTGACATTCTGGGCAGGATTTGACATATCTTTTTATATCCTCCGTTATCCCTGGCCAGAAGTAATGACAAGCTATACGCTGTCCTGTGGCGCTGATCCCCATGTGACCACTGAAGGGAATTGCATGCCGAGTTCCATCACTTTATCTCTATATGAATGGGAAGAACCAGCTGGTTGTGACCATTTGTTCCAGTTCCGGCCTTCCTGTATAAGAGTTTGTTCTTCATGAAATATTCCCCCTTGCTCGGAGGTGTGTGGCATTTGGGCAATTTTTTAAAACAGGGCTTGAGTGTCCTATCCTCAGCCTGCGCCTTCCTCATCTCCTCTGGATGAGCATTTATAGGTTCACCTTCTTCCTCCTTCTTCTGTGACCTGGTCTGCACTGTCGCCATGATCACAGGTTTCTCGGGATTCCCCAAGAAGACGTATCTACACCCCAATATCAGAGGGTAGATTGGTTCATCTATCACTGCTGCTCTGATTTCTCCTTCCACATAGCGAGTTTTCACCGTTATCCTTGCGATGGGAAGTGTCATGAGTGGTATGTCCTTAGTCGCCCCTTGTATTTCCACTGTTTCTGTGGTATACTGACTTGGGTCCACTAGGCTAGACTTCACAACTGAATCATAATCCAAACCTGTATCATAAAGGCACCTTATGGTGACCCCATTACAAATAACATCCTCACAAACTGGGGGGTGATAAGGTTCCTGTTGTCCCTTAGGATTAACCTTTAATCTTTGCGTCCCCGACTTCATTGCAGCAATGTTTGAAGGTTTCCTTCTACAAAATTCGGTGTTATGGTTATCCTTCTTGCACCATTTACACCATCTTTTTCCTTGGTTCAACGGTTTTCTTTCATTGAACTTTTGGTCATTGAACTGTGAGTTTCTGTCGCGATAGTCATTTCTTGGCCGCTCAAAACTTGTCCTACCTTTATTTCCCTGCTCTCTATTATCAAATTTATTAAATTGCTGTGGAGCTTTAAAATTGTCTATGTGCTTCTTTTTAGCACCACTTACCTCTGCCTGGGCTGCCTGATACCTCTCAGCAACATTTAAAATTTCCCCCAACTTCTCTGCACCTTGTTCCATGAGAAATTTTCTCATGTCTGGAGCCATGGACTCTCTCAATTGCTCAATCATGATCATTTCTTTAAGATCTTGGGTCTTCCCCAGAGCCGTCCATTTCTCCAAATAGGTTTCTAGTCTGGCAGAGAATTGGTGGTATGTCTCCCCAGACAACAGTTTGGCATTTCTAAATTTCTTACGATAAAATTCACCATTCTTCTCGTACCTTAATAACAAAGCCTGCTTTAACATGTCATAATTGTCTTGGTCTTCCCTGTTCATTTTGGCAAATACTTCATAAGAAGCACCCCTCAATCCCTGTGATAGCTTTAAACTCCACCTCTCTCTCTCTAACCCATATGTAGTAGCTAATAACTCAAAACGTCCCAGGTACCCCTCTATGTCATCGTCTTTCTCAACAAAATGGTCTAAATGAAACCCCATAGCTGAGTTTGAGGCTCCCATACTGGGCGTAGCATCTGAGGCAAAAGGGCTGGCACCATTTTCAGGGGCCGGGCCTTGTAATTCCAGCTCCCTTAGTCGTAATTCGTGCTCCCTCTGCAACCTTCTATCTTCTGCCTCCCTTTCGGCAGTCAACCTTTTTTCTTCTGCCTCCCTTTGCTGTCGTTTTTCTTCTGCCTCCCTTTGCTGTCGTTTTTCTTCTGCCTCCCTTTGCTGTCGTTTTTCTTCTGCCTCAATCTGCAGCCTCTTAATTTCTCTATCAGCCTCAATTTGTAACCTCTTCTCTTCAGCTACCTTTCTATCTTCCCTTTCAATATATTTATCACATTCAGTCGTTACGTATTGAATTAAAATTTGACCATCCATCCCCATCTCCTTCGCAGTGAGCACAGCAGCTGATCTAAACTTTGCTAGCTCAGCCATACTTTTCAGACAATATAATAATATACAAGCTAAGTACTTCTTATGACTATAATCTAACTAATTCTAACTAACCAGTTAACTAATTAATTATTACTGGCTGTGAAGATTCACCAACTTTTATCTGCAGGGACACTTTTAATTTTAAAGGAAATTTTACAATTTATTTCCCTACTTTTATTTCTCCCACCAGGAGATCTTAATATTACTGTTGGGCTAATTATCCCTGGACAAGACCCCAATATATGTAGTGGTATTGATGGTATTGTATGATGATGATGGTACTACATGTAAATTGTATGAGGCCAGCTGTGAAGGCTCCTGAGATAAAATGTAATTGAGAATTGTCAGAAGGCCTTTCTTGCTACCACTACGACCTCACACTTAATTTTTTTTTTTGAATGTAGCTGCGTAAAGTGTCTAGGGTTATGATGTGTACTGTGGTGTGATAGTTATAAATATACCCATAGATATTTAACAAGACTAATAAGATTAACAAGTGTTACAATACACTGAACTAACTCACGTGTGTAAAGTTTTTGATATAATTATATTACATTTATTTGTTCTGGATCAAGTTTTATTTTGACCAGAACTTGTTTTAAAAGAAGGATTTAAAATTTATGAAAATTATGCATGGAATGTTACATAATAAATGCAAAGTGTACATATTTAAGTACTAGAATAGTTAGTTTTATTAAAATATTCTGGTAGTCAGCTACTAGGGAGGATATTTATTGTCTGTGCTGTTGGGGTGGTCTCATCACACCTGTCTATATTGACTACACAGTGTCCAGAAAATGGTGGGAATTTTTATGGGGTATCTGCAACTAAATGGGGTTGGTGAATATCCAGCAGACCAGAGGCTCACTCATCTGGTATTTGTAGCTCTGGTGCTGAAATCAGGCGGTCCCACCTCTCCGTGCTGGCGGGCACTAATGGTGGTCTCTGTCACAAGGACTGCACAGATACACTTGTGTAAATCACCACCCGAATAGATACTTCTTCGTGGACGACAGAAACTCGCAGCTCAGATTATGAATAATTAACACAGAAGTGCTAGCAAAACTCAGCTGAGCTGCTGGCTATAGGATGGCGTCCCTAAATTTAACTCACTGTCTTTCATATGGGAAAACACCACACTTTAAAATCTGTGTCTAACACTGAACAATTATTGAGGAATGACCCCAAATGCGCTCTAAGCGCTAATAATATGATTGTCTGTGGCCAATCACTGCCGAGGTTTATTTTTAATTTCAAATTTCCTCACTAAAGTCATTTCAGTCAAGCTTCAGTCACGTATGGATGGTTAGCTGTTAGTCTGTCCGTCTCTACTTGTGTTTCTACAAAATTGTGCTCGATTTTTGACCCAACCGTTCTCTCCCCTTCAAATTTTTGTTGTAAAAAGTTATATTTAGACACAGCTACCACCAATGTCCCTTCACTTCTATGCTAAGTAAATTTGAACACCTGCGTCCCCAAGGTCGTGTTTTTGTGTGCAAATAACGATATGTTAGATTCAATGCAGTCTGTGGCTGATGTAAACTACACTGTCTTTTGTCATTATTTTCAATATTATCTATCCGTCTGTAAAATTAAAACCATATTCGTTCACTGCTCAGAATAGGCCATCTGGCCAGCTAATTTTTATATTCCTAACATTAATATTAAGAAAAATTTACTTTTTAATTTTTGTAATTTTTTTCAGACATCTGCGTTCTTCCGCTCAAATTCAAATCAAGCGCTTGGTATCGCAAAACGTCCAATTCCGTACCTCGTGTCAATTTGGGGGACTTGAATTTTTACTTTCATCCATTCCCCCCCCCCCCCAATTGCGTCTCTTTAGCCTTTCCAGTCATATTTTTTTTTCCCTTTTGATCCTCCGTTCCCCTCCGGTCTAGCAAGTCAAATTTATGGAGGGTGATGACCCGCGGTCTAGGCGATCATGTACATCAGCAGCCTACGCATTATGTTTTTATCCTTAAATGTTATCCTTGGAGGAATTTTACCGTTGTATCTCTGTCAATTTCACTACAGTTGACTATAACCATGTCAGGTTCATTGTAGAATGTCAGTGTCTTCTTTTCTGTACCCTGTTGATGCGTATATTAGTATAAAATTATATCTATAGTCTGCCATTCAGTGTTACTTGGGACTGATGTTATCCAATGTTCATTTACAGTCTTTTGCTTTTTTCTGCATCTGATATTATGCCAACTAATCCTTCTTGTTTAATGCTCAGACTCTTGCATTGCCCGTTTCATACACAGTCTATGGATTTATGTATCTTAGTACATTAATAACATCAGATTGATGATGCAACTCCAGAATTAAGTATAGAATCATCCAGGCAAAGACAGTATTCCTGAAAATAAAATAGGATCTGATGCTGCAAATCTTTGACATTGGTAGTAAGAGGTGAGAGTTCATTTCCATGTAGAGCCAGTTGTGTCACATGGAAGTGAATTATGGACACTAAAATAAGTGAGATAGTCCATGTTGGCAGCAGAAGTGTAGCTTCAAAGAAGAATGTAAGGGATATCATGAACAGCCAATAAGACTAATGAGGGATATCATGAACAGCCATAAAGGCTAATGAGGGTGTCATGAAAGAGGTGAATGCAAAAAATATCAGTTGATGAACAGCACCAGAAACACAAAAGTATGGAGATAACAGATTACCTACAATATTAGCTGGCATGGCACTTGAAGAGGAGACTGAAAAAAGTATACATAAGTCATTGACTTAATTCATTGTACTCCTGGTACATGGAACTGTGGTCCTCCATTTTCTTTTTACTCCATGGGACAGACTGTTGACTTTTTTTTGGCATCTCCTTGTTTCTTGGTCTGTCATCTAATCCATTTGCTCTGTATCTCCATCTTATAAATATTTAGTTGAAAGTTCCCTGACATCCTTAGAAAATTCCCCAGGTAGACATGTTCTCCCATAATTTTATAAATTTGTTTAAATGCTGCAAGATTTTTATGCTGAGTTGAATTGTTTTAGGAAACAACTATTTTTCTTTACTTTGAAGTTCTGTTGTCTCAGATCTGCAATTAATGGGATTGAACTATACTACTGGACAAAAGTTAAGGTCCGCCATTCAATTTAGACAAGGTTTATATAATTGATTGGCAAACTGTAAAGACAAGTGCAAATGTCATTAAAACTGAGCTCAGAGAAATGTGTATACATTTCTGTGTGCACTAGGTTAATTTTTTTTAAATGTCCAAAAACTGGGTCACTTTAACCCGCACGTGAAAATTGCCATTGTTGCTGCAAAAACTCATGGTTTTTGCAAAACGCCCCACTAGTTCAAAAGGTGAAAAAGTGAGTTGAATTTGAATGCACGTGGAAAATGATCATCAGTAAAGAGTGTTCACCATTGGTATGCAATAAATCAGTATGACAAGTGGTCGAAACGATCACTGCATTAGCCATGCCACCAAGAAGTCTCAGCACTGTAGACCGTGGTTGAGCCATGGCATGGATTCATGATGGTCAATCTGTTCGTCATGTTGCAAGACGTTTAGCAGTGTCCCACTCTACCATTCAGAGACTTCTTGAGAGATTTAAAGCTACCGGACATTTGGAAAATCGACCCTGCTCAGGAAGAATTATATAAACCTTGTCTAAACTGAATGGCGGCCTTTAACTTTTGTCCAGTAGTATATTTAATAGCCAATTAAAATTGATTAAGCACAAGATATAAATATGAAAAAAGTGCATTATCTCTTGATATTAACATTTTTTATCCTACTGCAAGGATTGTTGTAACTGAACTGAAAACATGTTTTTCTTGACTGTACTTTTGCTTGCCTCAGTAATTAATTTATGCTCACCTGTAGTTCATTGTTGTTTAACTAGGGCTGCTGAGCTTCTCGCTCGTTTCCACCCAATAACAAGTTGAAGACTCCTTGCTATTATCTACACTGTAGATCAAGGCTTTTCTGCCATTCTGAAATAAGTTGAAGTCATGAGCTCCAGTTTCTCCAGCTTGGCTTGCATTTAAAGGATCATCACATCTGGTCTCAAGCTAGGAGAAAGAAGCGCATGGCATATTGTGCATTCCCCGCCATCCAAGGGGGCTCTCCAAATATGCAGAGCTAAAATACTGTGCACTTTTTCTGGGCTCTTCCAAAGAATTTTCACGTCCTACACAGAGCCACTTCTCATCTCCCCCTGCTTATCATGGATCCATAGTGAGATCTTCCTGCATGCAGCCAACCAGGTAAAGCCAGAGTTACGTCTGGGGGTTCTAGTGACTCCTCCGAACTTATTGTGATATGCTGGGTTCTCGCATGTTTCACCACAGGGGAAATTCCTGGAAGTGTGTGGATGATTTCAAGAGTTAATGAGGGTGTAATTAACCTCACAGACAGAGGTTCACTTCCACATATGTATACTATAGTTTTGTAATTAGCTGGTGGTCATATAAGGATGACTCCAGATATGCATCCTGTAGTTCATAAAAACTACACGCTGTACAATTCACCATTGGTGATGTCATTTACATTTTTCTCTTCCAAGCACCAAAGCATTCATGTGCTGTTGCAGCTGTGGTTTCCATAGCAATTAGTTTTAAATTATGACCCCATGCATAACCTCATATTAATCACTGTTTATGATATACCTGAGGGATCAGTATGCCTATTCTTTCTTTGTCTCCTCAGAGGCGCCAAGGAACTATGCTGAACTATTTGTGGCCTGAGGACAGATAACCAAGGATTGTGGTAGAAACAGGACAATCATTTTCCAAGTTTGCTTTTTAATAATCTTCTAATTCTTCTTTGGTCCTTGGCTTCTGACTAACAAAGCAATCAGTGACCAAGTGGCATATTGTAGGGCAGCAAAAAACTGACTCCACTTTACATCTCAACAGTTCTCCGTCTGGTAACAATTTTGACAGGCCTCACTTTTGCTTTCCTTCTGGATTCCATAGCATGGTAGTTCAGATGATGGTGTCATGGTCTCTACTGAGGATGTGGCCAACCCAATTCCAGAGTCTACCCACAATGATGGTGTGTATGTTTTCTTGGTGGCTCCGAGTTAGCAGTTCTTGGTTGGTGGTAGTGTTCTGTTAGAAAATTCTAAGAATTTTTCTTAGGCAAGTAGTTTTGGAAAGAGGACAGTTTGAACATTTCCGTTTCTATTACTCTCCGGCATTATGCGCCTTACAAAAGTACAGAAATTGCACAGCTCTTGTATATTTTTAATTTAGTGTTTGTACTGTGCTGGGAAGATTTCCAGATGCTGGTTCTTATTTTAGTGCTATTTAGTAATGTCATTTGTTATTCTAATCTCATTTCTTTCGGTACCATAACTACACCATATGTGGTGAGCTGACTGACTTTTACATTATAGTATTAGTAGCCCCCTTCAGTCATAACTGATTATGGAAATGCACCCCTGAGGTGATAGCTTTTTTCTCAGATGCTCCTTTTGGCGTTCTCTATTCTCTTCGGCTTGTTGTGAGAGCTTTTTTCTGCCCAATCTGAGAAGCATCGCCACTTGGTGCGATCAGCAGCTTCATCTTCCCAGGTTACTGAATTTATGTACAGTGCCTTCATGTCTATCTTGCACACATCATTGAACCTCAGCTGTTCTTTAGCCATCTGCCACTTGTCTGTAGAAAATTCTTTGGGGATGCAACCATTTTCCATGCAGTGTTTTTGCAATGTTGAATAAAATACTTTGTATGTGATCAAAAATAAATTTTAGAGTTAACACATTAACTACCGCAAGACGCTGTCAGCGGCTCACAAAATAATCACATTTGGACCGCAAGCCACTCAGAGCGCCGATCTAATTTTAGTAATAAAACTAATGAAAAATGTACTGAAACACTCTCTGATCTGGTTCGAGATTTTAAATTGCCACCGGAAAACAAATTCCCAAAGCATGGTTGTTGTAGAACACTGAAAAATTGATATTATGTTCATATTTTTCAGTGTTTTGGGTTAGTTACCAAATCGTGTAAAACTGTTTACCGTGGCAACTAGTGATAGGACTACAAAAAATGCGTGTACATCTCGTCTAACGGCTGAATAGGATAGAAACGTGTTTCAACAATTGACTGATAGATCTAACGACGAGGACAAGAGTGAAAACGGTGTGCACATTGATTGAAATTGTGATTTTGATAGAGATGGGGCGCAAGCAGTTATAATTGTGAAAATATTGCAATTCCTCGGCCATCGGAGGGCCGTTAAATAGCAACAACCTCTATTAGAGTTACAACCAGTGTTTATTGTAATAGTGCATTCATTTATCTTTAAAATGACGTGTAATTCATAAAAATCTGTAAACAATTACGAAAACTACAGCTTACTTTGTGCAAACACCTACAGGATGAAAATGGGAAAAAAATTTAATTCGGCCACAGTGTGTTTTTCAATTCGGTAGTTAATGTGTTAAGTGAAACTCCTAACCTTAATTTAATTATTATATATTAGGTGCATAATTAAATATAATTAACTTCAAACATAAATTTTTATAATATTATTATTTAGGACTGCGCAAAGTAAACCCATGGATAGAGAGGCACCAAGCAATCTTTGTGAGGAACTTCCAGAGAAAGTTGCCATTGCCCCTGCATCTCCATTAACTCAACACAATGGAGAAGACTTGCAGGATAAGCAGCTTACAGAAATTGTTGAAAACAGCTTTGTTGGAGTAAATGCTAGTTCAAATTTAACAGATAGTTCACTTCATCAGTTGGAAATGCCCCCATCTGAACATCAAGATGGCTTAATGGCACACTCATTGCATTATTCCATGAAGCAAACCTCATTGTGTCATAAGGAAGATAGCATTGTGAAATCAGACTTTCAAAAATCAGACATAACGGGTGAAAATGTTGAATCACTGCTTATTCACTCTCAGTGTAGTGCAACAGTAGCATCAGAAGTTGAACCTGTTACTGACAAACTGACTGCGAGTCCTTTAACTGTTAATAGTTCATTTGAACAGACAGAGTCAGATCATATTCAAACTATCAGTTCAACTTCCAGTCATGTTTCATGTTCACCGGATGGACAGGACAGTGGCATCAGTCCAGATGGGACAAGCATTAATATACCAAAAGCATTGCAGGAGAGGAAAGATAACTACATGCAGGATCAGTCAGAACAAGTCAGTGATACTCATTCAGAGTTATGTGGCCCTTGCCACACACAATCACCACCAGATATAACTACTTCTGTGTCCGAAACACAGGTTACCATATCATGTCTGGAAACTAATTCTGTGGCTGAAACCGCTACACCAGCTGAAGCTGCTGCAGCATGCTGTAACAATGAAAGTGTCTACTATATCAAATGGATTATGTTTGGGCAGAGCACTGTACCAATAATCACCCAGAATGAAAATGGCCCCTGTCCTCTGCTTGCAATTATGAACGTGCTACTAATGAAAGAAAAGGTACAGGTAATTTGTGATTTATTTGTGTATATGTTACCTTTTTTTTTAATCATTTGTAATTCTGTACATTTATATGTGGAGTTCTTATTTCATGAACACTGTTTTCTTTTGTAATTATTTTCTTCAACTGTCCTTAAATAGTAATTGATGCTTCCTTAGTGTTTTCTTCATGAAAATGCGAGCACAAATTAGTGGCACTTCCAAATAAAAAGTGGAAGTCTGAGGAATTACTTAGTGCGCTTTTTAATTATTGACTTTCATTTTAACACTTTTTCTTTTAGTAACATTAAACATTTAGCTGACATATAAACTTAGAAGTCCTCAGAAGAGACCCTGTCACCATCACAAAAACAGCTATACTATGGACCCCAGAAGAGAGGCAGACTGAAGACAACCTGGTGGAGAACTGTGGAGGCCGAGGTGCAAAGCATAAACTAGAGTTTGGGGCACTGCACAAAGGGTGGCTACCGACTGGGCAATGTGAAGATAGTATGTTGCTGGCCTACAAGATGCCACTATACGTGATGGCCACTGACTGCTTTGTCAATCAGGGGCTAAGGATCCAAGAAGTAAAAGAAGACCTGTATTTACTTCACTGTTTTTATACCCTATTTTACTGTCTTTGCTTTAATATAATTTTAAAAAAAAAATGCCAAGTCAGTTTTTACCACGAACCATTCCCTCGTCAAGTGACATGTCCTGTGATGACATGAAAGTGTAAAAATTTCTTTATATCAGACATCATAGTTCATACATTGTACAGTTTGTCAGAGTTGTCCGATGTAGCATTCTTTTCATCAGCAACATAAAGAAACTTCCATATTGCCATGATTGTGTCTAGTTGGAACACATTTTTTGTATGGAAGGTTGGAGTGCAAAAAAAAAAAAATATGTTTCACTGCAGTATTGTTATTATCTACATTGAAGCTTACACTTCATTGAAATTTTCACTCCAGAATTGCTTTGAATTCATCAGTCCACATGCAAGTACATTAATCATTTTCATTTTCTGGTAATGTCTGAGCACCACAGAAATCGGTCATCTAAACCCACAGTGTGTCAAAACTTTCATTCCAAGACAATGACATAGTGACAGAAGTTGTAATGCTGCTCTGTCCATGATGGAAGTCATCAGCTGCAGATAGTCAGCATCACTTTCATTTCTTCTGTCTGTTTCAGTGTCAACTTCTGGGCACATGTGCTGATAACTCAGTATATTCTCACTACGGTCATTATCTAGTAACATATTTTTGGCTACCTCTGAATTATAGTAAAGTTTCCCTTCATGAAGGTGAATGACAATATACAGTTTTAGTCTTTCTAGGATAAAGAAAAAACTAGTTCTTCGGTATGACCACAATGTCTTCATCAAGGGCAAATTTATGAAAACAGTAGAGAAAAGAAAGTGAGTACTAAACAGAATTTGTAGAAAGAAAAATAAAAGAAAAAGGAATGGTTAAAGATGGTCATTGTTATCACTATAGTACATCCGAGTCAGAAATACCGTGCGAACAAAAGGAAAAACTAAACTGGAAGAACGAAACAGCAGAAATGGGAATAAAAAGGTGGAACAAGCAAGTGGAAACAGATTGGCAGTGCAAAAAATATATATATATATAAAATAATTATATACATCAGAATATAAAATAGCAATAACATAGCGGATAAATTGAATAAATATATGCTACAGTACAGAAAATTATATCAATAATATGAATCATAATAATGATATGTGGGGTAATATATATAGGTGTGAAACCATTTATCCTGAATGTTCTGAAAACCAACAAAGCGTAATAATTAAAAAGTGCACCAAATATTTCCTCTGACTTCCATTTTTTTAATGGAGATGCCACTGATTTGTGGCTGTTTTCAGATGTGGCCACATATTTTATGATCGAACAGATTGTAATAATTTAAATGACAATAATAATAAATGACAATAAATATTCACAGTGATTAGGTCCTCGTTTAATTAATACAATTGCAGCTAGGTTAGCTCTTACAAATTGGAACATTGTGACTCGCTCACGAGCTGTTCTGAGACTCCAGTGCTCACGTGAGAAATATGAGATGCAGCAGTTCTCAGAGTGTAGAAGAACATTTCTGATTTTTGTTGTTATACAGAATTTAATTTGAAACATCGGTACTGGCAGTCTGCTAAAATCATATAAATGTGACATCTGTCAACTATTTACAAATAGGGTGAGAAACATGTCAGAAGCAAGAATATAAATACTCGCATTCACGCTGACAATACAGAGAGAGCGGAGCTAGATGTTAGGGCAATTATTAAGAACTTAGAACTGCTTAGCCAAGACAGATCGATTGTTATCAGCCTTCGTACTTACTTAGTCATTCTGCTTCTACCCTGGGGTGTAGAAGTTTGCCAGAGAGAAAGCCATACTATCCTGTTTATTGTCTTTCTCCTGGCCTGGTTCCAATCTAGTCCTCGGCCCTTCAGAGATTGTCTAATGTTGTCCTCCCAGCAAACTATGGGTCACCATAGAGGTCTGGATCCCTGGCTCTTAGTTTCTCATATTTATCATGGTAGCCAATCTTCTTTCATTCTGCATACATGGCCAAACCATTGTAATTGGGACTTCCACTTGGGTCTGCAGTGGCTGGGTTGTGAGGCCGTGATGTATTGTCTGGTTGCGGACCACATCTTTTCTTGTTACTTCAACCACCTTCCTCAGATACCTCATTTCTGAGGTTTGGAGATGGCTCTTGTGAGTTGCAATCATTGCCCATGACTCACATCGATATGTCAAGACTGGAACATAGGTGGATGTGTGTACAGCCATCTTCGTCTTAATGCAAATTTCTGTTTGACTGAGGAATCCTCAATTTATAGCCTGAAAAGTCTCCCAGATGACGCTCTTCAGGTAGCCAGCTCTTCTTTGATGCCTTCCTTCCAGTCTGTGACAGCTCCAAGGTATTTAAAGTGGTTGACCTGCTCTAGGATATGTTCTACAAGAATAATCTTATGCCTTTTTTCTTCTTGTGAAATCACCATGGTTTTTGTTTTGGAGCTACTAATAACCATCCCTCTCTTCTTCAGCTCTTCCTTCCAAACTTGCTGGTTGGATTGAAGATGTGCCTCTGATTTAGCAATCAGGGCAACATCATCGGCAAATGCCAGCTTGGTCTCATCTTCTAGACCTGTCTCATCTTCCAGTACCCCACTGAAAACTTTCTTGTCCTTTCCTTACATGCTTTGATGTCATCATCCGTGAGGAGTATGAAAAGGTGACAGAATATCACCCTGTCTTACACCAATGGTGGTCCTGAACTCTTCTGACTTATAGTTTACTGCCTCACATAATTTCTGCAAGTCTTCAAGCTCTGTATAGCATGGATCAGAGGTGCTGGAATGTTCTTCCTTGCCAAGCAGTCCCAAAGTTGCATCTCACCTTTATACTCAAGGGCCTTTTCACTCAGCTGCCTGAGTGTGAAGATAAGGTCCTGAGTACTTTGGTTTGCTTGGAAGCCACACTGGACCTCATCCATTTGTGGCTCAGATCGGCCTATGTGAGAACAAGTTTTTGATTTTCTATAATGAAGAATGATGTTCAGAAGTTGTGTAAGCAAGACAGCTGTTCTTCCTACGGCAAGTAGAAATAACTAGTAATATAATAATTTTGTTTGACTCTTGTGAAAGGAACAAAGTGAACTAGTTTCAGAACATGACGCAGATCTACAGTTTGTGATATGGTTTTAAGATTGATTATCCAGTGTTTGAAGAGATTCATATACACAAAGTTGAAGATGTGTGGTAAAAGAGGTTACTGGTGTTATTAATTAGGGGTAAACAGAGTGAGGTCAAGCTGTGTAAGTTCCCTGAGTCTAATTGTTGATGATGATGATTCTCAGAGTCCCTATCCGCCACCTCTCAGATCTCAATCTGTGTAAAATAGGCTCTGTGATGTTGTGTGGCTGAGTGTGTCTAGGGTAATGTATTTAATATAAGGACAAAATAAAATGTAAACAGAACTGTAACTCAATAATATTAAAGTGAGTAAGACTTTTGTTAAAGTTTAGGTAATTTTATTACAATTTAATTTCCCTGTACCTCAATTTTCTGGGACAGGGATTGTCAAACTCAATAAATTTGTTTATATACACTATTTAAAATAAATAACTCGAACTCTGTCCAAGTATCTTGTTTCTTTGGATAAAGATCACTGTAAGAATTCCACCCACTGATCTGTCTATCTGCTTGTACGTATCACTGTTAATATGTTGGACAGATTGTCTTCGTCATCATCTCAAGGTGAGTTTATTATTTATTATTATTCTTATGGTTGTGGTGGAATAATTGATGTTACACTCTCAGTGCCGGTCTAACGGACTTAACTTATAAACTGGTGACAACTGTTGGCCCTTGGGTTCTCATATGCATTCAACTGGCTTTAGAGCTGAAGAAATGGGGTAGCTGCGGCAACAAGGCTGAGCGTTCCTCCCAAACTTTCTTCCCTCACCCAGTTTCCTGCCATCAATAGGTATGCTGGTATATGACCTGTAATGAGAGGAAAATGCCCTCCCCATATAGATCTCATCTAATATCTAATTCCACACACAAACATGGTGACAACTCACCCTGATCAGCTACGTGTGCTGATCATTGCACCAATCTGTATCTTCCATTGTTTAACACCACTGCTGTGTAAACATTCTTCGTCAGTGATAGTACATAGCTCTGGTTTCCTCCTCCAAGAAGTCTCTTCCATACAATAGATAGCGGTGTACAATACATAGCTTGTGATCTCTTAATATCTCTTTACACTATCCTATACAGGGCTGGTCGTTCATACAATAGATAGTGTGTGCTTAACCTAGCACTGAAACCTGTGGATAAATTCTTTCTAACATTCTCTACATGATTTTACATAATATTTAAACATTTATGGCACTGCAAAAGCCAATATCCCTTCTGGGTTACTGCATTGGCATGCGCAAAATTTGTAAGCCACTAGCAAATATTTTATGCCTTTCTTTCACTCCGAAAGACTGCATTCCTATTTTGGCTATCGTAACACAAATTGTGGCCAGCATGTTAATTACATCAATACAAATACTTATTGTGCCTTACCCTCAAACAAGAATATCACATATCATAAGCTTGACTTTGGCAGTTAATGGGTTCTACCACTGCTTTTAGTGTCCAGACGGTGAAAGCTTTGGTCACACAGGCTCTCCCGCTGATGTCAGCTTTAGATAGTTTTAATTTCAAATGCGGTTGTTACCAGCGAAATGTTAATTTTATTGCCCCAAGCTACTCTACACCTTAACCAATCAGAACACGTGTCAAGAAATTTCTACTTTTCTCACGCAACCAAATTGAGCAGTGGATAAGTGTGTTTGTTCGTCTGTCTCAATTTTTATTTATACCATATCTTTGTTATTAATGGGTCGATTTTTAATATTAAAAGTGATTATTAAAAGGACAACTGTCCTCTATCTTCCTATATAGGTTTCCTTTACCCATTTATCCCCGTTTTCATCTTAATAATTTTTTTCTAAATTATAGTGCTCTGTTCACTGATCTAAAATATTAATAAAACAATTTTCTAAGGCCAGATAATTTATTATAAGGGAAAATTTTATGATATATATTAACCAATATTAGCACTACCCTTCAAGACATCCCTGTTATTTATAAAGAAATAAATTATCTAAGTTTCTTTTCAAACTCACAAGTTAGGTTTGATTTCCATTGTAATCCAACTTCTCTCTCCCCTATAAAACGAGGTAACAAGTTGGTTCGTGCCAAGCTTTATGGCTTTCGTCATAAATATTGGGAAGGGTCGAGCATTGGGGGGAGGGGGTATTTTTACGCTTGGCTTTAGCAAATTCAAATTCTTTATTTTAAATGTTAGTGGTTTGATTTGACGATGGCTTTGAGACCAAGGTCAAACATGGAATTTATTTATAGATTTTTAACTGTAATAGTGGAAAATTCAAATTATTTTGTCCAATTTTTAGCGGTAAGTTTGACCTTGCCCTTGGCAGTTTTTCAAATATAGTAGGAGTGGTTTATAGGTTATGAATTTACGTTACTAGATTTTTGAATCGGGGGAAATTTGAGCGGGGTGTTACACGGAGCTACTTTACTACAAGATGAATGAGCAGAAGAGATTTTAAAACTAACTAACGAGCCATTAGTGACTGGATTAGACGGAAAGAAATACATTGCTTTGTTTGTAGAACCACAAGATGACACAGAAGACCTCTCGGAACGATGTGGAAAGATTTATATCCCAACAGAAATGCATACAGATGAACTAACTCCACTTACATGAAGCAATTGTATTTTATTCTATCAAAATAAACCCAAAGACTTACCTGCAAATAAATGATGCAAGAACATAGTAACGTGACTGACAGATAAATTCAAGATCATGCAGACATGACAGACAGACAAATTAGAATGCTCCAGCCTCCTAAAAGAGGACAGCCATGAGCACGCCATGTTTTCAGTTATTGAAAATGTTTTTCACTGTGAAACTAGTGATGAGTTATCGTGATCTTCAAATTAAAGAAAGGAAGAAACAGGACAAATTAGTTTGTTTGAATTTATGAAATAATTTTTGTATTGCTATGTTAGTGAAATAGTTTGAATGACATTTGACAGTCTCAGGGGGGCAAAGTCTACAGACAGGGGGTATGATGTGCTGGTGTTGTGGGTAGTGGGTTTCCCCCCTTGCTTCACCCTAGGCCTAGTGAATTCTGTTCATGAAAGGAGCGACCATTGCGGTGTTAGTCTCTTGGCCTAGCAAAACCTCTCATACCCCAAGATTGTTGTGCGTGGTGAAGAGCCACACCCTCCTCGAGGTAGTCCTGGTAACTGAGGGTGCGAATCCTCAGGCTAAACACAACGGATCTAGAGGAGCAAACCTCGATAATAAAACCGGTGCACTACACCGTACACGCCCTCTGTGGGTGGGAAGGAGCCAGATGGATACTGAACAAGTCTTGGGAGTGGGAACGAGTGTAGACTGCTCCCGGAAGATCAGAACCCATCGTACAGGCACAGAGACTCAGGACGTGACGATCCTATTGCCTTCAACTCTTGGTCACATGCCTAGAGCCTCGGAGAACTCGGCGTAACCAGCAGGCAATTTGGTGGCGGGGAAAGAACACTGTGAGCCCTACCTTGGCTACGTATCACAAGGAGACGCAGAAACACCCCCTTTATCTCCCCCAGAGCTGGCACAGTACACTTCTGGCTTCTACCCGGGGCGTTAGGAAATCCACAGGCACCCCAGCATCACAATGCCAAGAAGATGACAAAGTTGGAATTTACTAACTCAAACCTGGCAGAGCAAGTCCTCCATCAGATGCGGCCGATGCTGGGCCCACTGGCGCGTGGACACGTCCCGATCCCCATCGAGACTTGCCCGGGGAGCCCACCCCGGCTCAAAAAAGCAGAGAAGGCCACTCTCCAAACCTCCGATGTCTTGCGGGCAGTGTTAGGATGTGCAAGAACATGGACAGGAAGACTCCACAACTTCCCCACTGAAGACAGCCCACGGCGACCGTTGCCTCAATTGGCTGTGTGTGGTGTACCCGGAAACGGGGCCTCCCAGTACTGAGGCACAGTTAAGTCCCCGATGTCACTTATCGGTGCAGAGTTGAGAGAGATGGCTGAGCATCACAATCCCCCCTGTGTTGCAGCATGATGAGAACCCAGCATTGCACACTGAGCTTGGGGGGATCACTTGGGCACCAGACTTAATACTGGCTCTTGACTGGATGGCCGCATGCAGGAGATTTCTACAATGGAGGGTTGGCAGGTGGTGGGTATCTGGAAGTGGCTCTGTGCAGGACGTGAGGATTCCTTGGGTGAGCCCAGAACCAGAGCACAGCATTGTGCAAGCTCTGCATAGTTGGAGAGCCCCCTGGATGACGGGGAATGCACAGTGTGCTACCCCACCTATCCCCAACTGCTAACTTAGAACCAGAAGTGGGGTCCTCTGTATGCGTGCCAGGCCAGGATAAAATGCCTGGGAAAGAGACTGGAGCTCAGAACTCCCTAACTCAAAGTTGCAGGATGGCAGAAAAGCCATGGGAAAGACAGGGCTATTTTGAAGATAACGCAACCATATTTTCACCATACGAGCTCGGACGCCGCCTCGGTAAACAAGGTCCGCGCAGAGCAGTGACACCCCCAGGCTGCTTGCGAATAGTCTACTACTGGGAACATAAACAGATTAGGGATGAGCCCACTCTCCCGTTGAACAGGTGCTAAAGTCATAGATACTGGGCCAGAAGGCGCACCGGAAACCACAGTATCACGCAACTCGCTTTTTTTTTCTATGGAGAGTACACCGTCAAATAAATCTCGTACTGGTGCTCGCCCTGTGGAGCTCCACCAGGCAGGTGCAGTGCCGGGCTCTGAGCCTCGACAGAGCCCACCCTCAGCTACTGGAGGACCCTCTAGACCGTCTTGTGGAGTCAGCAGACGGCGGAGGAGAACTACTGACCAAAACAAAACAGAAAAAGAGAAACCCAGAGTGCCACTTGTCATGATGCACTGGAATGCAGAGGGAGTGAACAGCAAGCAGGCTGGATACAGCAAAAAGACAGAGCTGGAAAACATCTTGTATGAGAAGCAAGTCAGTGTTTGCTGTATCCAAGAGACTCACTTGAAAGCAGATCAAACCTTTAAAATAAGGGGATATCAATGCTTCAGATCCGACAGAAAAGATAGACGAAAAGGAGGAGTACTTACTCTTGTAAGGAATAACATTCCTGCACACGAAAGGAAAACCTTCATGGATGGAGCAGAATATCAGCTGTTGCAGATAAAGGTAGACAAGATGGAAATAGAACTCCTGAACTATTACTGTCCGAACAACAAACCCCTGAGTCTCAGCTCTATACAGGTACCAGCCACCAACTTTATAGCAGTTGGAGACTTTAATAGCCACTCCCAGAGCTGGGGCTATAACCATCTGGATCACAGAGGTGAAGAGGTTGAAACTTGGCAAGATGATCACTCCCTAATCCTAGTCAATAATGCCACAGATACTCCTACCTTCTACTCCAGAGGATGGCACACAACTTCAACACCAGATCTTGCCTTCTCCACACCAGATATAGCTGGATCTATTAGTAGAGAAGTAGGAGACCAACTAGGGGGAAGCGACCATCGCCCAATCTTTCTTACTGTCCAGAGTGCAACTCTCAGTACAGGCCCAGCCATTACAAGATGGAACTACAAAAAAGCCAACTGGGGTTTATTCAGGCATCAGGTGAACACGCTGCTGTCTACCCTCAAGGTACAGAACAGAGACATTAATGAAGTGGTAAAAGACTTCAACAGATGCATACTACAAGCTGCAAAAGAAACCATTCCCAAAGGATGCCGGCGTAACTACATACCATACTGGTCCAGCACACTCCAAGAACGTCAGGAAGCTATGGACAGGGCTAGAAAGGACGCAGAGTCTCAGCCTTCACTTGAAACTCACAACAAATGGAAAAAGGCTGTAGCAGAGTTTCAGAGAACAAAGCTAGAAGAAAAACGGAAAAGCTGGAGAACTAAAACGGCATCGCTGAACCTTGAGAAAGACGGCAGGAAACTTTGGAGATTAGTCAAGTCTCTAAATGAAGAGCGTTCCTCACCTAGGCAGACTATCACATTGGATGAAGGTGGCAAACTTTTCAGAGGAAAACAAGCTGCAGACTTGTTTGCTAGAAGATACAGTTCAGAAAGCAACTTACCCATTAACATAGATCATCAGAGAGAGATAAGAAAAGAAATACTGGCAACCATGGGACAGACAGATACTCCTGCCCCAATGAGGGAACCCATCACACTAGGAGAACTACAGAAGGCTATTTCCAAGCTTAAGTTTCAAAAGTCACCCGGCCCAGACAAAATCAGCAACGAAATGCTAGTAAATCTGAGCTCAGCAGCAAAGACAAAACTGCTTGAGATATTCAACCACAGCTGGTTGAAAGGAACGGTACCCCAAGTATGGAGAGAAGCCATCACAATACCCATACTAAAGAAAGGGAAATGTAAGACCGAGGCTGCAAGTTACCGGCCAATCAGTCTCACAAGCTGTGTTGGGAAGACTATGGAGCGAATAGTCAACCACAGATTGAAATGGTATTTAGAGTCTGAGCAGATCCTGGTGCCGGAACAAGCTGGATTTAGAGAATGCTACAGTATAGAAGACCAAGTTACTTACTTGTCTCAAGCAATAGAAGATGCCTTCCAGGAGAAGAAAAAGGTCCTAACGATCTGGGTCGACTTCAAGCAGGCCTTTGACAAGGTGTGGAAAGATGGCCTCATTGCAAAACTTAGGAGAAGTGGAATCCAAGGCAACATGATGAAATGGATCCAGTCATACTTGCATAACAGGAGAACTAGAGTCACTCTTGACGGTCTGCAGAGCAGAAAAGTGTTGCTCCATCAGGGGGTACCTCAAGGAGGAGTAATTTCCCCAACACTCTTCCTTGTTTACATCAATGACCTGGTGAAAGATCTCCCTGCAGGAGTTAAAGCTGCCTTATATGCAGATGACCTAGTACTCTGGTGCGCTGATGAAAATGTCACCACAGCAAATTATAGAATGCAGCGGGCAGCAGACATGCTAGTGTCATGGGCAGAGAAATGGCTTATCACAATAAACACAGACAAAACCTCCACAACACTGTTCTCCCTCGCCCCCAAGGACAAATCAGCTAACATACACCTAGGGACAACCGTGATCAAGGAAGAAAGCTACCCCACCTATCTTGGGGTGACATTTGACCAAAGGCTTACATGGAATAAGCATATTGAAAATGCAGAAGGAAAGGCCCGAAGACGACTAGGCATACTCAGAAAATTAGCAGGTACCAACTGGGGAGCAAATGAACGAAATCTAAAGAAGATTTATAATGGAGTAATAAGACCACACTTAGAGTTTAGCTCAGCAGCATGGTCATCAGCTGCTAACTCACATCTGCAGTCTTTGGACAAGGTGCAAAATCAAGCTCTCAGGCTCATTACAGGAGCCATGAAAACTACACCAATAACAGAGATGCAGAAGGTTGCTGGATTACAGACATTGTCCCATAGAAGAGACACAAAAACCATGATCCAGATGGAAAAGTACAACAGTATGCCAATGCACCCAATGAAGGCAAGACTAGATGATCTGGCATTGGGACGTCTAAAGCGTAGCAGCTTTGTGCATCGGGGGAAAAGACTTATAAGACAGCATCAAGAAGACCTATCCATGAAGACAACACCACTGAAGCCCACCCTATACCCTGTACCATGGGAGCAGGCCAGCAGTGCCCTCCAAATTAATACATCAGTCAGTGGTCTCACAAGTGGATGTGAGTATAATGATCTGCAAAAACGAACTGCTACATTGAGTATGATCCAAGAAAGCTATCCCGATCAATCATGGATACATGCCTATACAGATGGATCAGCAACTAATGCTGTTAGGAATGGAGGTGCCGGTATCTTTATCTCATATCCTGACAACCACTATGAGACTAGGCACATTCCCACTGGTAAATTCTGTTCCAACTATACAGCTGAGGTTCAAGCTCTAGAGCAAGCTGCAAATATGATTTATAACACCAACTCTGACTGCCACCAGGTAGTCATCCTCACAGATGCACTGTCTGTCCTGCAAGCTCTCAAGGGTGGTAAACTCCCGCATCTGAGAAATGAACTAAACAAGGTAGCTGCCAAAAAGAGAACCATACTTCAGTGGGTACCATCTCATTGTGGTGTACCCGGAAATGAAAAGGCAGATAAACTTGCAAAAAAGGGAGGAGAATGTGAACAAGAAGATAATGAAGTCACATACTTTGAGAAAAAGAGAGCTATCCAGACTATCAGAAGAGAACAGAACCAACCCAAAGACGACTATCACACTCTCGACCGGCAGGGACAGATAACTATTTTTCGACTCAGGACAGGGCATAACAAACTGAATAAACACATGCACAAGCTACGATTGTCTGCTTCACCACTGTGCACATGTGGATTAAACGAACAAACTGCTGAGCATGTTCTACAGGACTGTCCTCTGTATGACCAGTTAAGAAAGATATACTGGCCCAATGACTCAACACTAAACTCAAAGCTATATGGAGTTAAAGAGGAACTTCAAACAACAGTCGAATTCATCATGAGAACTCGTCTGACGGTGTAATCATCAAAGATGCGATCGCAAGAAGAAGAAGAAGACAGTCTCAGGGTTACTGTGCAAAAAGTCTTTACAGTACAGTGAGGTTCTTCCAGTCACCTCAGACAAACTGATGACCATAAACAGCTGAGGTGTATAAACCTGCCACCATCTAGAACCTACAATCAATAAAATCACGAGAACCACTGACACACAAAATTTTAACAGTTAGTACCACTTCGCACTGGGAGTTAAGGTACTATTACATGAGATTAGAAATGCACCCAGACACTGCTATATAGATTGGAAATAGTGCCAAGATAAAGACATTGCTAAATAAGATTGAAAATGGCACCATTCTTGAGCATACAGACATGGTGAAAGTGAAGGCTTGTAGTCTCATGATTTGTGCTCGCATTAACATTGCTCTTTTTCAGCCCTGTTCACAAACACCCATTGTCATAATGTCACAAAGACTTGCAGAAAAACCTGTGAGTGACAAGACTGCCTGAAGGAAGCGCAATCTCTAAAGATTAAGGATAAAATGGAGTTACTAAAATTGTGGATAGAGGCGCATAAGTGAAGTTTTGGTACATCTACCATTTATGATTTAATGAAACAAAAAGGAAAACTTAAAATTATATGGTACAAAGCAAGAAGGCTTTAAGTGTATTTGTTGAAGGTCTGAAAGATAATGATTATATGTATATGGCTCTGTGTAGTTCCCAGGGGGGTCTTTGTAGAGACACAGACAGAAAAGGACTGCTCCTCCCTCAGGCAATATCATACAAGGTCACTAATGTAAGATTGTTCTTGAGGCTGGCAATGTCATCATGTAAAACAAATTGTAGCAAGAGCATGTGAATGCTTGGTGCAGTGCTGTTGGCTCCATAAGGAGTAAAAAGGAAAATGATGATTTGTATCTCATATAATACTCTAGAGTGTTAAACATTAACAGAAAAAAACAACATATTGTCTGTAATTGAATGCAGCTGTGTACATTTTCAACAAATTTGAGACATAAATAATTGTAATTTGCAGAATTTTGTTATTGGTATATATACTTTGTTTTGTTTTAAATAACAGGTAAAACTGGCACCAATGTTAGAGATGATTACCTCTGAGCAGTTGATGACATATCTAGGGGAGTGTATATTTGAGAATATGCCACAGGTTAGTGTGATTGTAGAAATAGATACAATATATATAGATCAAAGACTCAATTTGGCTGCTTAAAGCTGTTGGCTGTGCAGCAAGTTATGTTCAGAATTTTAAGTTTTGTATTGTTGAATGATTGTTAGTGATTTAGATGCCATTGTTGTTCCTTGTAAACCAGCATTTCAACAAGCTCAGTGGCAAGAAATTGCTCTGCATCAGTGGACTTGTTGAGCTGGTGGCTATGTCTATTCATTCATGTTGCCGTAATCATTGACTTCTGGTTAGGTCTAGGGAACAGAGCACAGCAGTGCACATATGTATGTGTGCAAGCATGCGCATACACATACACTGGTGGTTGCTAGAAATTACATCATTTTTTTCTGTCTCTCATCAAAGATTCAGAAATAAATTTAACAGTTAGCCTGAGGTCAATCTCCACCTTCACCTGTATGTGGATATATATATATATATATATATATATATATATATATATATATATATATATATATATATATATATATATATATATATATATATATATATATATATATATATATGATAGGGTGGGCGAGATGATGATGATGCTGTTGTGATATGTGATCACTCTCTTGCACACTCGCGACCGACCCGATTCAACAATAAAACTCTGATTCTTAAGGCAGGGGCTGTATTTATTTCTACAACCCTATCAATGACATTTAAACACGAAGCAAACATTAAACAAATAAACCAAACACCAAACAAACACCCAGCCTGTGCTCGATTGCTAATGTGCTCAAGGCATTTACAGCTTGGCTCTGGTGTCTAACTTCGTTTGTTCTCTCTGGGTGGCGTTTGCAAAATAGGCCCATTTGCCGCTCGCTATCTCTTTATATAGGCACTAGGCTAATCACTCGACTTTAGTGCGCTGCGCGTATTAATTGCGCCACGCAAATAACACACGCGATTATCGCTCTAGAAATAGCGAAAACACAACTAAAACCAACAGCTATTTAATATAACACACAACTATCAAATATAACTAATTTTTAGGCTTTATTATGGCCTAGTAATAAATCTTCTACTGAGTCAGACTATTCACATCCCAGCGTTCTGCGCGCACATAGAAAATATATGGGTGATAAATATGCCTTGAACAAGAAGGGGGAGGCTGGGGTGTCTTTACGGCCCCATCACATATATATATATACACACACACATACACACAAACTGACAGAGGTTCTGATATATATACTGAAGCACATTAAAAACGCACCACTATTATATATACTGATGCCGAGAAGCTGGAAAAAAAAGTGTGGGAATGGATTTTCCCCGTGTTTGTCATGAGGTAGAGAGCGAATGGCTGCTGGAATGGAAAGTGAATGATTCAACCCACGGGTTTGTGTACAGACTACATGAAAACAATGAAAGTTACACGTGCAACACGATTCCCAACAGCTATGACCCTGAAAATGTGTACGCGTTGTGGCAGTATACTCGGTATAAAAAGGCAGTTGAGACAAAACACCCAGTACATGTGCTTGAAATGCCAAGACTATCTGAAAATGACCATTGGTATGTTGGAGACTGGAATGAGCTCGCGGGCCATTGTCAGAAGGATGAATTGCCACCACAGCACTGTTGTACATCTCAATGAACGTTACGGAACCACTGGCAGTGCTCGGGATAGACTTCAGAGTTTCCAACCACGAGTTACTACCCCTGCGCAAAATCGTCATATTGTGCTGAGTCACCTAAGGAATCGTTCTCTCCCGGCAAGTCAAACAGCAAGAGCAATAGTGGGTAGACGTGGGCAAGTCTCTCGAATGACAGTCATACGACGACTCAGAGATACAGGCCTTACTGCAAGACGACCTTATGTTGGGCCAAACTTGACTCACAGACATCGTAAGCAGAGCAACATGTCGGATGGACTAGACTGCAGTGAAATGCTGTCCTATTCACAGACGAGAGCAGATTCAACATATCCTTTGCTGATGGACGTATGCAGATTTGGCGATGGTGTGGAGAGCGCTTTGCAGATTGCTGTGTTCATCAGCACAACCGATTTGGAGGTGGCAGTATTCACATTTGGGGATGTCGTAGATTTTCGATAGGAGAATTAAGACTTGGGTTTGGTCCCTTCTGAATAGGTTGGAATGAGTGAGAGTCACAGTGTGAGTTAGTAAAAAATGAACTAGAATTCCCACAAGTGAGATGATAGAATAGTGATAGAGGCTGTCTCTGAGATGCGAGAAAATCTTCTCTCTCTCTCTCACCTATCTTCTACGACAGATTGTAAGCAGTCAGACAGTCTACCACATATACATTAAATATATGTATACCAACAGATCTCTACCCACTCACGTGCACGCACATACAGTGACGACAGGTAGACACACAGACGTGGGGGAACTATAACAATGATATATATATATATATATATATATATATATATATATATATATATATATATATATATATATATATATATATATATATATATATATTTAGAACGAGCTGACCAACACGATTATTAAGTTCAAGAGAGATTTAATTTATCATTTAAAAAAATCTTCTCACAACACCAAAGAAATACATCAAGGAAAAAACATATACAAATTGTCATAAATTCAAGAAAATGCTACAAGGATGATAGCCCGTTAGAATCTTACTCTAGGTTTAGCCCACAGCCCCGTTAAGAGAACAGATGATGGCCCAAAGAGTTATAGATACATAGGGTTGAGTCTAAGAGGTTTCTTTCTTTCTTGTAAATGTATGAACAGAGTGGGATAATCTGATTTAGCCTAAGAAAAAAGAAACTCTAGCAGTTGTAACAAATTCTGCAGATTAAAAAGTTAAGACAGCAAATGGGTGACAATATACACCGGTAAAATAACACTCAGACCTGCGTACTCTCATTCATTCAGCCATGGTCATGCGCTCTCAGTTATACTTAAACTTTGCTCGCGGCCTCTGGGAACATAATAAATTCTGGGACCTTCACACAGACCCGTAAATGCAGTTCTCAACCAAGAAATCCCCAGTTCCAACAAGACGTACTGAATTTCTCTGTCTCAGGGAACGATTCCTTGGGTGTTCTTATTTTTCGGATGTCTGTTAAGTCACATAAAATTTGTCCAGGCACGAAAGTTTGCAGAGCACAATGTCATTAGCTTTGGTTTCTAGAATTTAAGGAATGTCAGATCGGTGTCTACTTTCAGGACGGTACTATATTTGGTCACCACAATACTAGTCACAAACTCTGTCGGAATGTTAATGTTATTCTTGTAATTATTCTCGCCGCCAGGCAGCATGTACATTTAAATTTGTGGAGCAATAATGAACTGGCTCAAAAGCCCAATATATATTTCTAGTCTTTAGAAACCGTTAGTGGGAGTTGTATTACTGTCTCTCTCTGATGGCATATGCACTGTCAGACCAGTGTTACTTGAAAATAAAACCCACGTGGTTACAGATAGGAAATGTCTATGCTTCTCATAAATATGTCTCTCATGCTACTAAACGCTGGCCAGTTTGGATCACCCCAATAATCACTGAATGAAGAAAAACAACATATAATATAATAACAGAATATGTACTCGTTATAACTTTACATTTTAAACGGCAAGCCTACAACTTGACTTATTATTTAAAACTTCCCGAGAAATAAGTTATATAAAAAAAAATCGATCATCATGAATTAGGAATATCATGCGTATTCCGTCAATATTCACTGATGTCGCATCTAGCATTTATAAGTTAGATATAAAATATATTCGACTGGGTAGTTAGCAGTTAAATTAATTTCATTATAGCCACATTATTGTTTAATGCTAGAAATTATAATTTATTCTGTATTTCCACTGCAACTCGTCGACTAAAGAAATAACAAACTATCAAAATATTCACTCTGCACACAGAACTAGTTTAAAATGAAATCGGCGATTTAACACTTAATCACTTCACAAAATACTAGAGATCTATTATATATAATATTTACCTCAAACACAGAAGATCTAAGAACTTAAACCACTTCGACCAAACTAAAGGCCATCTCTATTAACAGAGATTATTTAGAAATCGAACGAAGGTTGTTCTAGTCTAACTGCAAAGTTACTGAGTGAAATGAAATACAGTTTCAAACGTGGGTTAATATTTTAAACCCCACAAAGGATGAACTATTTCTTCATAGAACGAAATGCTCTCCCCTTTCCGGCTTTAACGATACGTTTAACACCTAACATGTCGTAACTGCCACCTACTGACCAAGATGTACGCGTGTCAGTTTCAAATCCCCAGACTATATGTCTGCTCTACACCGTATAGGTGACAGTTTTAACGCCTACCTAAGCGCTCAGCCCGGAAAACCTGCGCGTGACAGGTGCAAATGTAGACATAAAGTCTGCTCTATGTCCAGCGAAACGAATTTTTTCGCACATTCACGTCTACCTGCGCGACTGACATCTGATGCAATAAGGTTACTAGTCGGTATGAGAAAGAAAAACGATGATGGGAAAGAAATATATTTTTCGCAACGAATGCGAAAAATACAGGAAAAAGGTAAAGAGTGATAATAAAAATTTCAGAATTTGGGTGAAAGAATAGGAAGACGCTATAGGCAATTTAATGATCAAAACCTGCGTGACAGGATGTCCCCCCTTAAGATATGGAAGCACTCCATGTCTACGTTATGGAATTAAATTTCCTATAACCGTAGCTTCGGGGTGTCTGTCTTCTTCCATCTGATCTTCCCCCTCCATCTATCTCCAATTCCTACTCAAGTCTACTCCCCAAAGTTTCCTTCCTCTGGAATGTCTCCCATGCACGCTTGAAAGAGCGTCGCCGCTTCTGACATTTTTGGAAGATTTCCTGTGTGTGCAGTGGAATATCCCTGCCACTATCATCTTCTTCGTCAGCTCTGGCGATCGTCAGGAGATGGTCGGAGGTTGGCACTGGTTTTTCCAAGTATCTTTTTAAGAGATTTAAATGGAAAACCTTCTCCTTTCCTTGAATAGAGATCTGGTAGTTAGCCTTAGAAATCTTTTTCAGGACAGTAAACGGCCCTTGCCATCCGATCTTCAGTTGGTTGTTCTCGGTAGGGAGTAACACCACAACTTTCTCTCCTGCTTCCAGTTCTCTCTCTTTCGCGACTTTCCTGTATCGGTTAGCGTGCTTTGTGCGTGCTCGCTTAAAGTTGGTCGTTGCTAGGTCCCATCCTAGTTTCAACCTTTCCTTTAAAACCGACACATATTTGCTTGCTGAGACAACTGTCTCATCCGCCTTCTCGTCTGTCAGAGATTGAAGTAAGGCTTCAAGCGGCCCCTTTATAGGTCTGCCGAATAAAAGCGTAGCTGGCGGAAATCCTGTGGAAGTATGAGGAGATTCTCTGTAGCCAAATAATGCTGCAGGAATACAAAGATCCCAATCTTCAGATTTCACTTGTGCCAGTTTACTTAGCATCATGTTGAGGTTTCCATTTGCACGTTCCACGAGCCCATTTCCGGCCAGAGTATATGGCTTAGTGTGGATGTGTTGGGTCCTCAAGATCTTAACGATCTCATCCATCAACAGGTTTTGGTATGGAGATCCGTTATCCGTCAATACTTGTTGAGGGAATCCCAGCCGAGTGAAAATCTGCACGAGGGCTTCTGCGACATGCTTGGCATCTGCGCATGTTAGCGAGATAGCTTCTGCCCATAAAGTGCATGTATCGACTAAGGTCAGGATAAACCTGTTCCTTCTTTTAGTCCTGTCGAAAGGCCCTAAAATGTCGATCACAACCCGTTCGAATGGTGTTCCCATTATTGGCGTTTCACCCATGTGGACTGGGGGTGTCCGTTGCTTGGATGGTACACGTTGGCACTGGGCACAGGATTTGACATATCTGATAATATCAGTATTTACTCCTGGCCACCAATAATGAGTGGTTATCCTTTGGTTTGTGGCGTTCTGTCCCATATGTCCGCTGAAGGGAAGAGAGTGCCCCATTTCTAGGATTTGGCTTCTGTACTGTTTCGGTACTAGGAGCTGGTCGTAACCTTGGTCAGGCTTGCCCGTTCTCCGATAAAGTATGCCATCCTTAGAAAAAATGTCCCCGTGCTGTCTGGGTTCCTTAGCCATGGGCAGTTTCCTAAAGCAGGGTGCCAAAGTAGGGTCCTTGTATTGCGCTTCTTTAAGTTCCATAGGTAACAAATTAGGCGCAGCACGGCTGTTTGTGCCCTATACCAGAGCGCTCTTTTAGTTTCGGTGACCGGAATTCTGATACCGGGTATAAAATTTTGTGTGCACCGTAAAAGACTATTTAAGTTTTTGGCGGGGAAAATCAGCTGATGTGTGAGTAAAATCAGTAAAATATAAATCATTACACACTCGTTCTGGATAAACACAGCGCTAAAATTCTTTTGTGTACTATAACTTTGTTCTGTGTTCTATTTTTGATTGCATTTTTATTTCTTTGAAATTAGTTTTGACGGAGTTACAGACTTTTGAAAACAGCGTCATCATTTAAGGAAATTCATAAAATAAGTAATCTTTTTATTAATTTAATATCTAAAAATCGGCCCATTCGTTTGAGTTTATAATTATAAAGACTTCTCGAAGGGAAGCTAAAGATTATTTCCACATACTTTTTTTTTTGGTTTCATATCTTGAGAATGTGTGGTAGTCAGTTTTGTGAGTGTGGCATTACAAGAACAAGCATATTGTCACCAGATTTTATAGCATTTAAATCCCTGTAAACGCATTCCTGATACTCACAAATCTTAAATAAGGTAGTAAAAAAATAACTTTTTGTAAACACCATCTGTTTTTGCATTTTCATTCATTTATAATGATATTTAGCTACGTATATAAGCGTCAGAAAACATGTAAAGCTATAGATAGATTACTTCCACATAATTTGATCTATCTTTCAAGTCTTGTTAATCTTCTATTTATAATATGAATTTTTTTTTTAATTGTCTGTGAGATAAGGACTGTTCCATTGGTGTTCTTTGGTAGACAATCCTGTGCACACGACGGCTGCCAAAGAATTCTAAGTAACTGTTTGTATATCTTCTTTCATTCAAAGTTACAATGCAGGTAGTAAATTTAGAGAAACCAAATTCTAAATCTAATACCATCCTTTTATCAATGGCTAGAGTCAGAGATACATATGATAATTTAGAAATATTTATGAATGGCATGAAAGCTCAGATAGAGTCACTAAAATATTTAGAGTGGGATGGTAAACAAGTTGTTGTTTTCTTATTCGGGGATTATTTCCTTGTTTTGCTGGAGACACCACAGACATGGGTATATTCCTTGAGCTCCAGACAAACCAAACATTTTCATCAAAGACATCCAGATTGCATACAACTTGCAAACCAAGAAGTTTGGCCATGTTGATAAGAGATTACAATAGATATATGAAATATGGGAAAGGGAATAAAAGGCAAGTGGCACATTATCATAATTGTTTACACAAACCAATGTTAGAGATTGAAATTGAAAATGTAGCTCCTCCTTACCTTCATATTTTATTAGGCATTGTTTTGAAACACCACAGACTTCTAGAACAGGTAGCTGATACAATAGACGCAAAGATATTTGAGAATTCGCAAGAGATACATGCAAACATTAGTACTTTTAAGAACTTGAAGAGATTTAGTAGGAACTGGAAATAGGCAGAAGAATTAGGAGCTAAAATTGAATTTTTCAGGTAGGTATTGAACTTTGTGAGGATAAGGAGGAGACAGATAATTTTAAAGTTAGACTTGAAAATGCACAAGATGCGCTGGCCAAACTTCAGTTTCAAGATCTATGTACTAGGTCTGGTCCAGTTTGCTCACACTTGGACAAGGTACTAGCCAAACACAAAATCATACAACAGGCTTATAATAGCAGAGCATTTATAGGGAATCACTGCCACAGATATCTCACACAAAAAGTTTATAAAGATCTTACAAGAGCAATCATTACACAAACACTGAAAATTACAGACAAACAAGATATAACTAACATAGCTTTTATTGCCCAAGAACAATTCAACTCACTGAAAGAAGCATTTGAGAAAGTACACAACAAAATATCACACAGTAAACCAATTAGTAAAGAATCAATAACAGCATCGATAGATACTTATATGTCTTTGTTCAGAAAGCTATTCCCCAGTAAGACAATTCATAAACAGCACATATTAGAAAAACATTGCGCAGACTGGATCAGAACTCATGATGTATGATTGAGATAATTGTTAGCTCTCATGTTTTGGGGACAATTGGGTGTGTTATTTTAAGGTAATAAATGTGGACTTGCAATTTAAACTTTCAATAATTAATGTTTGACGCATGAAACCAAAACAAAACTTTGATATCCATTTTCTGCAGGTTTTCTACTTTTGATTTCTGTAATTTGTTATGCATGTTGATTGTGACCATTTTAGTGTAAATTGAATTAGAAACAAACCATAACAAAATGTTAAAAAAAACCCTAAATTTTACACTATTTCAGACTATTATATCTTCTGTTCTAATTGTGATAAAATGTTTGTTCTTATTCTAAAATTTACTCTAACATTTCTAGTGTAGCTTTACGCAAAATTAAAGCCGGTATTTATAATAATAAAGTAGCATAAAAGCAATTCAAACATGTTTTGGGGACCATTGGGTGTGTTATTTTAAGGTAATAAATGTGGACTTGCAATTTAAACTTTCAATAATTAATGTTTGACGCATGAAACCAAAACAAATCTTTGATATCCATTTTCTGCAGGTTTTCTACTTTTGATTTCTGTAATTTGTTATGCATGTTGATTGTGACCGATTTAGTGAAAATTGTATATAAACAAACCATAACAAAATATAAAAAAAACGTAAATTTTACACTATTTCAGACTATTATATCTTCTGTTCTAATTGTGATAAAATGTTTGTTCTTGTTCTAAAATTTACTCTAACATTTCTAGTCTAGCTTTACGCAAAATTAAAGCCGGTATTTATAATAATAAAGTAGCCTAAAAGTATTAATTAAGCCCTATCAAAAGTAAACATCGCCACATGTTTTTCCCATTAGGAAGCTGACCACGTGACCTCTGTCAAGTGGGCTATAAATAGCGCGGTCGGGGAAAAAGGGGAAATAACTAAAAGATCGCTGGCAAACAGCCGTGGCAGGCTCCCGTTCCTTCTTGGTTTGCCCTCTTGTAGTTACTGCTGCCACAATCGGCTCTTCCGGTTTCCCGATACACACGTATCTCCCGCCAAGTATGACTGGGTAGATGGGATCATCCATAACAGCCGCTTTGATCACACCTCTGACAAAATCAGAGTGGATCTCCACCAATGCAATGAGAAGCGCTGTAGGTGCATCACTCTTACGAACTCCACAAAGTTGGACGGTCTCTGCTGTCTCTTGACCGGGTTTGACCAGGTTTCTGGCAACAATGCAATCATAAGAAAGCCCTGTGTCAAATAAGCAAGAAGTTTAAGAACCGTTCAAAGTAACAGTACCTCGCGTTGAGGGTCTATCCCCAACAGGTTGGGAATCACTGTCAATAATTCCACCTTGCGAGACTGTTAGCAAGCATCCGATGCGTTTAGGCTCAGTGTGCTCGGTCTGATCATATGTCCCGTGCTCAGGGGTTCTCCCTTTGCCACCTTGTCCTTTCTGGCCATGTAGGGCGGTCGGGTTGATCAGACTGTTTGGGGTGGTTGGGGTACTTGTTCTTGTAGAACTTGGATTTTTCAGGAGGGGGGTTTTGAGGTCCGGTTTCTCTGTGGTTATTTTCGTTAGAAGCCTGAGAAGATTGCTCTAGGTTATGTTTTCGAAAATGCTCCTCTGTCGGTTTCCGCTTTGTGGCCGGTAGTTCAGCCAGCGCATTGTGATAACGCTCAGACTTTTCCAAAATGTCTTCAAGTTTTTCTGCCCCCTTCTCAGCGAGAAATCTCCGGGTATCAGCAGACAAAGTGTTCTTTATTTGTTCCGTTATAACAAATTCCTCAAGACCTTCATAGGTAGAGGGGAGCTGCGAAAGCTCAAGGCACTTTGTTAGATATCCCTTTAGACGAGATGAGAACTGCTGAAAATTTCAGAGCTCTCTTTCCTGCTGTTGCGAAACAGTTGCAGAAATTTGCGAGCATTCATTTCGAAGCGCTCCAGTAACGCTTTCTTCAACACATCATAGTCGTCTTGTTGGCTACTTTCCAGCTTAGAATAAACATCATAAGCAGAACCTTTTAGGGCCTGGGAAAGTTTCATATTCCAACGTGACCTCTCTAACCCATACAGAGTTGCAATTTTCTCAAATTTTTCTAACCATGTGTCAATCTTCTCATTTGGACAAGGAAAAGATTCTAGAGTGAAAGACATGGCGTTTAGTTGAAGAGATTGAGTGTTAAAAGGATCAGTTAAGGAGGAATGAGGAGAAGATTCTCCATTGCTGGAGGTAGAGGCAGCACCACGACTTTGGAGTTCTAGAGCTTTAAGAGCCAACTCGTGCTGTCTCTCTTTCTCTCTTTCCTCATGCTGTCTCTCCTTCTCTCTTTCCTCATGCTGTCTCTCCTTCTCTCTTTCTCTCTCCCTGCGGATTTCCATTTCCTCATCCATCTTCCTCTGCTGTAATAGCCGGTCTTCCGCTTCTTTCTTCTCCGCGTCATATCTCTCGAGTTCGTCTCTGACAAACGCTTTCGCATCCTCTCCTTCCAGTCCCTCCTCTCTTGCTTCGTCCCTGAGGAGTTGTCTAAGCTTTGCCCTCTCGGCCATATTAAGTCAGTGGCTGAGACGTAGACGAGAAAGAAAATGGGAAAAAGGATACACAGGTTCCTACCACTTACGAGAAAATAAAATACCAAAAATCAAAAGATGATATATTTAACCCTGGGATACCTCCTCCAAAAATAAAAATCTAACTATCGCTGCTTTTAATCGGCAATAAAGCACCTAATGCAAAACACGACTACGCCAACTAAATGGTAGTTAAGATTTACTCACTGAAAAATAAGTTGCTACAGTGGAAAACAAAATTATTATTGCAAACTTTCGGAGAAAAAAAAATCCCTTTAATTTTTTTTTCCCCACTATCAAGTTTACCCCTGAAGACAGTTAGGGTGAGAGAGGCAATTAATCTGGACAATTAGTCCGAAACGCACTCCTTAACTTAGTTCAAACACCTTCCTGCTTCAGAACCCTTGTGAGTGTTATACACTCGCAAAACTTTACCAGCGTTTAGTATTACAAATCAACAATTAACATATTCCCCGACAAAATCCTCCTGTAACTCAAATGTATATTATTCAAATGCTGTGGACAAAAACTTATCAGTTTGTGTGGTCAGCACGCCCGAAAATAGATCGTTAGTCTAGGGGATAAATTATTTTTAAAAGATACAAAACTCACAAGACATCACACTCTTACTCTATATCAGAATAAAGAACGTTAAGTTCAAAAACCCGATAGACGTGTCCACATTTGTCATACTCGTCTTCTTATTCTAAGTTCAAAAATCCGTCGGGCGAGACCCCATTTGTCGTAGATTTTCGATAGGAGAATTAAGACTTGGGTTTGGTCCCTTCTGAATAGGTTGGAATGAGTGAGAGTCACAGTGTGAGTTAGTAAAAAATGAACTAGAATTCCCACAAGTGAGATGATAGAATAGTGATAGAGGCTGTCTCTGAGATGCGAGAAAATCTCTCTCTCTCTCACCTATCCTCTACGACAGATTGTAAGCAGTCAGACAGTCTGCCACATATACATTAAATATATGTATACCAACAGATCTCTACCCACTCACGTGCACGCACATACAGTGACGACAGGTAGACACACAGACGTGGGGAAACTATAACAATGATATATATATATATATTTAGAACGAGCTGACCAACACGATTATTAAGTTCAAGAGAGATTTAATTTATCATTTTAAAAAATCTTCTCACAACACCAAAGAAATACATCAAGGAAAAAACATACAAATTGTCATAAATTCAAGAAAATGCTACAAGGATGATAGCCCGTTAGAATCTTACTCTAGGTTTAGCCCACAGCCCCGTTAAGAGAACAGATGATGGCCCAAAGAGTTATAGATACATAGGGTTGAGTCTAAGAGGTTTCTTTCTTTCTTGTAAATGTATGAACAGAGTGGGATAATCTGATTTAGCCTAAGAAAAAAGAAACTCTAGCAGTTGTAACAAATTCTGCAGATTAAAAAGTTAAGACAGCAAATGGGTGACAATATACACCGGTAAAATAACACTCAGACCTGCGTACTCTCATTCATTCAGCCATGGTCATGCGCTCTCAGTTATACTTAAACTTTGCTCGCGGCCTCTGGGAACATAATAAATTCTGGGACCTTCACACAGACCCGTAAATGCAGTTCTCAACCAAGAAATCCCCAGTTCCAACAAGACGTACTGAATTTCTCTGTCTCAGGGAACGATTCCTTGGGTGTTCTTATTTTTCGGATGTCTGTTAAGTCACATAAAATTTGTCCAGGCACGAAAGTTTGCAGAGCACAATGTCATTAGCTTTGGTTTCTAGAATTTAAGGAATGTCAGATCGGTGTCTACTTTCAGGACGGTACTATATTTGGTCACCACAATACTAGTCACAAACTCTGTCGGAATGTTAATGTTATTCTTGTAATTATTCTCGCCGCCAGGCAGCATGTACATTTAAATTTGTGGAGCAATAATGAACTGGCTCAAAAGCCCAATATATATTTCTAGTCTTTAGAAACCGTTAGTGGGAGTCGTATTACTGTCTCTCTCTGATGGCATATGCACTGTCAGACCAGTGTTACTTGAAAATAAAACCCACGTGGTTACAGATAGGAAATGTCTATGCTTCTCACAAATATGTCTCTCATGCTACTAAACGCTGGCCAGTTTGGATCACCCCAATAATCACGGAATGAAGAAAAACAACATATAATATAATAACAGAATATGTACTCGTTATAACTTTACATTTTAAACGGCAAGCCTACAACTTGACTTATTATTTAAAACTTCCCGAGAAATAAGTTATATAAAAAAAAATCAATCATCATGAATTAGGAATATCATGCGTATTCCGTCAATATTCACTGATGTCGCATCTAGCATTTATAAGTTAGATATAAAATATATTCGACTGGGTAGTTAGCAGTTAAATTAATTTCATTATAGCCACATTAATGTTTAATGCTAGAAATTATAATTTATTCTGTATTTCCACTGCAACTCGACGACTAAAGAAATAACAAACTATCAAAATATTCACTCTGCACACAGAACTAGTTTAAAATGAAATCGGCGATTTAACACTTAATCACTTCACAAAATACTAGAGATCTATTATATATAATATTTACCTCAAACACAGAAGATCTAAGAACTTAAACCACTTCGACCAAACTAAAGGCCATCTCTATTAACAGAGATTATTTAGAAATCGAACGAAGGTTGTTCTAGTCTAACTGCAAAGTTACTGAGTGAAATGAAATACAGTTTCAAACGTGGGTTAATATTTTAAACCCCACAAAGGATGAACTATTTATTCGTAGAACGAAATGCTCTCCCCTTTCCTGCTTTAACGATACGTTTAACACCTAACATGTCGTAACTGCCACCTACTGACCAAGATGTACGCGTGTCAGTTTTAAATCCCCAGACTATATGTCATGGTCTACACCGTATAGGTGACAGTTTTAACGCCTACCTAAGCGCTCAGCCCGGAAAACCCGCGCGTGACAGGTGCAAATGTAGACATAAAGTCTGTTCTATGTCCAGCGAAACGAATTTTTTCGCACATTCACGTCTACCTGCGCGACTGACATCTGATGCAATAAGGTTACTAGTCGGTATGAGAAAGAAAAAACGATGATGGGAAAGAAATATATTTTTCGCAACGAATGCGAAAAATACAGGAAAAAGGTAAAGAGTGATAATAAAAATTTCAGAATTTGGGTGAAAGAATAGGAAGACGCTATAGGCAATTTAATGATCAAAACCTACGTGACAGGGGAGGATTCAGTTTTCACCATTGCTTGCCTCTTCACGTCTTCCGTGGAATTGTTAATGCTGTGACATATTGAGATGAGGTTCTGGATGCATTGGTTGCTCCTGCGTTCACAAATTATCCAGACTTGCAGCTTCTCCTGCAGGATAACGCACGTGCGCACACCGCATGCATTACGCAGCAATATCTACAGCAGCAGAACATTGTGACGATTGATTGGCCTGTCCTATCACCAGACATGTCCCCTATAGAACATCTGTGGGACGAGCTTGGATGCAGAGTCTACAGGCAAGGTTCTCCAGCTAATCTGCAACAGCTCGAAGCTGCTTTTACACGTGAATGGGACTTGATTCCCCGGAATTTCCTTCAGAGACTTGTGTGTTCCATGCAGAGCCGCTGCCAAGCTTGTTTGCAAGCACACGGTGGACATACCAGATACTGAGGATAATGTGAATGAATTTTTTAATTGGTTGCATTTTTGGTTTTCTCCCTTGCCTGCACAGAATGCAATGAATTTCATAACAATCAAATGTACAAATTAATGACCAGCATGGATTCATAGGAAAATGAATAAAGATTCCAAATATGTAAACTTGTAAACACTTATATTTACATTTCACACTCTGTTCCTGGATTATACAGGTGGTGCGTTTTTAATGTGCTTCAGTATATATATATCAGAACCTCTGTCTGTCAGTTTGTGTGTGTGCATTTCAGGGGAAGCAACAAGTTATTTTGGTAATAAAAGTTAGACATTAATTGTATTGTTTCCCTTGGTTCGCATTAAAAAAAAAGAGAGAAAAGATTCCCCCCCCCCCAATGAAAAATGTTTCTGTTTACAAAATAAAAGCGAGATCTTCATGTGCTAAATTATAAAATGCCACCGAAGGCAGCGGTTTGACTGGTTTCTTTAAAAAAATGTAGAAATCGCCTACCGTTAAAAATTCAGTTACTTTTTGGGCTACTTCTGACGATATTTTTGGGTAATTTTGGGCTGTCACTTAATTGATATTAAGATATTATTAGATATTAAGATTATTATTAAGATATGCAAGAGAAAACAAATAGATTAGAAACAGCAAAGATGGGACTACACATAAATGTAAATAAAACAAAAGGAAATGAGGATAAATAAAAGCAGATGGACTCGAAGAAGATCAATAGTCATGTTATTGAAGAAGTAGAAAGCTTTACATTTCTTGGGAGTAACATTGACAAAGGAGGGGGAACCGATGGTGACGTCTGTTCTAAGATAAATAATGCCCTTCGACCAATATGGAACTCCTCAGCTATATCCAGAGAGAACAAAATTAGAATCTTTAATTCAAATGTAAAGTTAGTCTTGCTGTATGGCTCAGAGACGTGGCATGTCTCAAAGAGTATTACCTCCAAACTACAGATATTTGTAAATAGATGTCTCCGACGGATCCTCCGTATAAGATGGCCAGATGTAATAACAAATATAGAGCTAAGGAAAAGGCAACAGCCAATACGAATGGAAATTGAGGTAAGAAAGTGGGGATGGATAGGACATACACTCAGAAGAGAACAGTGTTGCGCACATATTTTTGATGCACAGATTACAAAAATTACGATATGACTTGGTGATATGAAAAAAAGAGATTACTTTGGTTTTAGTCAAAGTTAGATCACCCATGATTTGATTTATACTTTTGATTATGTGGATGATCTCCCCTTGAATATTGATTGCGCGGATTAATACCGAATTTATGTAATTTCTCATTTGTTAGGGCCAGAAAATAGATTGATCTTGTTCAATATGTTTATGGCCTGAATTTATATGTATTACTTGTCTAGTACAAGACGATTCAGTCTTATATTGTATATCTTTGTATGTTTAGGTCAGACTATATTCTTTGTGCCGAATACTGGGGCAGGTTTTCGTTTCTCGAGACATGCGTAGTGAGTCTCGATAATGCCGCTGAATGTGTTTCCTTGGGCTGGTCCCTTTTCAGGGTTAAAAAGTGATTTGTGCATGTTTTTCCAGGAGAAGTTTGTGTCTCTGCAAGAGTCTATTTGTCAGAGATTCTCCTCATGCACTGTGTTATTAATTCGGACTCCAGGTAATGCCAGACCCTTTCTTTTGATGATCTCTACGTGGTTAGGCCTAGATGGAGTCGTATTTTCGAACATCGTTGGTCGTTGATATACCATTGAAGATGACAGGTTTCCCAACAGTGCTGGTGTCTACATGTAACAACTTTAGTAATGTGGAACAGTAGGGAAACGCTAGGAAATTATTGATATTCAAATTTTGAATTAACTTTGGCTTATCATTATCTTTCTTATGAGTGAGTGAGCGAAAACTCAGGAAGGCAGCCATATTGTTTTCTTGTCATCGTTATGGATCGCTGTCCTGAGAACAGTATACCAAACTTATTATCGGACAGGGATATGGAGATCTCATTAATATGAAAACCCCTATCGTGGTTTAACTGTATTACATAAATATTTGATATATGTCGCTGGAGAACTTAGTCAAGAAAAAAAGGTTCGGCCAGTGAACTCTTTATATCTTTACACACCCACTGATGCGTTCAGTCAGTTAGGGGATGTGGCAATAGTCTGCCAAAACATTGAATGATTCCTTATATTTTCCATCATATTTGAATGCTGCATGAAAGATGATCTACTGTTCAAATACCTGATGATATATATGTCAACATGTCCCCATGACTGTTCCGTGCTGTCCTGATGTGTGCGTCCCTATTAAACGGTGTGAAATGCCCGCTGCAGTTCAAGTCGTCATTGCCTTGCATGAGAGTGTGTGAGAAATCTTATCAAGTGGTCTATTACAACGAACTATCACACCATTCGCGTTACTTGACACTCCCACTCAATGTCAACATGACAGGTTGATTTAATGGTGCAGAAGTATCTAAAGAAGACCTGCTTCGGTGATGACCAGTTACACGACTCTACACATAACAGATACACATTACAGGCCTTTATCAGTAGTGGCCCAACGTTTATCAAACAGTCTAGCCAGAGGTGTCCTTGTCTGGAACCCACAAGGAAAAAGAAGAGTGGGGAGGCCAAGGAGAACTTGGGGAAGAACAGTGGAAGAGGAGGCTAAGGAAATCGGAATGACTTGGGCACAGCTGAAAAAGACAGCCCAGAATAGAAATCGATGGAGAGCAACTGTTTCAGCCCTGTGTTCCACAGGGAACGGAAAGGAATGATGATTATGATTGGGCTATTTGGGGCAATATTTTGTGTGACTTCAGATGATCTTTTTAAGTTACTTTTTGTGTACTTCAGGCGATTTTTGAGCTACTTTGGGCGAGATTTTGGTCAACTTTGGGCAATATTATGGGTGACTTTGGGCTACTGTGTGCAGTATTTTGGCGACTTTGGGCTACTTCAGGCAATTTTTAGCCTGCTTTGCGTTATATTTTGAGCGACTTCAGGCAATATTTTGGGCTACTTTGTATGACTTTGGGCTACCTCGTGCGATGTTTTGGGCGACTTTGGGCTACTTATTGCGATTTTTAGGCAACTTCAGGCCATATTGTTTGGGTCATGTTGGGTTACTTGGGGCGATATTTTGGGTTACTTAGGGCGATATGTTGAACTACTTCAGGTGATAATTTGGGCTGCTCGTAGCATGTTACACAATTGCCTAGTTAAATGTATGAAGACAGTAAAAGTGTAGCGGAGGTATACATGCCTAATATTCCTGGAATTAGGACGTGTATTGCAGGCGCAATGCTTTGCTTATTTTTCGGAGGTATACTGGCCTGATAAAATCGGGAAGTGTGTTATACGCTCGATGCTACTAATATTTTCGAGGACAGCCAATCGGAGACAGGGTTTCCCACGAACCAGTCAAGAATGCCCCGAATGTTTAACATAGATGAATAAATCATACGAAACAAGGGTAGGATTAGCGTTAGCACAAGAAAATGAGAGAACAGAAAAGGATGAATATGGTCTCCTTTTATAGGGGATAACCTCATTTAAATGCAAGTACAAGGAAATTGGAAGGAATGAGGTAGTTGAGAAGATTTTTGCAAGACAGAGTGTCAGAACATCGATGAATCCTGAGATTTTCCTATTCAAAATTAATTATAAAATCGTTAACACAACAGATATAGGAAAATACTATGTGGCTGTTCACTTAATGAGAATGGAAGACTAAGTCTAAAGGCTTGGATTGGAAAAGGTGCAAGGCACGAGACCAAGGTTTGAAACCTATCTAGCACAAAACCCCTCTCAGTTGGACAGTTTTGGAAAGTTATAAGAGTTCCAGGCCTTTGTCCGCGCTCTGCCAATATAAGGAGAGCGAAACATTTTCAAAATCCCTTGTACAGTGAGAGACAGAAGGATGACGGCTGAAGAGAGAAACGCTTGTCAAGGGCTAATACTTTGTTATTTGCAGCCCGGCAGCCCTAATACTCCACCAAAGCCAGTCTTTACTGATCTTAATTAGATCATGAGAGGGTATGTAAATTTACTGTGTATAGTAATACAATTAATTACGACTTTTATTTCAGGATTTTATTCGTCGATAGTTATGATAGAATCATACATAATTTGGTTTATTGGTATGTTTGTTGAAAATTGGACCCTGATATAACCACACAATGACTGAGTCCTTATTAAGACTAGCACAGTCCTTATCAGGACTAATCAACAGTCCTTATCAGGGCTTATCCACTCTGTCCTCAAGTTAAGCACTTTTAGAGCAGACTTTTCAGGCAGGGGGATACTGAAACATCATACTATGTATGTGTGTATATATATTATTTTGTATTTTATTTTAGATAATGTTCTGCAATAGAAACCTGTCATGTCTCACTATAGCTTATCCTGACTGATCCATGTATCATGCATTTCCACGCAGACATCTGAAAACAAATTCATCTCACCTACATTTGGGTGTGGTATTTATTATCAAAGATAGCCACATATCCTTCACGTATCTGCAGGTTCATGCTTGTCACACAAAGTCATAGGTCCATGATCAAAAATGGCTCGATGATCAATACTATTTGCCCCAGCAGTGTCTGGATTGGTAGAAGCACGACCTACTGAAGCTGTACATCTCATATGAACACTGATTATCATAGAAGTTGAGTGATATTTGTGACAATCGTGCACCCAAGAAGTGATAAAGCAGAGTTTTGTGATGACAATTTGCATGATAAACTAGTGAAAGCTATAAAGTGAATAAGACAGTAAAGAAGTCTGTTATCCAACAAGTTGGAAGATTCTAGAAGGACATTTTAGTTTTAACTAGTGAAACTTTAATTGATTTCACCAATTTAGTTTTTATGTAAATATAACTTTTCTTATCAACATTCACACACAATCACCACAATTAGATAGATAGATAGATGTAAATAAAGAGGATATATAAATTGTATTCAACAGCTTTATTCATTCAATATAGTTGAAGTTGAGTTTTGTTGAATTGGTTAAATATATATCACAGGTGGTCACAGTGGAGGTGGCGCAGTAAGGTCTGACTGTTCTTTGAATATTTTCAGTTCCAGATACTTTCACAGCCGTGACTATCGAGTGATACCAGTGTACTTCTCTGTCACTGGGACCTCACACATTTTGGAAAGAATCCTTATTCTGATCTAGAACTATCATCAACACACTTAAAAAAAACCTTCCGCTACACTGCTTCGGACGATATTTTTGGCTTCTTCGGACGATATTTTGGGCAACGTTGGGCGATATTTTGGACGACTTTGAGCTACTTTGGGCGATTTTGTTGGCTACTTCGGGCGGTTTTTGGGCTCATTCAGGCTATATTTTGGGCTACTTTGAGTTATCTAATCTATATTTTAGAAACGCTGTCTGCCTGTAATAGTTCAGTTACTTTCTTTTTTTACTCAGTTATATCTGCTAGTACGCCCATACCTCACTCTTTCGACAGGTTAGGGACCAGAGCTATGACGAAAGTCGAAAATCGACGAAAGTAGAAGCATAACCTTTATTTAGCTTACAAATGCATTAGGGCCACCAAAAAACGTAAATAACACTTGCGAATGCATGCAACACCTAGATAAACATAAATAAACATAAGAATAAAGAAAATACAGTAATAAATAAAAAATACGTAAATGACATCTTACCTTAAAATCACTCTTGAGCAAATAGACGATGAATATATACAGTATGTACAGTTTTGAATGTTGGTAATTTAGGGGGATTCTAGACTTAGAAAATCCGATGGAGAAAATTGAGGAGGCTCATCTTCAGAACTGGAGGATTTCAATCTAATTCTTTTAGGAGAAGAGCACTTTGAAGGAGATCTAACAGAGGCTGGGGCTGATGTTGATGGCTCGGAATCTGAAGGGTTAGAGGGAGGGGTGACTGAAGTTGGTTGTGGCGGTTGTATCTTGAAAAAGGAGAGCAATGACGTTTGCCTCATTGATGTCTTCTTCCTTTCCCTAAGAAGTTCTCTGTAACAGGCTATTTGGTGTTCTAACCCACTATTTACTTTAGAACTTCTGCCGAAATTGGGATCCACCCTTTCCCAATATGCAATTGCGTCCTCTATTTTGGCGATTCCAACCTCCAGTTCTTTGGAGGACATCTCCTTAGGCTGAGCTGTATCTTCAGGCATGGCTTTCTGTTCATTCAACAGTTTTCTTTGTTCTTCCATCGCCAGTAGATCCTCATCACTTAGGGGCTGATCATGAGACTCAAGCAGCTCTCTAACATCTTCAGCCTCTACTTCCAGTTCCAGCTGCTGGGCCATTTCCACAACATTTGAAGTGATGGCCTCCACTGTTTCTTCAAACCCTTCAAAGTCATCCATTAGGGAAGGAATCAACTTTTTCCAAGCGCCTTTCAGATTGGATTCTTTAACATCGGCCCATGCATCTCTGATAGTTTTGATGGCATCCAGAATATTGAATCCTTTCCAAAATGCTTTTAATTTATTTTGTTCAGGCCCCTCATCAACATCAGCATCTAGTGCAGCTATAGCCTTGGCAAACGTCCGTCTGATATAGTAAGATTTAAATGATGAAATTACTCCTTGGTCCATAGGCTGCAGCAAAGAAGTTGTGTTTGGAGGCAGAAACACAACTTTAATTTCTTTGTGAGCCTCAAGCACAATTCTTGGGTGGCTTGGAGCATTGTCCAAGAGCAGTAGGATTTTAAAGGGAATATTCTGTTGTTTGCAATAATCCTCAACTGCAGGCTTGAAATTATCAGTGAACCAAGTTGTAAATAATTCACCAGTCATCCAGGCTTTTTTATTGGACTTGAAAAGAACTGGAAGGGAAGACTTTAAATAATTTTTTAGGCCCTAGGATTCTCAGAATGATAAATGAGCAGAGGCTTTAGCTTGCAGTCACCAGCCGCATTAGCCCTAGCAACATAGTAAGCCTATCTTTGGCAGCTTTAAATCCAGGCATTGATTTTTCCTCTTTGGCAATAAAAGTTCTGGATGGCATCTTCTTCCAAAAGAGGCCCGTCTCATCTACGTTGAAGATCTGCTGCTTTGTATAGCCAACTTCTTCTATAATTTTTTCAAGCTCCACTTGAAAAGCTCCTGCAGCTGCGGTATCTGCGCTAGCTGATTCTCCCTTCACTGCTATATTATGCAAGTTTGACCTTTTCTTAAATTTCTCAAACCAGCCCCTGCTAGCTCCAAATGTCTCTTCAGCTGATGTCTCTCCTTGTTCAGCCTTCATTGCATTAAATAAAGTTTGTTCTTTAGCCTGGATAAGATCTTGGCTTAGAGGAATGTTGTGGCTGACTTGGTCTTCAATCCACACATTTAATACTTTCTCCATCTCACCAATTAAATTGTGCCTCTTTCTAATAAGTTTGGTATGCACTGGTGTAGCGTTTTTAATTTCCTCTAACACTTTAGCTCTGTTCTTTACAATTGTGCTAACTGTAGTGCGAGGTACACCTAGCCTGTAGCCTATTTCAGCATTTAAGATGCCTTGTTCATTAAGCTTGATTAGCTCAAGCTTTTCTTGCAAATTGAGAACCTTATGGGTTCTTTTAACTTTGTCACTACACTTAGGACCCATTATGAATACATTAAAGCACAAAAATAAGTAGTACTGTATAAGGCCTAATCACACAAAAAAGTACAGTATGAAAACTGTACACGTGTCTTATAATCATGATATGAACACTGTCATTACATTGTTATCACTAAAATAACTATGAACTGTTTACAGTATAATCACAAAAATAATATACTATGAATAGTTTCGTTATTTTAATCACAAAAATAAGTAGTATTAATATGTTTAATCACAAATATAAGAGATTCAATGCGGACAGTTTAAAAAAACAGTGCACACTGAACGACTTCTATTCAAAGACTGAATGACGAAAGAAACAAGATGGCGCGTGGTGGTGACGAAATGTGACGAAAGAGCGAAGCTAGAGACGAAATTTGGAAATGTGGTTATAATTGAAAACCGACAAAAGAACGAAGCGACGAAAGTTGAGGTATGGGTGTATATATATATATATATAAAGAACAATCTGATAGGCTAGAACAGTGTTTCCCAAAGTGGGCGCTGCCGCTGCCCTGGAGGCATTTGGTGGATCCATGGCGGCGATAAAGGAAAATTGGGAGGCAGGGGGCGTTTAGTAGTAAGTGGGTTGGTTGGGGATTTGACAGGCTAAGTTCAGTAATATTACTCAGTATAACACTTATATTTAAAAGTGTTTTGATTATGCAGGGCCCTGACCTGAGTGCTTAAAAACCTGAATAAAACCCGTACCCACTGCTCCTCCCTAACTTTGCTCGTCTTAGTTTCTCATACACCTTATAGCAGAGGTACCCAACATCAGTGAGGCGAAGATGAGATAAGAAAGACAGTTGTATTACTAGGATAGTTAAGCAAGGCAAAGTTTCATATATATTTGCCATCCTGAGCTCAAGTAACTATCACTGATCATAAATTCTAATCGGAATTATATGTTAAAAAGCGGGCGTAAGGGTAAGGAATCCCCTGTTGTTCTCTTGGTCAACACCGAAGAAAGAGAAACTATCAAGTGGTCAGCTCACTAAGATTTAATCAGCTTCTTCTGGAAGGTGACAACCAGTGCTAAATAGTGTTTATCAGATTAAAATGTAATTTTTGTTTTAAGCTTACAAAATTAGATATCTGCAGGTGTTTCAAAAAGGACTAACTTTGCTTTCTTGCAAATTTGATTGTCTCAGTATTGGGAGGTGGTGACCAGTGATAACATGATATCCGTGATACGTTAATGAAAAAGAGGAAAGTTTCAATAGAGCCAATTGGGCCACAAGGGGCTTACATGAAAAAGCATTTTCATTATACAGGGCCCTGATGTGAGCATTTAAAAGAAGACTGTAGCCTGAACAAACACTAACCTTATTCTCTTTCCTAACTTCACTCATCCTAGTTTCTCATAAACCTTATAACAGAGGATTCCACCATTGTGTACGCGTACCAGTGAGTACGAGAAGCTTGTCAAATGTGATATCTGCAGGTGTTTAATAATGACCAAATTTGCTTTGTTGCAGATTTGATTGTCTCAGTATTTAGGGGAGCTAGTGTTAACGTGATATCCATGATATGCTAATACACAAGAGAAAAATTTCAATAGAGCCAAGTGTGTAATCAACGCTACTATTTATAGTTGTTTAATGTAATGCAGGATTTTAGAGGCCGCTGAGAATGTGCTCCAGGAGACCCGAAAAAGTTTATGAAACACTGATCTAGAGTCTCAGGAACTTTAAATTAAAAATACAACTATGTCTTTAGACCTATTTGTCTCATGACTTACCTCTATGAAGTCAAACATTGGTAAGTCTGTTGCTGTCTTTTGACAGCTGTTTGTGCATTATTCTTGTTTGCCAAATCTAACTTACAAGCGCCATAGTCAAATACTTTCCGGTATGTGAGACAATCTTAACGAACTTTATATCTTTTGATGTCTAAGAAGAATCCCTTCATTCAAAGTCTGCTAGTTGGCACCATATGGGAGATTTTGTATACTAATTGTTCAATCATGGACTCTGCCTTAGCCATCACCACAACCACAATAAACTTTCATCCTGTAAGGTCTTCTTTCAGCATAATATATTTCACCCAATCACGTAACTATCAGCCTATCTCTCCATGGATTATATTGTTAATCATGAGTTTGGTGACAGTGCAAATGATAGGAAAACAGAAGATTCTTGTGAAATAGTCCTCTGTCATATCCTGCACACTCTTCTTGAAAGGAAAATTAGTAAATCATTTATTTCAAAAGTAGTTTGTTATTTCTTGAAAAGAAAATTAGTCACGCACATTCTGTAAGAGACAGGTAATATAAGGTTTATGCATGTGAAAAACCAAATAGGAAGAAATAAAGAAAGCCGTAAAACTTCTAAAAGATGGGAAAGCAGCTGATCCAGATGGCATTCCGTCAAAGGCCATTAAAGCAGATATTGACACCTCTGCAGAGATATTATAGAAGGTTATCCAGTCAAGTTGCATAAGAAGGGAGATTTGCAAGAGTGCACAAATTACAGAGGACTAATGTTACTATCAGTGCCAGGAAAAATATTAAACAGGATTATTTAAAAAGTCCATAGACATCTGAGATCTCTCAGCAGGTTTTCAACTAAACAGATCCTATACAGACCAGTTAGCAACATTGAGAATAATAGTGGAACAAAGTCTAGAATTGAACTCACCTCTTTACATTGGATTTGTGGACTTTGAAAAGGCATTTGACAGTGTAGACAGAGAGTCACTTTGATGAGGCATTACAGAGTCCCCCTGAAGATCATTAACTTAATAAAGAAAACTTATGAAGACATGACAGGCAGAGTTCTTCTTGAAGGACAACTGACAGAACCATTTGGAATGCAACAGGGATGCCTCTTGTCTCCATTTCTTTTCCTACTGGCTATAAATTGGGTAATGAAAACATTGACTTCAGCCAACAGAAATGGAATCCAGTGGAATCCGACTAAACAACTTGACGATATAGATTTTGCAGATGACCTGGCACTTAACTGTTTTCAGACAATACAAATGAAAATACTCGATGAGATGTCACAGCAAGTGGGTCTGAAAATACACCGGGAAAAGACAAATATAATTAGAATAAATGCAGGAAATGATAACAAGATTGAACTTGAAGAAACACCCCTACAGGATGTAGAATCATACACATATCTTGGCAGCAGTATAGACAAAGTTGGAGGGACAGGGTAATATCAAAATAAACATACAAAAGGCAAGTGGAGCTTTCATTGCATTGTGAAATATATGGAAATCAAGTCCAACACACAAATAAGAATCTTTTACTCAAATTTCGAGTCATTCCTATTGTATGGCTCTGAAACATGGAGAACAACAAAAAAAAAAAGAACAACCAGAAAGCTACAGACTTTTGTAAATGCATGCCTGCATAGAATAGAGGGATTGAAATGAAGTGACATGGTCACCAAGGTGGAATTGATGACAAGAACCAGACAAGTACCATTGGAACAAGAGATGAGAAGAAAGATGGCGATGGATAGGACACACACTGAGGAAACCTCTTGATAGCATTACAAGGTGGTTCTTGTTCTAGAATCCCCAGGATAAGAGAGCCAGAAGTAGACCAAAAAACAGATGGAGAAGAGAACTGGAAACAGAAATGAAAATGATAAAGAAGACATGGAAAGAACTTGAGCTGATGATACACATCAGGAAGATTTGGCATGTGTTTGTTGAAAGCCTGTGCTCCTTTTGGAGCTAAACAGTGTTGAATTCTTTCATTGCACTTTTGCTCCCTGAGGAGTTTTATAGCCTTGCAGGATGTTACACACCAGGCAAAGATATTTTTCCAAAATGCATTTCATACCGAAGATGCAGCAAATGAAATGAATGCAGTCAGCGACTTATAGCTTGACTGCTTGCATCAGGGTCAGCGAACCAGAGCTGACCAATACTCTACTCCACCTCCAAGTGGTGGTCCTGGAAACAGGCTGCATCACTGCAGTCTGGCTTAGAGAGTAGGGATCGAAGAGGGAAGGCAAACCCGGTCCTAAAAAATGCCGTGCGGGAGTTGGATGTTTCGGCCGAAAGGCGCAAAAATCGCAGCTTCGCTGTAAATGGACACAACTCAACCAACGTCATTTTCAGGACGAACGAGGAAGAAGAAGAATTTCATACCAAGGATATATATATATACGAGGGTGAGTCAAGTGAGAACCGGAAATATGTTATAACAATAAGAATAATCATGCCATTATATTGTAACTTGCCAATATTGTTGTCCTGGATGTCTCGAGTGTCATGCACGTGCCATCGCGGTGATGACGCATAAGGTGACGTCATAAGGACGTTTTAAAGATGGCCACCCCGCTAGTGGAATGCACCAAACAGGAGCAGCGTTCTGTTATTCAATTTTTGATCAGCGAAGGGGTGAAACCAATAGAAATTCATCGGCGAATGAAGCTCAAGTACGGTGATGCATGCATGTCAAGGTCGCAGGTGTATGAATGGTGTACAGAGTTCAAAAACGGCGTGATTTCTGTGACAGATTGTTCACTACCGGGTCAGGCACAACAATAAATGAAAAAAACTTTAATGCGGGACGGACATCCGGAGTCTCAGGCTCATATGACTGACAGTGGTGAAAGCCGAAAGGAAGCCACTGGCATGAAAACGGATGCCCAGACCGCAAAACACGAAACCAGAATTGGTTTTTGGAATGTCAGAACTATGAATGAGGCAGGAAAGCTGAGACAGATCACAGCAGTGATGAGGAATTACAAACTACATATCCTGGGAATAAGCGAGAGCAGATGGACAGGGATGGGGAGAATAACAACAGCTACAGGGGAAACAGTACTTTATTCTGGTAGAGAGGACGGTCAGCACAACGAAGGTGTAGCCATTATCCTTAAGAAAGGAATGGAAAGGTCTCTACTGGAATGGAAACCCATTAACAACAGACTAATAAGAGCAAGACTGAGAGGGAGATTCACCAACACCACAATTATACAATGCTATGCACCAACAAACGACAGCGATGAAGAGATCAAGGACGAGTTCTATCAACAGGTACAAAAGGAAATGGAAACTGTACCCAGGTACGATCTTATTATAGTAATCTGAGACCTAAATGCGAAAGTTGGAACACACAATAATTATAACGAAAGAGTAATGGGGAAATGCGGCAGTGGAACAGTAAATGAGAATGGGGACAAATTAATAAGCTTCTGCAGTATTAACAACCTGGTCATTGGAGGAACACTTTTTCAACACAAAGAAGTGCACAAGTTAACATGGGAATCACCAAACGGATGAGACAAAAACCAGATAGATCACATAATGATCAATGGCAGATGGAGACATGCACTACAAGACGTGAAAGTAAGAAGAGGCGCAGATGTGGGAAGTGATCATCACCTAGTAGTAGCAAGACTGAAGGTGAAACTCAGAGCTGCTGGACCAGTTGCAGTCAAACAGAAAAGATATAACATCACGAAACTTAATGACCCCCTCACCAGAAAAGCGTTCGTGATTGACGTAAAGAGATGATATCTGATTACCAAAAGCCAGGAAAGAACAGAGACCGACGATGTCGACCAGAAATTCAACACCATCTCAACAATATACAAAGAAAGCAGCAAGTCATGCTTGGGATTCCAGGAAAGAAAGAGCCAAGACTGGATAACACCAGAAACGCTAAACACCATAGCGAAGAGAAAGGAAATGAAAAGAAAGAAAACAGAAGCTAAGTCTCCCAGGTTAAAGGCAATATATAGTGAACAGTACAGTCAGCTGGACAAGGAAGTAAAACGTCAAACCCGTGCTAACAAAAGGACATTTCTGGATGACCTTGCAAGACAGGCAGAAGAGGCAGCACTGAGAAATGAACAAAGCACAGTTTATAAAATAACTAAAGCTATCAGTGGAAAACGAGGTGCAAACAACATAACGTTAGTAAGAGACAAGCAAGGAAATCTCATCACCACAGCACAGGGGCAGGAAACAAGATGGGCAGAGCACTTCAGAGAAACACTGAATAAGGAACCAACAGAGACTCAGCTGAATGTTCCTGAGGCTGAAAACGACTTAGACGTAAATACAGACATTCCACGAAAAGAAGAAATTATCACAGCTATCAAAGGGCTAAAAAATGGAAAAGCGCCTGGTCACGACAATCTAAATGCTGAGCTATTCAAGACAGACCCTGAACTAGCAGCAGAACTATTAGAACCACTATTTGCACAAGTCTGGGAAACTGAGACAACACCAACAGAGTGGAGTAAAGGAATAATTGTCAAATTGCCCAAGAAGGGCGACCTTGCAGACTGCAACAACTGGAGAGGAATTACCCTCCTCTCAGTTCCCAGCAAAATACTAGGCAGGATAATCATCCAGAGAATTTCAAAAGCAGTTGACCATAAACTGAGGAAAGAACAAGCGGGCTTCAGAAAGAACAGAAGATGTGCAGATCATATATTTGCCCTCAGGAACATTATAGAGCAGTGCTCAGAATGGCAGAGACAGCTGTACATTAACTTTGTTGATTTTGAAAAGGCTTTCGACAGCATACACAGGGACAGCCTATGGAAAATTCTGAGGGCTTATGGAATTCCCAGCCGCATTGTTTCCATTATAAAAAGCCTCTATTCTAACTTTACGTGCAGTGTTGGATCGAGTAATGTAACTTTCGAAGTGAAAACAGGAGTACGACAGGGATGCCCCTTATCAACAACATTATTTTTGACAGTCATAGATTGGGTGATGCGCCAGACAACAGAGGGCAGTCCAAGAGGAATTAGATGGACAACGTTTTCTACACTGGAAGATTTGGAATATGCAGATGACATTGCACTACTCGCGCATTCACATCAACACATTCAAGACAAAACCGATAGACTGAATAAGTATGGCCAGCAGGTTGGCCTGAACATCAATTTGAAGAAGACAGAGGTCATGACACTAAATGTGGGCAATCCTGAGCCAATAACAGTAAGGAACCAGAAGTTAGAACAGACAGACACATTTACTTACCTAGGAAGCATAGTAACACCTGACGGCGGAACAAGCAAGGACATTAACAACAGAATGAATAAAGCGAGAACAGCCTTTGCTGTTCTCAACAACATTTGGAAGTCTTCCCAGTACAGCACAAACACCAAATTAAGACTGTATGAGAGCTGTGTACTTTCTGTGCTTCTCTATGGTGCGGAATGTTGGAGAGTAACAGAGAAGGAAATGTCGAAACTGTCCTCCTTCCACACAATCTGCCTAAGGAAAATTCTCTGAATCTTTTGGCCAAACACCATCAGCAACCAAGAACTACTTATTCGGAGTAACCAGGAGGACATGCACACCATCATAGCTGGCAGAGGCTGGAGTTGGGTTGGCCACGTCCTCAGAAGGGACCCTGGTACCATCACAAGAACAGCTATGCTATGGACCCCCGAGGGAAAGCGAAAGAGAGGCTGACCAAAAACAACTTGGCGGAGAACTGTGGAAGCTGAGATGCAAAGAATTGAACCACAGTTGGGGCACTGTACGAAGGATGGCTGCTGACCGAGCAAAGTGGAATCAATTTGTTGCTGCCCTACAAGACGCCACCAGGCGTGATGGCCGCTGACTGCTTTGACGGTTGGTGGTTATGGATCAAAGAAAGAAGAAGAAGGGTCAGGCACACAGAGTAGTGACTCCAGAATCGATAGCAACCGTTGAACGACTCGTACAGGGAAACCGCCGATTGACTGTGGATGATATTGCCACACATCTTGACATCAGTCACGGTTCAGCACACCACATCATCTCTGATGTGCTACAGTACCACAAAGTGTCTGCAAGGTGGGTGCCACGGCAGCTTACTCCAGAATTGAAACAATGACGCATTGATGCTTGTCAAGAAATCACGCCGTTTTTGAACTTTGTGCACCATTCATACACCTGCGACCTTGACATGCATTCATCACCGTACTTGAGCTTCATTTGCCGATGAATTTCTATTGGTTTCACCCCTTCGCTGATCAAAAATTGAATAACAGAACGCTGCTGCTGTTTGGTGCATTCCACTAGCGGGGCGGCCATCTTTAAAACGTCATTATGACGTCACCTTATGCGTCATCACCGCGATGGCGCATGCATGACACTCACGACATCTAGGACAACAATATTGGCAAGTTACAATATAATGGCATGATTATTCTTATTGTTATAACATATTTCCGGTTTTCACTTGACTCACCCTCGTATATGAATAGATGATCACAAAACATAACACCAGAATGGCAGAAGGTTGGAAGACTCAGAAGTTTAACATAATTGGACTTTTGTTATGTAGGTTCATTCTATAACTAGATACGTATTTTTAATATGTAGGCTTCTAATTTTCCATGATCCAGTTTTTAAAAACTTTTTCCAAGTGCCATAATTACATTTCCATTGTTTTGTAAGGCTTGAATTAATTTATTTTGAAAAATTTGTTAATGTGGCTGGGTTTTAATTATTTACGCTACACCTGTCCTGCAGGACTATAGTATCTTACTTAATCTGCACCACACCATCTCTGTCTGTCTGGTTTGGAATGCATCTCTGCCAGTCTTTCTTCACAATTTAGTTTTTTGTATCACCACAAGAACTTAGTGAAGCTACAGTTAACAGTAACTGAACTAGGATAGAATGTTATTTAGTGGTTAAAGTAAAGTTTTGCTATTTTAATAGAAGTGACACTGTTAAAATGTGTTTTTTGCTCTTACAGTTTCTGTTAATAGATATTTGATTTGTGTTCATGTGGTTTCTTTTATTATCAGTCGCTTACAATTTTATAAAGTCAATTTACATCATAGCAAATGTATGTTAATGTTTATTTATAATTTACTCAGAATTTATCAGAGACTACACAAGCCAATTATGAACAGAACATGCAGGATGCAATGAGTGTAATGTACAAGCTGCAGACAGGACTGGATGTTAATGTCAAGTTTACAGGGTAGGAAACATCTTTATTCTGTAGCTGCAGTGGCATGTGTTCCAATACAGCGGACTGTTATGGTAGTATGAGATAATGTTTTGCCGTTGACAACACGGTAGAACAAAGAGCAAAATAAGCTGTGAAAATTAGGAAATACCCATATAAAAGCTTATTATTTTAAACAAGAGAGGTTAGTGTCAAAGACAGAATAACGAAGAAATTATGAGAGAGTTAACAAAGACCCCAAAAAAATTGTTGTTTGAATGTGAGGATAAATAAAGAGTGCAGGGAATTTTGTGAAATGAATAGAGCAGTGAGGACAAGACAGTACAGTTTCCATCCAAAAAGAAATTGTAAACAATTTTGGAAAGCTTATATATGATGAAAACTCAAAACAGATAGGAATAATACTTCAAAGAATTTTTAAATATATCAGAAATAGGACATATAGCATCTTGACTTTAAGACATGGAAACTACATTGCAAATGTTCCAGCATTTCCTCAGATGACTTTCATGAGCCTGTATCTACCCAAGGGTATTGATATTGTTAATCAGAATCGACCTCACTGCACCCTGGGCAAACCCATAGGTGCTCAGTCTCCCTCAGCAAATGTCGAAGAGTATGAATGCTAATTGTACATGTAGCACGCTGGTTGTACATACGACAGATGCATCTTCTCTCACATTCATTTCTGCTAGTCTCACGTTTGATGCCAAACTCCAACAGCCTCAGCCTTGTTGATTCATCCATTGCATTATCCAGCAGGCAATCATTAATAGCCCTTAGTATCTCTCTCTTATCCATGTCCAGTGTCCCAACTATGGGTGCTCTCAAGGCCAGTCTGTCAGCTCTCTCATTGCCACGTACCCCTGCATGACCAGGACAGTAGATCCACACCAGTTCTTGAAGACTTGAGAATTCTATTGATGTTTCCCATTCCTTCCGCAGTCATCCGTTCTGAACTTTCCGAAGCACGGCTTGAGAGTCTGACAATATAACTGCCCTGGTTGATGGAGTTTCAGACAGCCACTGCAGTGCTGCAGTAACTGCCTCTACCTCCATTCTCATGCTAGAGGTTGTTGTCATGTAGGCTTCACTCTGTTCAGCGACAATCCTGCCCTTTATTCTCGCAGAAAAGCCCAATCCTGATTTCTCACCAAGCACTACAGACACAATGGCGTCATCATCCCCAGCATGATCACTTATCAGCTGATTAATCTCCAGCTCTGCTTTTCCATCGCCCCAAGATCTGCATTCTCTGCCAAGGCTAACGATGACCTGCTGGTAGTTTATCCAGTTCTCCCGTGACTTACTCCACTCTTCCCCTTTGGATACATTTTCAACCCTGGTCACCTGACCAATCGTAGCCTCTGCCTGTGCCATCCATGACATCCCCCTCTTGATTCTTACTCATGTCTTTTGTCAGTGGTTACCCGCATATATGCTTTTGCCTGGGCCATCGCATATCTGGATCTAATCGACAGCAATCCGAGCATGTATCTCATCACAATGGGAGTATCACGCATACAGCCCAAAAACTAGTTGCATCCTTTCATTTTGAATGCATTTCAGTCGTTCACATTGTGACACTGACAGTGTGAGTATTCCTAGCCCGTACTCGATTACTGAAATCACGAGCTGCTGATATAGGAGAAACAATAGTCTCTGTTCGAAGCGCGCAGCAGCCATTGTTTTTAAGGCTGCCAGTCCTCACTTACACTTCTGTATGATCAGTTCGACATGATACTTGAATGATAGCCCACGATGAAACGTTACTCCCAGATACTTCAGCCTGTCTTGCCTTTCAATGTTCTGCCCATTGAAAGTGATGTCTGGAAGGTCTGCTTTCACTATTGAGTTGTTCAAAGAGCACCACATCACACAGGCCTTGTTGGGATTGACCTTTGATCCACTTTCCTCACACCACTTAGAAACCGCCTGTAGTGTCTTTTGTATTCCTTGGGCCATTTCCTGTCTGTCTGAGCCAGTTCTGTACAGCCAGCATTACCCCATGTTGTTTTCATAGGCCTATAGCTACCCAGCGTATCAGGAAAGATGTGTGCATTTTCGAGGTGGCTCATTACTTGTCTTGCAACTATCTTTTCAAGTAATTTACCATAGACATTCTGTAGTGTGATAATTCGATAGCTGCTGAGCAGTGTGGGGTCTTTGCCAGGTTTAGGAAGTGGTCAAAAGTAACTGTGTAGCCAGTCTTCCGGCACCTCAGCATTGTGTATGCTGGTATTGAAATCGCTCACCGTATTTATAATGGCTGTGTCGTCGAGCTGTTTAATGTGATGGTATTGTACACCATCAGGACCCGGAGCAGTGTTTCTGCTGGTTTTCAATGTGTACACCACATCCTCTTCAGAAATGAGATCGAAGTAAATCTGGCCCCTTAGGGCATTTTCCAGCACACTGTCCTTTATTTTCAGGCCAGCACTTTTGTCACCTTTATCCGTTTGCTCCACATATCGATTTAATAATGCTCTTCCCTTCTCTTTGTCCGTCTTCAGGCTTATTCCTGAGGAGCTTTGATATTAGGGATGGGTTGACTTGTACTTTTCCTATTCATTCTTCGATGTAAGGACCAGAATTTCTGTAGGGTTTTTTCCGTGACCCCCTGTGTCACAAAGTCCTCCCACACTTTTACCCTTGGCCTTACTTGCCAAGCTCTTGAATCTATTAATGGCTTTTTGCATATTCTCCTTCATCTCTTCAACCTCTTCCTCATTCATCATTCTTGTTTCATGCTTTATGCCATTCCTTTGTTGCTCTTTCCTTTTCTACCCATGCTTCCTCCACTGTCTTATTCCACCAGGGAGGTTGGGTGAAAGGTGTTCTTGCTGTCTTTTGTTTGGCATTTTGACGCAATGTGTGTAAAGGGTTGTTACGGTCGAGTGGGCCTGTAGGATACTTGGTCTGTTTAGGTTTCCTGTGTCTAATGGTCCTACCCTTTGCAGTGAGTGTGACGCAAGGTAGGTGATTACTTTCCTGTGCACCTAATACATCCCAACGTGCCATGGTGGTGGCAGCACTAGAGATGAATGCCAGATCTATGACACCATTTGTATCCCCATGTCTAGTTGCCAGCCTAGTTGGGCATCCATCATTCAGGATGGCAAGGTTCATGTTAAGTAATGCTTGGCTCAAAGCTATACCCTGCCTATTTTCCATGATGTTCCCCCACTTCTTGGATCTAGCATTGAAATCGCCAGCAATTAACACCTTATGTTAGAATCTTCAGACAATTCCAATCACTCTCTGCTGTAAGATATTAAACATGAACATATAAATTGTAAACTCACCACTCCTGAAGCCTATATTCACAGTAATCCCCTGCAATTCCGCATCCTCACTAGTTTGGGAACTTGTATCCAGCTACGTATGAGGAAGCTCATGTTTTACATATATAGCTTGCCCTCGTCTACCAGGCCCACGGGGATTGGAATAACATCTGTAGCCTGGGCAATTGATAACACTATTGGCTTTTAAATTTGTCTCCTGGATCATGAGGATATCAAAATTGTAGATCGTTGTTTGTATAATGGCTGCATGTTGATTGGTACTTCGACAATTCCAGTATCCTATACCCACATATTTCATTGAGATGCGATCTACTTTCTTTCTGAACCTTCTCTTTCCTGCCCTTCTTTTTCTCTCTCTGCTCGTCTCTCGCCTACTTCTCCTGCAAAGTATTTCCTCATTTCATTTGCTGCGGGTATTGTCGACAGATAACGATCTCTGTAGCTCCTGCGATGATTCTGGATAGTTGAATTTCTCATGGTGCATTTGCAATAAAAGGTGGAAATATACAGTCACCCTGGTAGAGCCACCATACCAGGGAAGAGGCAAGGGATGTCCTTATGGAGTCCATCTGCCTGGTGCCGCCCCGCTTGCCCTCCAGACAGCCAATGTTCATGACTGCTTACCCAGCAGTCTATTCTCTCGGCACATTGGTTCACCTTAGACTCAGTTATCATTTGACCTATGATTTGGGAGTGGATTGATGGGTTTCAGAGCATATACCACTCATCAGTGAGTTCTGCACACCACATCTTTAGGAATCCACTAACTCCAAGATCCTCTGCCAGTTTAGTTCAGACCCAGAGAGGGGCCGTTATCCGTGGCGCACAATGAGGATGTATGGCAGAAGTCTTGCATGAAATTCCGTTGAAACCAGCACGGGCAGACTTATGAAACTGCACCCTTTTCGCTTTGTAGTTAGCTGGCGCCCCTAGTGATAACCGTGAGGTTACCCCCACCTCTGTCATACATAGTATATGTGAGGTTACCCTCACCTCTGTCACCGTGGACTTAACTTCCTCTCACGCCTGTGAGTTGAACCTATCGCGCCACCTACCCAAGGTATCGAGGAGGATGTGTGCATTTTCAGATATTGGTCTCACCTGTGTCATGAAAGCCTCCCTCACTTTATCCTTGGCCTCCTTTACCAAGTCTTTGAATCTGTTGATGGCTGTCTTTGTTACTTCCTCCTTCTCTTTGATCTCTCCATCATTCCTCATACTTCTCTATCCTGGGTTTGCCGTTATTTTGTAACATTTTCATTCACTATTCATGCTTTTTCATCTTTCTCATTTCACCAGAGTGGTTGGGTGAAAGGTGTTTATTTGCCTTTTGTCTGACATTTTGAAGCAAAGTAAGTATAGGTCTATTATAGTCTTGTAGGCCTGTAGGATACTTGAAGGTCTGTTTTAGTTATCAGTATCTGGCAATTCTTCCCTGTGCAGTGAGGATTACACAGGGTAGGTATTTTTTTTTTACATAAAGTTTTGCCTCATTTTGGCGAGGCGCGTCCTGTTCAACCTATTCGGTCATATTAGGGCACATCTCCAAATATAAAAGACCTTTAGATAGGTAATCATTGTCACGTGTCCCTAATACATCCCAACATGCAGAGGTGGTGGTAACATTATAGAGGTGAGTGTCAAATCTATGACATCAATATCCCCTGGCTTAGCTGCCAGTCTTGTTGAGATACTTCATTCAATATGCCTTGGTTTGTATTAAGAAGAGCCCTGTTCAACGCCACACCCTACATATTGTCAGTGATGTTTCATCCATAAACCTAGTGTTGAATTCACCAGCAATTAAACACCTTCAATAGGTTCCTCCAACAGTTCCGCCAAGAAATTCTACTTACCCCCTTCCAGAAGATGGTCTTTATGGGCATACAAATTGTACACTCAACAACCTTGAATGCCTATATCCACTTCAATCCCCTGTACTTCACATCCTCATTGATATGGGTACTTGTATCCAGCCATTTATGAGAGAATTCATGCTTCACATATATAGCTTGCACTAGTCTGCTAGGCCAGCACAGATTGGCATAGCATTTGTAGCCTGGACAAAAAAAAAATAAAGCGCACGCACAAACACATTTTTTTAACAGGCTACCTTATTTTAAATATAAATATTTCCATCAGTTAATTACATTATACATGAATAGTCTATTAATCCTGAATCGTTGCAGGAGCTATGAAGATTGTGCTCTGTCATCAATACCTTTGGCCTTTGGAAAGAAGAAACATGGATGCAGAAGGATAGGTAGGATAGAGAAAAGGAGAGAGAGAGAGACGGGCTGGACAAAGAAAAATTAGGAAAAAATATATCAGTGAAATATATATGTGTAGGCTATTGGAACTGTAGGAACGTCAATTAGCAGACAATGATTACACTAAAGTAGTCTCAGATATATATAAGACCTTGAGATCTTTCATCTTAGTTAATAATGCTTGTCATATGTAACTGATGTTATGCAGATGTACTTTTAAACTGAAATGCAGTGCATTAAAACCTCGCATATTTTATAATCTCAGCAGGTTATCATATTTAGATAGTTTAGACAGTATGCTAATAAATAAAATGTATTTTTCAGTGTTGGTGACTTTGAATACACACCTGAGTTAATCATTTTTGACTTATTGGGGATTTATCTGTATCATGGCTGGCTTGTTGACCCTCAAGATTCTGATGCAGTGAATGCAATTAATCAGTGCAGTTACAATCAGCTTGTAGAGAAAATAATCTCTCTTAGGCAGTCAGAGGAAGAGGAGAATGTAAGACAAGGTAAACATTTTGTGTATGACTTTTTTGGAAATAACATTTTTAGCTTCAGGAGCATTTATTTCCCCATTTAGTTACAGATTGGTTAATTCATATCATTTCTTTTTTCCTTCCTTTTTCCTGTAACCTAGGTAGTTATAGGAGCACGATTTTCCATTGAATGCTTTGTTATTTGTTTCCACTCTTTGCTGTCGTGTTCCTCTGCAGAGGTTTTTTTTCTTCTGTCCATTTCTGACTAGGGTTTACCCAGAATATTTTTGGTCTATTCTATTTTCTTTTTTTCCTGGAACTTCCTCTTGGACAATCCTGTTGCTGTTAACATGTGGATGTGCTTTTTAAATGTGTGCCTTTTTATAATTATTAGTAGGTCTTTGTATGATCCCATTGACTGTCTTCAGATGTGCCTCACACTGTTCTTTGTAACACAATCCATGTATGATATTTTGAGGATCTTTATGGAACATCTTGTTACTTGCAAAACATGATCGTGGAGAAAAATATTGGCAGAGGAAACAAGACAATCAAGATGTCATGGACAGGTGGGAAAAAGATGACTTAAAAATAGTAATCATTGACTAGCAGTAGCTGCAGCCCCATGTTCCACATGAAGTAAAAAGTTGTTGACATGTTTTATGTCTAATGTCAAACATTCACATGTCTGCTAAAATAACAGACGAGACGTCACAATTGTCTGTCTTTTATTGACCTCAGTTTTAAGAATTGTAACATTTTTATTTTCATATTGGTTTCAGTTTGGCTAAAGTAGTTGTTTGTGCTGTCCTTGCATTTAGTTCTACGTTTGTTCCATCATCATTATTTGTACTACACTTTGACATCATGGCATGTAAAGAAATCAACAACAGAATTGATAACAGTACTGAGGACAAGAGCATCCAGTTGACAGAATGGTTAGAGCACTGGTCTCTCGCGGCAAAGGTGCTGAGTTTGATTCACATTATCGACACTCTTCAGTCTACCCAGCTGTAAATGGGTGCCTAGCTTTGCTCTTGAGTTAGGGAAGGAAAAGACAGTGAGGAAAGAATCTGGTCCACCCCATCTCTCGATGCTGGACCTAGTATAGTGAAGGCTTTAACACTTCACTCTCCTATGACATATCTGCTGTAGGAATACCTTAACCTTACTGGGGACGAGAAGTTGTGGAGAGACATCATCTGGCAGTAGTACTTGATTAAAGATATTTTCACATGAAAGAATGCATAAAGCACGTTGACACCACCGGGCCACAGGACAGAAAATCAAATTAATCATCTGCATAAACAAGAAATTCATATCATGTAAAAGTATCTAGAAGATAAGCTGTGGCATCATTCCACCATCTACAGTAAATAAATAATACACAAAGGTATGTTTCAGGCACTCGTGAGAAATAAAGAAGTAGAAAACTAAACAACAACAAATTAACAGAAGTGATAGGCTTACCTGTGACTCGAACCCAGGACCATCCGAATGACACCATTGCCTAGCTACGAGAGCGAATCTGTTTATGTAAAAAATACACATTCTTTCAGAAGGTCCTGGGTTCGAGTCCTCGGTAAGCCTATCACTTCTGTTATTTTTCTGTTGTCTAGTTTTCTACTTCTGTATTTCTCACAAGAAAAACATACCTTTGTCTATTATTTATTTATTTACTGTTACAGGCCACTGGGTGTCCTCTCTTCATTTGTTCACCATCTACAGGTCAAAGTAAAAGAGAAAAGACCAGATTACTTTAGTAAAATAATTAGTGTTGTCCACAGTTTAATCCTGTAGTTGAGGCTCAACAATTAATTCTGAATCTACAGCATAAACATGCATGAGAATGTCCACAGCAGAAGCACCAATGGCACACAAAAATGTTGGCTGCACACCCTGTTAAAACTGCACAATATTTAGAAGTAATTGTCCACCAACAACATTTCAGATTTCTGAAATTTTAAATACTGCGTAACGGATGTTTTAGTGTATGATCACCTGCCATTGTTGGTGATCTTTTCATATTTTTTTAAATCTTAGTTTTTTATTAACTTTTATTTTAATGAAACGACTGGCTGATATGATTTACACAGCTGTATTTTTACTGCCAAGCATGGGACACTAAGAGCCAGGGATCCAGACCTCCAGGATGACCCAGAGCCCGCTGGGAAGACAACATTAGACAATCTTTGAAGGACCGAGGACTAGAATGGAACCAGGCCAGGAGGAAGAAAGCCGATAGGTGCTCTCTCTTCCAAACCTCTACACCTATAGTTTCTTGTTTCTAAGCACTTTTAGTTCTCTAGATATTTGACATGTTGATGTTTGCTGAATAAAAGGTGTTGATCCAAAGCATCCATCCATTAAGTTTTTGTTGAATTTGCATTACATCTGCATTTTTGTTTTGACTTTGTTATTTTATTTTCTTCTGTCTTGCATATGATAAACCATGTCAATAGCACAGTGCATGCTCAAGTAAAGCAAAAAATCTTCTCTGCATTAAATGTATTTCTGATGTATTCAAGAACTCTGCAGAGAGGGAGTCATTTTTAATTATCAATTTTATTGGAGATCTGTCTGAGACTACATCTAGTGCTTTTAGCATTATCACCAGCTCTGTTGTGAAGATAGTTGTTTTCCGCCACACAAACCCCTTTATTTATTTTCCGTCTAGAATTTGTTATATAATTGACTTTATACCGTACACCATTGACATGAAGCATGGTGGGGAGCTGAAGTTTGTGTTCTTGAACCAAATTTGCCACCTTGGCTGCTCTGAGCCTGTATTGTTGTAGGATGTCTATGATGTTGTCTATCTATCTGCCTCTTGGTCTTATCCGTTCCCTGAAACGAGAGCTTCTATTGTTGTAGTTGCGTAGTGGTATCGGGCTCGATTCTCCGTCAAGAATATATATTCTTATTTCTACACTTTCGTCTCTCTTAGGTCAAATACACATCATTCTTTCATTATGTCTAATTTTGTTTAAACATTTTTGAGCAGAAAAATCCTTTCTTTTTATCTTTTTATTTTTTTTCCTCTTCTTTCTGCAAGGCATAGATATTTAATGGCTTAACATATTTATAGCTGCTAAGTTTGAGTGTTCTATTTCAACAGCACTAATTGCGGAACAGTTTCTAGATCGCACTGCCTCACAACTCACTTACCATGGCCTGTGTGAGTTATCAAGCATCATCAAGGAGAAAGAATTGTGTGTGTTCTTCAGAAACAATCATTTCAACACCCTTTACAAGCATAATGTGAGTTCAGTGCTGTGAAACTTGATTTTTTTGTTAGTCTGTTCTCTGATATTTGTTCTATATAGTTGCAATTGAAATGCTAGTTTGTACTTATCAGTCATAATATGCCTTAACAATCTTCTATATGTAAATTTATATATTAACTGTCCTGAGTATAACATATCTCAGATTTTTCAGTCAAGCATTACTGAGATGAGTCTTCAGCATTGTATGCAGCAAAAATGTGTATTGCTGTTACTACCATGACATTGCTTGGTTTCTAGGATCTGGGAGGGCGGATGAGGGCTACGTGAATAAAGATCTTATAAGAAAGGATTTGGTTCTTATAAAACCAGTGAATCACTAGATATGTATGTGGTTGTTGGCCTGGACACCTAAAAGAGCCAGCAACATTGATTGAATAATTTATTGACCACATTGCTTGTGGGCCATGACTTCATAATGATGAAGAAAATGGCCCAAAATAGTAATAAGTGGTGGGCAGCTGCGGCCATGCATTTCTTGAAGACTGACAAGGATTGGTGATGATGACGTCTTAAAAAGAGATACTCATGTCGATCCTATATCGATCTCATTCTTATGCATTGGAGCACATGGTATTTTTTGGCATGTCACATAATTCACTTTTGACTTTTTCCTTCCACCATTGCTACGAAGCATATTGGGGAGCTGAAGTTTACGTTCTTGAGCCAAGCGTGTTGTGTTGGCTGCTTTGAGCCCGTGTTGTTGTAGGATGTCTGTGATGTTGTCTATCCTTCTACCTCTTGGTCTTTTAGTGGTAGTTTATCGTGCTCCATTCTCATGTGATGGCCAAACCACTTAATTTTCTGTCTCTATATACTTGATGCAGGATGTAGTTCCTACAATTCATCATTTCTCATTCTGTCTCTCCTGGTAACATTAATGGCTTTTCTTAAATATCTTATCTCATAGGATGTGATTTTCCTTTCCTGTGCTTGAGCCAGGGACCCTGTTTGACACTGATAGCAAAGAGTTAGTAAGAAAATACTATTCATCAACTGTTGTTTAGTTTCCATACTGGTGTTCGAGTAGTGGTGACAGTAGGTAAGTCACTGCCCTGGCTTTTTGACATTTTGTTACAATCTCTGTCAATTCTTCCATTTTCAGTAAAAATACTTCATAGATATTTGAACTCTAGAACCTGCTTAAGCCTAATGTTGTTGACATGTATGTTAAGTGAGCCTGGGGATCTGCTAATCTTCATAGTTTCTGTCTTTGATGTGTTGATTTTCACGTTGCATCTTCCACAGGTTGAATTAAGTGCAGCTGTACATTTTTGCAATTGGTTTTCATCTTTATACATTATACTTTGGTCATCTGCAAAAGTAACTCATTCAGTGGGTTGTATTCTTCACTTTCATCTGCAAAAGTAACTCATTCAGTGGGTTGTATTCTTCACTTTCTGCACTTTCTTTGACTTCTAGGTTTGCTTCGGATGTTTGTTTGTCCATATAAAGTTGAATAGTAATGGTGATGGCACACAGTTTTGTCGAACTCCTGTGGTTATATTAAATGCTTTAGTGAGTCCATCAGTTGTTCTTACTACACTCTTGCATGCATGGTACAGAGCTCTCATGTTATCCAATAGCTGCTGCTGTATTCCATAGTCTTCTAATACTGACTAAAGATTATTTCTATCCACTCTATTGAAGGCCTTTTCCTGGTCTATAAATACTATGTCATATTCATTCTTCTGCTAAACTGTCTTAAGGTGAACAAAGCATCAGTACATTCCATTACTTTCCTGAATCCAAATTGGGCCCTAATCAACTGTGGTTCAATGATGAGTTTTATTCTTTGCTCAAGTAGTTTTGCATATATTTTTCCTCTGTGGCTTTTTGGATGTTATAACCATAAATTTTTCTCTTGATTTCTTAAATATTTTACCTTTAACTGTTGTCTGTAGTTTGTATATATTTTGAGTTTCATCTTTATTTGGGCTAACAGAAGATGGTGTTCTGATGCCACTTCTGCACGATCAGTCTAATTGTCTGTCTTGTGCTGGTGATATCCATGTTGCTTTATGTATTCTTTTATATGGAAATATACTTCCTCCTATAGCTAGTTGATTGAAGCACAGAAGTTTGTAAATAGTTCTCCACTTTCATTCATTAACCAAAATCTGTTCTTTCCCCCATGATTTCTTCAAAGACGCTCTCGTCTTTTCCTATCTTTGTTTTTAGGTCACACATCAAAATTGTGCTGCCTTTTCTTCTCTTTCTATCCATGATATTTTGTAGTCTAGTATAAAATTCTTCTTTCATTGATTCTTGAATGTCATTGGTTTTTGCATATCACTGGATGATGTTTATCTTTATTTTCATTTTGGCTGTTTTGAATGTTGTTGTTATTATTCTGTGTACCACTGCTTCCCATTCTATGAGGGCTTTGTGTGCTTCTTTAACACCATTGACACTTGAGTCAAATGTGAGATTACAAAATTAATGGACTATATATGTGTGAGTGCGTGCATGCATGTGTGTATACACACACACACACACGCACGCACGCACACACACACACACACACACACACACACACACAAATATATATCCTGTGTCCTAAAAGTAAGTGTACTGATTTTTTTATTTAAATGTATATAAGACTCACCTGAAATTACAAGTTATCTCCTTCAAAGTACGACCCTTGGGAAGTTACACAGTGGTTCCAACGTTTTTTCCACTGATCGTAGCAGTATTGAAAGTCATTTTCTGTAAGAGTGCTTAGTTCATCGGTTACAATTTTTTGGATGTTTTCCACAGTCCCGTAAATGTCCTTTCAACTTAGATTTCAACTTAGGGAATAGGTAGAAATCGCATGGAGCTAGGTCCGGGCTGTAGGGAGGTTGTGGAAGTGTGGGGATGTTTTTCTTCACCAAAAACTCTCGAATTGAAAGCGCTGTGTGAGCAGGCGCGTTATCATGGTGCAGCACCCAATTATCTGCAATGTCCCTTCGGACTCGCTGGACCCGTGTTCAAAGTTGTTCCAAGACATCTTTGTAGAAGGCTTGATTAACTGTCTGTCCTGGAGGTACAAATTCTTTGTGCACAATTCCACGGCTGTCGAAAAAAACGATAATCATCGTTTTTCATCCTGGATCTGCTCATGCATGCTTTCTTCGGACGAGGAGAATTTATCGTGTGCCATTCCTCACTTTGCCATTTGGTCTCGGGATCATGCTCGAACATCCATGATTTGTCTCCTGTAATTACTTTAACCAAGAAATTTGGTTCAATGACAAGTCTTCCTAGCAAATCCTGACAAATTTCCGACCGGTTCTCTTTTCCCTCCACAGACAAGTCTTTGGGCACCAATTGTGCACAAATTTTTTACATGTGCAAAACGTTTGTTAAAATTCTATGAACTGCATTTTTATCCAAGCCAGTTTCTTCTGCAATCATCCTGACACTCAGTCGGCGGTCTTTCGCCATCACAGCTCGCACAACTTCCACATTTTGATCGTTTGTTGACAAGATTATCCTTCCGGAACGAGGTTCGTCTTCAACATTTTCTCGGCCCTCTTTGAAAGCTTTGTGCCACCTAAAAACCATATTTCTCGATAGAGTGGCATCTCCATAAGCTTCGGTTAAATTTTCAAATGTCTCGGTGGCAGACTTCTTGAGTTTCACACAAAATTTGATAGCGTACCGTTGTTCGATATTTCGCTCCATCGCAAACGTAACGAGGTATTAAAACATGACCTTACACAAACTGCAGTAGCGCGGGAATGACTCAACCGATCGAGTTGAAACAAGTCTAGACATGCAGCTAAGGTCTCTACCCATGCACCGATATCCACCAATGAGGTGTTACTTTGTCTAGTCACACATAGGCAAATCAGTACACTTACTTTTGGGACAGAGTAGTATATATATATACATATATATATATATATATATATATATATATATATATATATATATATATATATATATATATATATATATATACATATATATACATATATATACATATATATACATATATATATATATATACATACACACACGAATAAGTTATCTGCCAAAACATGGCCGGAAAGAATTATGTTGTGCTGTTTGTCCTCATAATGGCTCTAATTCTCCTGTCATTTATCTGGATGCATTGGTTATGAAGCTATGGAGCAACGTGTCAAAATAGCATCGGGGGAAGTTTAAAAAAAAGGCAATGGACTGAAATTTGCCTAATTAATTAACAGCTGCTTTATCACAACATGTTTTGTAAATGTACTGATTTTTTTTTTTAAATCTTTCCTTGATACACATTAAAAAACAAAACAAAACATTCAAAACAAGCTTTCTGTTACCCCATTTCCGAATCATTATTAAGGGAGTATCAGCTTAAGTGACTAAATCTGCAGAGCTGCTGCAAATGTAGGAAACTCCATATACTTATTCATACTCTTCTGAATTACAAATGTTGAAAATTCAAGAAATTGCACCCAGAATCAAACATCCGCCATTATTAAGGATGGGAACAAAATGCACGATATTACAACAGGCGCACCAATTTAGTTCCCAGACAGAAAAATGTGCGATGAAAAAGATTGCAACTTTGAAGGGGAAATATGGGACTAATGTGACAGAAGGATAAGAGAACTCTTTAAAAGGTGAAAATATAGGGGCTATATATATATATATATATATATATATATATATATATATATATATATATATATATATATATATATATATATATATATATATATATATATATATGTATGTATGTATGTTTGTATGTATCTTTTACTATTATTTCATCTCCTCTCTGATCCTACAGTATATACTGAAGTGGTGCTTCTAGTCTTTAACACTTGCAAATTATAAATGTATACAGATGGTAACATAATTTTATTATACCAGTAGAAACACTGCCCCAGGTCCTGCTGGTGTACAGTATCACCACATAAAACAGCTTGATGACACTGGCATTAAGAATGTGGTGAGTGATTTCAACACCAGCATACTGAAAGCTGAGGTGCCGGAAGACTGGCTACATAGTTACTTACAGCCACTTCCTAAACCTGGTAAAGACACCATACTTCTCAGCAGCTATAGAATTATCACAATGCAGAATGTCTATGGTAAACTATTAGAAAAGATAGTAGCACGGAAAATAATGAATCACCTGGAAAATGCACAGATTCTGTCTGATACTCTCGGAAGCTATAGGCCCATGAAAGTAACATGGGGTAACGCTGGAACTTTTGGTTATGATGTGTATGAGGGGTTCCAAGGTAAACAAGAAAAAGTTGCTGTAGCAATTGACCTAGACGATGCTTATAACAGTGTGAACTTTACAACATTAATGAACTGTGTAATGGCTTGCGGTGTTAACCTTCGTCTAATGAGATACATAGCAGCTGCCTTAACTGAGAGATCAGTTGCATTTCGCTTGGGGACATGGACATCAGACCCAGTGCCAATTTGCCTGGGACTACCCCAGGGTTCTCTACTATCACCGGTGCTGTTTAATATCTATACAGCAAAAGTAGCTACCATTCAGCCAACTGGGTTGGGACGAACACTGACTTTTGATGATGACATACTCATTTACAGAACTGGCTCTGACTGACCGGATATGGTTACGGATATGGTTAATAGCATGCATGGGACACTACAGGAGGTTTTTAATCTGTGCAAGGAAACTGGCTGCAAAGTCAATCCCAACAAGGCCTGCGTGATGTGGTGCTCCTTGAACAACTCCATAATGAAAACAGACCTTCCAGATATAACTCTCAGTGGACAGAAAATTGAAAGGCACGAAAAGCTGAAATACCTTGGAGTTACATTCAGTTGTGGGCTATCGTATAAGTGAACTGTTTCATAAATCTGTTATTTTTTTTAACTCGCCTATAAGTCCACGGTACATTTTTTAATGTCCAAAATGGGAATAAATTTCTCGATTTATACTCTAGTAAATACCATAGTCTCCTTCTCACTTTCTGAAATTTCTGAACAGCTGGTAAGCATTAAATAGTGACATCATATTAATTGCCATATATATAAGCATCAAGGATTTTAGACCAAAAAATTAATTAAAATTTGTTACCAGCAATCAGGTCTGTAGCAGTGAAAGTGAGGAAGAGGTTTGAAGTGTTGTCTGTTTAGACCTAATTATATAGATGGATTATTTTGTTTAGAAGCAGTGAACAAACAATAATAAATCCAATAAATGTACACAGTCGCTTGAGACAAACTAGCCCTTCACACTTTGGTACTAAACTGTGACAACGCCGTTGTTAAGTCCTAATTCTAGTCAAGGGGAGTTTATCAGTAAAATACTTGTAAGTACAGGCTGGGCCTTTGTTAGCTCCCTTGTTTAGCTGTGTATGTGTTTAAAATAACTTCGCGTATTTTCGCAAATGTTCTGGAACGTGGGTGAACGAAATTCATCTCAGGCGCTAAATCCGCTGAGCTGTTTTTTTAGGCGGGGAGATTTTTCGTGACATTCGAATGCTGAGATAGCTTAGAGAAGGGACTGACGATTATGGTCAGTATGTCCCGATATGGAGAATAGTTTTGGTGAAAGGGATTTTGATATTGCCTAAGATTTTTCATAAAGCCGTGGATATAAAGGCTGATATATGTATTCTGCAAATGTGCGTTGTTAAAGATTTTTTCGGGCCTTGGATTATAGGCCGTTATGTGTTGATATCTCCGATGAGGGAGATTTGTGAAGGTCGACAGATTATTATGATAGGGAAGGTTTTTTTCCTCCCATGAGTTATGTTGAGTCTGACGATATAGATATATGTACATTAATTTAAAAGCCAGGAACTTATACGGCTTATTTACCATATTGCCAGAGATGTTTGAGAGCATATTTACATTACTGAAAAGCCAGGAATAGGCTTTTACATATATGCGCTGTTTATACTATATACAGATGAATTGAACTGTCGTTAGTTCCATGAGATGCTTAGAACTGGGGTCTATTGTCGGTGTGCTGTTAATGATGTCTGCTTTTGTAACTGTGGCGTAATAAACAGTATAGTACTGTACTTGAAGTTTGAAACCTTCCTGACTCCCATGTGTGCATTGATGTGTGATTGCTACTGAACTACTTCAAGAGCCTTTACGCATTCGCGTCCATATCTACACACAATCACATTCATCATCATCTTCCCGGGTAAACTTACCATTATTAGCTGCAAGTACCCGGCGTTGCCCGAAAGTCTATCACCCTTCAACAAACCAAGACATAGCCTTCAACAGCCGTATATGTAAGAGCTGTCCATTTGTTTGCCAAACTCAGACAGTTACTTTTCCAAAAGGAAAATTTGTTATTAGAGATTCTTTCATGTGCGAATCCAGAAACCTGATTTATGCTATCATCTGCAAGAGGTGTGGCATTACCTATATTGGCGAAACTGGCAGACAGGTTTCGTGAGCCCTTAAATGACATTTATCATGGCAAACCTACACCGATGGCTCTTCATTTTAATAGGTTTTACCATTCAGGTAATTCTGATATAAATGTTACTGCCCTCCTTTCTTGCGTTGGTGATGACCGAACTCACTTTTCCTTGGAGAATCATCTCATTTTTCAAATGGGGTGTCTATCTCCCAAGGGCCTTAATGTTCTGCATCATTTTGCATAAATTCTGGTGGCTTTTCTCTCTTTTTCATAATTTTTTGTTTCTTCCGTCATTGTTTTTCCGATCTATCTTTTATGTTTTGTTTTTTTCGTATCCTTTTGTGTCTTTAATTGTCGCTATCTTATACGTCACTTCCATGACGCTTTTGGACAAGCCATCATCAGTGTTTTATTCCAAGGATCTAGCTAAGTGACTTTGTACTTGTTTTAGTAGTTCATTTTTTTTTTCATTTCGTTGTTTATTTACTTTCTTGTTTCGATATTTCGTTCAGGTGTTACGATTTTCTTGCATCGTTATTGTTCTTTTTTCGCTCATCACCGTTGTTGTTTACATTTTCATCTGCTTGTGTCGCTCATTTAGTGTATGTTTCTCATCGTTTGTTTTTGTAGTACCTATATGTAATTCTTGTCCTTGTCACCTGTTTGTAACTGTGGCTAACGAAGGGTAAAACCCGAAACGTCCCGTGTTTCCTGTGTACCGAGAACTTGTAAAACTGATTTCATTCCATTTTATTTTTTAATTTATATAAATAATAAATCCAAGTACGGTGATAGAAATATAATTTCTCGGGAGAATCTTATGCTTACCATGGACAGCTAAGTAATAAAATAAGGAAATATTAGAGGAAAATTACTTTACAAGATTGCAACTGAAATAAAAAAGTATAATGAAAGTGGTAAAAATTTGTTGACCGGGCGATTAAAAGGATATAGAAAACATGTTGACAGTGGAAAAGATACAGAGCACAAGAGAAAAAGAGGAACAGAAGATCTAGGATAACGTGTCATAATGCTGAGAAAATGACTAGTTACTGGAATATTGTAATGCTTAAAAAAAATACAGGACACTGAGGGAGTTAATTGTCAACACCACTGGGCTTAACACATGATGAGTATGATATGGTCGTCATATTCACTGTAAAATTGGGGACATAAATTGATTGAACCAAAATAATGCGTTGAAATTTTGAGACAAGCTTTCATTATTTTTTATGAATATCTTGTAATAATTTGAAGCTTACACTTTGTAAACTTTTTAATTCCACATCTGAGTAATGACAAATGTACTAAAGACAGCAGTGCTTACAGCTAAATCTTGAAGTGTAGCAGAATTAAAAGTATCAGAACTTGTGGTGGCTGTCATGAATTTAGTTGTTGAGACCAGTTTAGTCATGCTCATGCTTGGCACAGTAGTTGGTGTTTCTGTAGACATATTCACCAAATACGATTGTTGATTGTGTAGTCTGATGTCTTCACTGATGTCCATTACATCACTGTCTTCTGAACTGTTGTACAGATTTACATCACTAGCTGTATTTAGGTGTTCATGAAAGTTGTGGGTATTGATTTCTGAAAAAAGAAGTTGTCATGATAAAAAAAGATATAAAAAAAATTGCCACTGAAAAATTGTCACCTTAGTACTGCTTTATTCCATCTCCATTTTTGGCCAAAATTGACCTGAGATCATAAAATCAACATCATATAGTTTAATCATATATCTATCATCCTACACAATATCGTACAATTAACAGTTTGGACCGCCATGCAAAATTTAATTTTAATGTGAGATATCCTTCTTTTCAACTAGTAACCCACAAATTGTGAATGCTATGTTCTCAAAACAAGCTGAAGTTGAGATGGAATAAAGCAGCTCTAGGGCGACGATGTGTGGTGGCATATTTGATTAATTCCAGTGTAGGTCTCTGAGGAAGCAAAGAAATAATAAGACCACTGCATCAACCTGAAGCCTAGGAGGCAACTAAGATGAGGTTATGTATATGGCTAGCAACTTTATCATACAAAACTAATTGTTACAGAAACTGCTACTGCTATAGCTCTAAGTGCTTTATTGTGGGGGGTGGTCAATGCAGTGATTGTTCATGCTCCTTGAGCAAAGAAAGAGTATTTATTGATTCAATCAAACTGATTTCATACCATTTTATTTTTTTTACTTTATATATTTATTTGTTGATTCATCTAATTTCTTTTGTCTGCTGCTTATGATTGTTGGTTTCCATTCAGAGCACCTACTGGAGTCTGGTGTGCTGTCATGTTGTGTTTCTTCCCCTTTTTATACGTCTTTCTCTCTAATCACTTCTGTTTTGAGGCTATATGACCAAGCTGCGGAATTATGCAAATGAATCCTCATAGGGTGTTGAGACCAACTCTTCTTTCTTTTTCAACTCATTTATTCACAGGAGCTGCTCCAGTGGTATCTGATTTCTTTTTACTTCTCATTACGTCACTTAATGTGTTATTAGCTCTTTTGTTGGACGTATCATTTCACAGGTTCTAATTTCTGTTTCCAGTTCTTGAGTTTGTCCAAGCCTGACATGGATAGCACGATATAGGCTATATTTTATTCTCCAGTATTTTTTTTTTTTTCTGTTGTAGTCATTTAAATTGTTGGATACTTCAAAGTTGTAGCGAGTTGATAGATCTCTTAATTTGTTTTTTTTTTAATTATAATTTCAACCTCTCTATAATTACAGGCATACCTCGACTTTCGTCGCTTCGAGTTTCGTCGCTTCGCTCTTTCGTCGGTTTTCAATTATAACCACGTTTCCAAATTTCGTCGCTTGCTTCGCTCTTTCGTCGCATTTCGTCACCACCACGCGCCATCTTGTGTCTTTCATCATTCAGTCTTTGAATAGAAGTAATTCGGTTTGCACAGTTTCTTTAAATTGTACGCATTGAATCTCTTATATTTGTGATTAAACATAGTAATACTACTTATTTTTGTGATTAAAATAACCAAACTATTCATACTATATTATTTGTGTTATTATACTGTAAACAGTTCATAGCTATTTTTGTGATTACAATATAATGCAGTATTCTTATCGTGATTATAAGACACGTTTACAGTTTTCATACTGTACTTTTTTGTTATTAGGCCCTATACAGTACTAATTATTTTTGTGCTTTAATATATTCATAATGGGTCCTAAGTGTAGTGACGAAGTTAAAAGACACCATAAGGTTCTCAATTTGCAAGAAAAGCTTGAGCTAATCAAGCTTAATGAACAAGGCATCTCAAATGCAGCAGGCTAGGTGTACCTCGCACTACAGTTAGCACAATTGAAAAGAACAAAGCTAAAGTGTTAGAGGAAATTAAAAACGCTTTGCCAGTGCATACCAAACTTATTTGAAAGAGGCACAATTTAATTGGTGAGATGAAGAAAGTGTTAAATGTGTGGATTGAAGAGGCAAACGTCCTTGCTCTCCTTTTTCAAGACGCAACCGCCACAACCAACTTCAGTCACCCCTCCCTCTAACCCTTCAGATTCCGAGCCATCAACATCAGCCCCAGTCCCTGTTAGATCTCCTTCAAAATCCCCTTCTCCTAAAAGAATTAGATTGAGTTCCTTCAGTTCTGAAGATGAGCTCCCTCCATTTTCTCCATCTGAATCCCCCTAAATCACCAACATTCAAAACTGTACATATTGTATATATTCATCGTCTACTTGCTCAAGAATTATTTTAAGGTGAGATGTTATTTACGTATTTTTTTATTTATTACTGTATTTTCTTTATTCTTATGTTTATTTCTGTTTATTTAGGTGTTGCACGCTTCGCAAGTGTTATATAGTTAGTTATTTACGTATTTTGGCGGCCCTACTGCATTTGCAAGCTAAATAAAAGCTATGCTTCAACATTTACCGATTTTTGACTTTCGTCAGTGCTCTGGTCCCTAACCTGTCGAAAGAGTGAAGTATGCTTGTATCTGTTTGCTCTGCATATATTGCCAAGGTATATGAATTCTTCTGCCTGGTTTAGTTTTTACCAACAGTAATTTTGATCTCTTTTTGTTGTTTTGCTTATTATTAAATCATCATCATTATCTTACAGCTCCTTGTGGAGCACAAAGCTTCAACAAATACACTGCAGTTCTTCCTGTCTAATTCTAGGTCTTTCCATGCCTTCTTTAAACCTTTCATGTCTACCTCCAGGGTCTGTTCTCCACGTGTGTGTGTGTGTGTGGTGGTGGGGGGGGGGGGGGTCTCCTTATATTTCTCTTAGTCTGTAGATTCCTGAACAAGGACTGCCTTATAATATTTTCAGCTAGTTTTTACAGTGTGTGTCCTATCCAGTGCCAGCATCTTTTCTTTACATTATGTTCCACTGCTATTTCTATGGTTCTTTAATACCATTTCAATCCTTCTATTAAGCGCAGGCATCTATTTTTTAAGTATTCATCTTTCCCGTTGTTATTTATGTTGTTTGCCATGTTTCAGGGCAGTACATTAGGACTGACTTAAAATCTGAATTGAAGATTCTAATTTTTGTCTTGGACTTTGTGGAGCTGTTTAAAGTTCCTTAAAATTTTCCATCACCCGTGTGTTACCGGGGCCCGAAAGGGGAGCAAAGAATAGTAACACTGTCCCCTACCAAGCATGTCGTAAAAAGCGACTAAGGAGGGTTGGGCATGGGGCCGGTTACACCATCCTGTAAAAAAAAAAAATTTAAACCACAAAAAACTTCAACAAATATGGACAAGTCAAATAAAGAAAATAAAACACAGCCATCCAAGACAGGGGAAGGTCCTCTCGCGGGGAGGCGTATGATGCAACACAGAGAAAGCCGAAAGGAGTCTGTGTTGCTGACTAACCTTCTTTCTTCTAGGAGAACTTCCAGATTTGGCACCTGGAATGTTCGGACATTAAACGAACAAGGGAAAGTGGCGCAAGTAGCAGCAGAAATGAGGGAATACAAAATTGAGGTTCTGGGAATGTGTGAAACAAAGTGGAAGGGGGTAGACAGGAAGAAACTCATCACAGGTGAATTGGTGCTGTCCTCAGGACATGAAGACGAAAGTTCACACCACAGTGAAGGGGTAGCTCTTATGTTATCTAAAGAAGCACAGAAAGCACTAATTGAATGGGAAGCTGTTGGACCCAGAATAATAACAGCTTCTTTTAAAACAGCTAAAAAGAAAATTCATGTAAATGTCATCCAATGTTATGCACCAACTAATGACAAAGAAGAGTCTGTGAAAGAAGCATTTTATACTAAACTACAGGAAATTATGGATAAAGTAAAAAGAAGAGACATCACAATTTTGATGGGTGACATGAATGCAAAGATAGGTACAGTCAACACTGGATTTGAAGAAGTCATGGGAAAACATGGGCTAGGAGTAATGAATGAAAATGGAGAACTATTCGCAAACTTCTGTGCTTCAAATCAACTGGCTATAGGAGGAAGCATGTTTCCACATAAGAGAATACACAAGGCAACATGGATATCACCAGACCATAGAACAGAAAATCAGATTGATCATATATGCATAAACAAGAAGTTTAGATCATCATTGCAGGATGTAAAGGTATATAGAGGAGCAGATGTGGCATCAGATCACCATCTTCTGATAGCCAAAGTAAAAAATGAAACTCAAGAGATATGCAACAATGCAAAATTATAGACAACAGTTTAATGTAGGACAGCTAAGAAATCAAGAAACAAGAGACAAATTTGCGGTCACAGTATCCAACAAATTCCAAGTGCTCCAACAGCTGGAAGATGTAGAGAATACAGAAGACTATTGGCAGCAGGTCAAAACAGTATGGAAGGAGACATGTGAAGAAATACTGGGGAAAAGGGAAAGACAACAAAAAGCATGGATAACAACAGAAACCATCAATAAGATAAAAGACAGAAAAAACAAGAAAGCAGAGTTAAACACAAGCAAAACCAGAAGTTCCAAAGCCAAGGCTCAAGAAGTGTACACAGAAGCAAACAAAGAAGTAAAAAGAAGTATCAAAAGAGACAAGAGGAAGTATATTGAGGAGTTGGCAAGAGAGGCAGAAGATGCTGCAGCCAAAGGAAATATGAGAGAACTGTATAGCAGCACAAAGAAGCTAACAGGGAAATACAAGCAAACAAGTTGCCTCATAAAAGACAAGAATGGGAAACTGCTCAGCAATATACAAGAGCAAATGAAGAGGTGGACAGAATATTTTGGGGACCTTCTCAATAGACCAGCTCCACAAAACCCGCCGGACATCCAGCCAGCAGAAGAAGAGCTACAAATTAACGGTGAAAGACCAACGAAGGAAGAAATAAAGAAAGCCATAAAGCTTCTAAGAGATGGAAAAGCGTCTGGACCTGATGGCATTCCAGCAGAGGCCATCAAAGCAGATATCGACACGGCTACAGAGATGTTATATAAATTACTTGGTAAAGTCTGGGAAAAGGAAGAGATACCAGCAGAATGGAAGGAAGGATATCTGGTTAAGTTGCCTAAGAAGGGAAATTTACAAGAGTGCACAAATTATAGAGGAATAATGTTACTATCAGTGCCAGGAAAAGTATTAAACAGGATTATCCTTGAGAGATTAAAAGAGTCCATAGACAAGAAATTGAGAGATGAACAAGCAGGTTTTCGACAAAACAGATCATGTACAGACCAGATAGCCACTTTGAGAATAATAGTTGAACAAAGTCTGGAATGGAATTCACCACTATACATCGGATTTGTGGACTACGAAAAGGCATTTGACAGTGTAGACAGAGAATCACTTTGGAAATTGATGAGGCATTATGGAGTTCCCCTGAAGATCATTAATTTAATAAAGAAAACATATGAAGACATGACATGCAGAGTTCTTCATGAAGGACAGCTTACAGAACCGTTTGGGATAAGAACAGGAGTGCGACAGGGATGCCTCTTGTCTCCATTTCTTTTCTTGCTGGCAATAGATTGGGTTATGAGATCATCGACAACACACAACAGAAATGGAATCCAGTGGACTCTGACTAAGCAGTTGGATGATCTGGATTTTGCTGATGACTTGGCTCTTCTGTCCCATAACCGTAATCAGATGCAGGACAAATTGAAAACACTCGATGAGAGGTCACAGCAATTGGGTCTGAAAATACACAGGGAAAAGACAAAAATAATGAGAATAAATGCAGGTAATGATAACAGGGTTGAACTTGAAGAAACACCAATTCAAGATGTAGAATCATACACATATCTTGGCAGTAATATAGACAAAGTTGGAGGGACAGACAGCGATATCAAAATAAGAATACAAAAGGCAAGAGGAGCTTTCATTGCATTGGGAAATATATGGAGATCAAGAGAAATCGGATCCAACACGAAAATAAGAATCTTCAACTCAAATGTGAAGTCAGTCCTATTGTATGGCTCTGAGACATGGAGAACAACAAAGACAACAACCAAAAAGCTACAGACTTTCATAAATGGGTGCTTGCGTAGAATAGAGGGATTAAAATGGTATGACAAGGTTACCAACGTGGAACTGATGACAAGAACTAGACAAGTGCCGGTGGAACAAGAGATGAGAAGAAGACGATGGCGATGGATAGGACACACACTGAGGAAACCTGTTGATAGCATTACAAGGCAGTCCTTGTTCTGGAACCCCCAGGGCAAGAGAGGCAGAGGAAGACCAAGAAGTACATGGAGAAGAGAGTTGGAAACAGAGGTGAAAATGATGAGGAAAACGTGGAAAGAACTTGAGATGATGGCACGGGACAGGAGGACTTGGCATGTGTTTGTTGAAGGCCTATGCTCCTTTGGGAGTGGAGGGTTATGAATGAATGAATGAAAATTTTCCATCCATCTCTTTTTTTACTGTTTTATGTTACTAAGCATATTTTCTTTCTTGTCTATTATAAGGCTATGTGATTGCATAAATTTTCCTGTTAGCTTCTTTTATACAATTGTACATGTATCTCCCATTGGCCTAGTGATTAGAGCACTTTCCTCTTGCGGCACAGTTATTGATTCCATGTTCAAAACCTGGTCCAGCTTTATGAGGTGATGTGGCCAGCTCCCTTCCTCACTGCCTTTGCCTTCCCTAACTCAGTAGCAGAGTCTGATACCCATTTAGAGGAATTTTGAAATGGCATCTTTCATGTAATTGTTAGTCTATTACATAAAAGCAGGATATTTCAGCATTAAAAAAAAATGTGGCCAAATGCATGGTTCAGACACGATGAGCAGAACAAATCTTGCCCAATCCTGATGTCTGGTCCCTATTTATGATCCTTGGCTCTGGAATTTCTGGTTTTGCTACTGTTTGAATCTGCTTTCTTGATATAGTTTTCCTTCATCTTATAAGGTTACAGTTGCTATCCATGCACTGTGCTGGCATTCTTTTTTTTTCTTTGAACTTCTCATTCCATATATTTTTCATTTGTTAGCAGCACTTTGGAGCACTTAGTACTTACTGTTTATTGGAAGTGTAAATTTTTCTTTTGTCTCTTCATTTCAGAGATATCCCACAATAACCCTAGCCAACCTGCCCGTAAAACCCCATTCCCCTAGGTTCCTGAGCAAAAAACACAAAAAACGGACACATTAGCAAAACTAGTTACTGTGACAAAGCCATGTGCTCAGTTTAAATTATTCTATCTCAAATTGACTGACCTGATCATCTCCAATATTCACCTATATCAAATTTACTTGATACATAAATGCCCCTGTATTGTAGCCTGATCCCCTAAGGAACCAGGAACAGGACTAGACCTAGCTTGATCATAATCAAATCTACAGATGTGTTGATAGTAATGGGTGATATGAATGCAAAAGTAGGAAAAGGAAAATACAAGAAAATAGTAGGACAGTATGGATTAGGGACAAGAAATGATAGAGGAGACAGACTTATCCAGTTCTGTGAAGAAAACCAGCTGGTCATATGTAACACCTTTTTTGAACATCACCCAAGGAAATTATACACATGGAAAAGCCCAGGAGATGTAAAACGTAATCAAATCGACTATATCATGATAAAACATAGATTTAAGAACAGTGTCACAAGTGCAAAGACACATCCTGGTGCCGACATAAATTCAGATCACAATCCAGTTGTCATCAAAGTAAATATAAAGCTGAAAAGAGCAGGAAACAGAAGACAGGAGGAACCCCAGATAGAAATATCAGCGCTGAAACAACCAGATATAAAACAGAAATATTTAATCGACGTCAAAAATAAATACCAACAGTTATTGACAGAAAGCATGGAGCAGTATAGAAGAGAAAACCCAGAAGAAAAAGCAACCGCAAAATGGGAATGCTTAAAAACAAGCATACAATCAGCAAATGCAAATTTACCTAAAAAGGAGTCTAAGAAAAATCAAATTTGGATGACAGATGACATCTTGAATAAAATGGCAGAAAGAAAGAAAGCAAAAAACACTCCAGAATATAAAACAATAGACAATGACATACGTACTATGTGTAGAGAAGCAAAAGAACGGTGGATAGAAACAAAATGTAAGGAAATAGAAGATTTGGAAGCGAAGCACATGACAAGAGATATGCATGAAGAAATAAAGAAATTATCAAATCGGTCGCGGTTTGCACAAGGAGGAAGCTGTATCAAGAACAAAAATGGTGTAATATTACTTGATGAGAAAGACATATCAAACAGATGGGCAGAATACGTAAAAGAACTATTCGAGGACAACAGAGGTAAAAAACCATCACCAGATTCTAATGAAGGCCCAAACATTCTCAGATCAGAAGTAGAGAATGCCATTCATATGATACAAAAAGGAAGATCAGCAGGCATGGATAACATAAACATTGAAATGATAGAAGCTCTGGAGAGCTTTGGTATAGATACAATCACAGAAATATGCAATGATATATACAATACAGGATATTTACCACACGACATGAAGACATCAGTTTTTATAACATTGCCCAAAAAACCAAATGCAACAGAATGTTCAGACTTCAGAACAATCAGCCTGATGAGTCATGCAATTAAGATACTGCTCAAAATCATACAGGAAAGAATAAAAAGTAAAGTAGACAGCGAAATCCAAGAAGAACAGTTTGGTTTTAGACGGAACAGTGGAACAAGAGAGGCAATATTTTGCCTAAGAAGATTAGCAGAAAAATATACAGAGGTCCAAAAAAGTATGTATATGTGCTTCATTGACTATAAGAAGGCTTTTGACAGAATCCATCATGAGAAAATAATTGAATGCCTCAAAGACATAGGTATTGATGGAAAAGATATAAGAATACTCAGTAACCTTTATTGGGAGCAAACTGCCACAGTAAGATCGGGAAGGAATTATTCACCATACATAGACATAAAAAGAGGTGTCAGACAAGGTTGTGTGCTGTCCCCCTGCCTATTTAATTTATACACCGAAAAAATTTTCAAACAGATACAGGAAATACCAGGACTGAACATCAGTGGAAGATCAATAAACAACCTTAGATATGCAGATGATACCGTGTTGTTAGCTGAAAGCGAACAGGAGTTACAAGAACTAGTGAAGCAAGTGAACAGTATAAGTCATGAATATGGACTCGACATTAATATTGAGAAAACTAAAACTATGATAATTAGCAAAACAGACGATAAACCCACATTAAAGATAAGCGTAAATGGGAAAATCCTGGAACAAGTCAAGAGCTACGTATATCTTGGTCATATAATAACAAGATGGCAGATGTGAAACAGAAATCAAGAAGAGAATAGGAATGGCCAAAGCTACATTCAACAACATGAAACATATACTGACATCCAAACAGTTATCTCATAAATTAAAACTGAGAATCATAAAGTGTTATATATATTCTGCATTTCTGTATGGTGCAGAAACATGGACGATGAATAAGCATTTGGAAGAAAGAATTGAGGCTCTTGAAATGTGGATATATAGAAGAATGGGGCGTATCTCATGGAAAGAGATGAAAACAAATAAGGAGGTCCTAGAAAATCTAGGTATGAAAAGAGAACTAATGAGAGAGGTCAAAGTTCGGCAGCTAAAATACTTTGGCCACATAAAAAGGCATAACACCTTGCAGAAGACCATAACAGAAGGGAGAGTTGAAGGCAAACGTGCAAGGGGAAGACAGCGATATAAGTGGGAAGATAACATCAAGAGATGGACGGGAAAGAGTCTATCAGAGTGTACCACCAAGACAAGAGACAGAAGACGTTGGAGATCCATTACAGCCAACCTTCGTTGTGGAGATGGCAACTGATGATGATGATGATGATCATAATCCGATTTCACACATTTCATCACTCAAATGATCATCTGATTCCATTTCGATGTCACTTTCAGAATAATCCTACATACTACTTTCTTAGTCATCCCTCTTCTACTGTGAGGTGTAGAGGTTTGGAGGAGGGAGTGCCATAATATCCTATCGGCTGTCTTCCTTCTGGCCTGGTTCCAATCTAGTCCTCAGACCTTCAGAGATTGCCTAACCTTGTCTTCCCAGTGGACTCTGTGTCGTTCTGCATCCGTGGCTCTTAGTTTCCCATACTTCACCACAAGTGTCGTGGTAGCCGATCTTCCATTCTGCAGACATGGCCAAACCATCTTAGTTGGGACTGTTCTACTTGAGTCTGCAGTGGCTGGGTTTTGAAGTCTTGCCTTATCCTCTGGTTGCGGACCATATCTCTTCTTCTTTACTTACTTCAACCACCTTCCTCAGATATCTCATTTCTGAGGTTTGGAGCTGGCTCTTGTGGGTTGTAGTCATTGCCCATGACTCGCATTCATTTGCCAAGACTGGAATATAGGTGGAGCGTTACACAGGCATCTTTGTCTTCTTGCTAACTTCTTTTTTGCTGAGGAATCCTTGATTTATGGCCTGAAAAAGTCTCCCAGCTGCTGCTCTTCGGGTAACTAGTTCTTCTTTGATGCCTCCCTTTCAGTCTATAACAGCTCCGAGGTATTTAAACTGGTTGACCAGCTTAATCTGATGCCTTCTTTCCTCTTGTGATATTACCATGGTTTTTGTTTTGGAGCTGCTGATGACCATCCCTCTCTTCTCTAGCTCTTCCTTCCAGACTTGCAGGTTGGGTTGAAGATGTACCTCTGATTTAGCAACCAGGGCAACAACGTCGGCAAATGCCAGCTCTGAAATACAGACCCGTCTCATCATCCAGTACGGCACTGAATACTTTTTGGTCCTTTCCTAACATGCTTTGACGACATTGTCCATAAGGAATATGAAAAGATAAGGTGACAGAATATCACCCTGTCTTACACCAGTGGTGGTCTTGAATTCTTCTGACTTATAGTTTGGCATCCTCACATAATTTCTGCCAGTCTTGTAGAAGCTGTGTATAGCTTGGAATGTTCTTCCTTGCCAAGCAGTCCAAAAGTTTACTCCAGGGAACCTTGTCAAACACCTTCTCTAAATCCAAGAAACAAAGATGCATCTCTCCTTTACACTCAAGGGCTTTTTCACTCAGCTGCCTGAGTGTGAAGATCAGGTCCTGAGTACTTTGGTTTGCTCCTAAACCACACTGGACTTCATCCATTTGTGGTTCAGCCAGGCATCTGAGTCTCTGCTCCAATATTCAAGAGTAAATTTTACCAGGGACACTTATCTCTGATTTCCACACTTACGGTTGTCGCCCTTTTTGAATATGGGTGTCATGATGGCAATCTCCCAATCCTTTGGTATGATCTTGTGGCACCAGGATGCCTGTAGGGCCCTCAGGAGTAATAGGTCACCTGCTGTTCCCATATACTTGACCATTTCAGGTGTTATACCATCATGTCCTGCTGCTTTGCCCACCTTGATTTTCTCCAGTGCTGCCTTCAGTTCTTCCATCTTGATGCCATCATCATCACCATTGGTTTCCTCTTCTGCGATAGTGGTTATCATTTCTAAGGCTTGACCTTGCTCTCAGCCAAGGAGAACTGAGAAATATTCTTTCCATCACTTCCTTTGGAGCAGAAACCAATTTGTCTTGCTTGTCCTTTATAAATTTAAGAGGGCACTGTATTTCCTTCCTCATTTTCTTTAGGGTCTTATAGAACAATTTCTGGTTTTCTGGAGCAGCTTTTTCAAACTTTTCTCCACATTCTTCCCAGGATTTCTGTACCTTGTTCTTTGCTTCTGTTCTGAGTATCACATATTCTGTATATTTCTCTGCTTTACCTTCTGTGTTTTTAGCTTCTAAGTATTGTTTCCATGCCCTTTTCTTTTCTTTTATTTTCTCTTTAACTTCCTCTGTCCACCAAGGTGTCCTCTTTCCATTCTTCCCAAGTTGAACTTCACCACATGCTTCTGCTACAACTGTTTTTATGATGTCCTTAAATTGAAGCCAGTTTCTATGTTTTTATCTGATCATTTTTCTAGGTTTCTCACTTGCTGTTACAATAAGCCCCTGATAGCTGGTCTTTAACTTCTGGCTGTCTTAGCTTGTAAGCCTTAAATCTCATTTTATTTTCTTATGTGATGCTTGGCAGTGCCTAGGCTGAGCAACTATTTCACTTGTTCTTTTACTCGTTAGCAGTTAGTGACCACTTCTAATCGCTGGCCCTCTCCAGACTCTAGCATCTCGCATATACTTGAATGAGCTCTTCCTAACAATGGCGTAGTCGATGACTGATTTCTCATTCTTTGTTGGTTCACATCTGGTGTATGTATGTATGCGCTTATATGGGAACTTTGTGTTTGTAATGACAAGGTTTTGCTCAGTGCAGAATCTAAAGAGTCGCTTTCCGTTGTCATTAAGTGTATCTTCTCCAATAACTTCACCCCATCTAGCATGGTCATTTTCAACTCTGGCGTTGAAATCTCAGAGAAGGATAATTTTATCCATGCAGGTGTCCACTGTCTTTTGAAGCAGCTCAAAGAATTCTTCGTTGACCTCTGCTCGCTCATCTTCGTTTGGCCCATACACAATGACAGGGTTGACTATGGTTTCTCCTTCTTTTAGATTTAGCGCCATAATGCGCTCCGAGACAAAGGCTCATCCTTTGATGTTATTTGTTTGGCTTTTAGCCACAATACAGCCCACACCTCCTTTAGCTCTTTCACCTTTGGGGACTCCACTGTAGAGCAGCATGCTGCTATTGAGATCCATAACTTCTAGCCATTTTTTCTTTGTTTCTGTCAGCGCCAGGATTTCCAATTTTGTTTTCCTCATCTCCTCCATCAGCTCCTCTACTTTCCTGTTGATGCTTCTACAATTCCATTGTTCATAAATCGTGCCGGTTCGTTGCCTCTAAGATTTGTCCGGTTCTCTCTCTTTTGGTTCTTTTAAGGGGAGGAGCTACACTGAAATGTTATTTTCGTTATTAATTGCTGGATTTCAATGAAAATGCACAAACCTAACCTATATCAATACTAGATACGCAAAATGAAGAGTTTGATGGCACTGCACCTTTGGTTGCCATAGAAACGGTGGCCATATTGGATTCTATTGTTCTATTTCAATTTGCTAAGGCTTTTTTATTTATTAAGCTATGAATACCAAATTTGAACACAACGTTTATCATTATATTTTAAAACTTTTTGTATGATCGATTTTTGATAACTTTAATACAAAAAAAGTTGTTGGACTTTCAATATAGTGTCTAAAAATAGTAACAAATTTTGCTAAATTTTACATTACTTTTTGCAATAAATCAAAAGTTTGATCAGATACTAAAAATCCATCACACAAAAAGTTTTAAAAGATTATGGGCAACATATGTGCCAATTCTCATGTCAATTAATACATAAGTATGGAAGTTTTAAGAAAATTAGGATGAGAAAAAAAGATTTTGAAAAAATCGCATTTTTCTCCATAAATAGACTACAATTAAATACGTATGTAATACTACAGCAAAAAAAATAACTTACTTGTCATTCAGAGCATACTGGCCATATATATCCAGCTTCCTCTGCAGCTTCTTGTCTGGCTTTCTGTTGAGATTTGTGCCTAATTTCCTTCCTTTTCTTAGTGCAGTTTTCTGCCGTTTTAGAGCTGAGCACGAGACGTTTACGCTTTCTTGCTCCTGCCAGTCGACAAGCCTCTTTTCCACTGTTCAGCCTCAGGACTTTCTTGAAAAATATAGCAGCCTCAGGTCCTTCATTAAATTCAGCAACTGCACTTAGAAGGCAGAATTCCACATGCTTTCGTGAATGGAAGATATGCTTTGGCACTTTACTCCAAATAACTGAATGAAGGCTCTCATTGGAGTTTTGGGTAGCCTTTCTTTCACAGCGGCTCAATAGTTTCAGATTTGTCAGCCTGTCATACACTGGTGTCAAATGTCTGTTCAACAGCTTAAAGTCCAGGGGCGTATGTATACGTTTTTGATGCCCAAAAGCATACTCATTCCTAGATAAGGCTGCTTTATAGAAACCAAGAGTCTTGGCCAGTAGGACAAAACTGATGCTGGGGATAATCATCAGTTGAATAGCAATGATGTAGGCTAGCCATAATAGCATTCTTCATATCAGCTGCAGTAGCACGTTGCCTGATAGCCCTGGAATAATAAATGCCAAGCTTTTGGATGGCTGCATCTGTCAGACGGCCACAGCCACGTCCTCCAAGCGTATCTTTTTGCTTGCGGCAATCAGCAACTAAATTACGAAGAGCTGTATGCATTCTTTTTCCTACATGATTGATACACTCTTCTTTGATGATTTCAACATTAGGGCCATATGGTTTAATTTCCATGATCTTATTGAATGCTTTGCTATCACCATCACTTAACATGGTGGTGTAGCGAAATTTGTGTCGTGTCACAGACCGTCTCCATAAAACACTAGCTGCCTCAGCCTCCATCACACCTGAACTTCCTAGAAAGAAGAAAAGGTATGAATTAGTAACACTTAAAATAATGATGTAAGCAAACATTGAACACTTTCCTTTACAATGTAGAAGCAAATGTAGTACAATGGAAGCAAAGCGAACACATGTAAGTAATAAATTATGTTACTAAAACTGATACTTATGGAGAAATAAAAATTACATCAGTTTAAATTTTTAGACAAGGAGAAGGAGAAACGAAAAATAAGATTCAGAAGTAAATATCTTCAAAATTTATATCACATCCTTGCTTCACATGCTCCTCTTTCCATTTGCTGAAGTTTCCCGGGGCTTCCTTCTGGTGCCAAGAACCAGTTGTAGCACATGTCTGACAGTATTTTGAAAGCACATGGGCATCTATAACAAGACCTGTCAAGATCTCCACAACACAACCAATACCAATTTTTGAACTGTGGCCCCTTGTGAGCCAGCTGCCATCAAAACTGACTCCAATATCCATATTAAATTCATTATATGGTTGATTGCTCTGAGCACAGTTTACGCTGCATGCTAGCTTAGCAGCGTGATCAAATATTAATTTTGTGAGTTCTGGTGTTTGCAAATAAAAATTTTTTGCAATTGTGTTGAAAGTTTTTTGATGCAGGTCAGGCATATCCATGTTCTGTGCAAAGTAGTTAAATTTAATTATAGGGTCCCATTCCTGATAACAATGATGATAGAGCTGCAACTTTGTTCACACTGAATGAATTATGTTCATCAACCGATGATGTGTACGTTGATGCAACGGTTTTGTTGCAAACACAATTCACTTTCATGTGTTGAACAAGACCTCTCTTGGCCTGATTATTAATTTCTGCAGACAGCTTCCCATAGCATTCTGGACATACAAGCTGACTAACAAGGTTGCATATCTCAGACATATCAACTATAGTTCTGGAGACCGTATTGTTAGGCGTTGAAGCTTTTTGCACCGATGAGGCACTTAGTTCCAGCTTTTTACAGAACCGTGGCGTGCAGTGGGATAAAGAGGTAGAAGTTGTAGAGGAGCTTGTGCTGGCTCCTTCATTTACAGCTGAAGCTGACAGTATAACCCCAGGCAGACTAGGCTCATTAGGGGGACCATTTAGTTCTGAAAAAAGTACATAAGAAATAATCACAGCTCAAGAAACATGTCACATGCTTATAAATACCATGATAATTTATCGTATTCTGTGGAATCATGTTATTTTGTCAAACCAGAAAAATGTGATCACTCTTTACTGCCAAAGCGTTTACTAATAGCTTGCAAATATATAAATTTAAAAAAATAATAGCTTATTCACATGTGACTTTTTTTTAAAAGTATATCGTTGAACTCTTTATGGGTTATAATTAGGACATATTGTGTATTAATTCAAGAAAATTAAGTCAGATTTCCAATATCCAAATATAGTACCTTCTTCCCCCCTCCACTCAGTCCTAACAGAGTAAATCAAAACTAAATTTGTGTAGCCTAAATGTTTTTTGTGCATGGCCTCACCACATGTAGACTGCCTGGCTTTCTACGGTGATTCATTTTGTACCATTACCATAACAAAATTAGCGACTTTTACCTGCACTATCTTGGTTCCATCGCTTCGCCCTGGCCGTTTCCAGTTTTAGATGACGAAAGCTATTCTTTTTTCGAGGCGTTTTCACACAAAAAGTTCTGAAAAATGAAATTAACTAAATGTGTATACAGAATTTATGAATTCGATGCCATAATGTCAACACTGCCGTTACAAGTCACGTGGATTCACACAGCCAATGAACAGTTTAGAATAGTGTACGGAAAAGGCTGATGTCAACGAATGCCCGACGATTTCCATATATGGAAGTAATCGGTAAAAAATGCGACCTATAAATTCTCGACCTTGGCGGGTATAATTTTGTTACCGAAATAAATGAACTACATTACAGGATTCCCCAGATCTAGGCAAATCCAATGATGTATAATACGTAGGGGTGTAAGCTTGGTTGCTATGGAAGAAACTAGGTCTAATTAGACATATTTTCTCGAGTTTCAGAAAATCTCTCCATACCATATTTCAAAGTCAAAATACATATTGTTAGAATGCATTTTGACATTTAATTCTGTTATATTTAAGATTCAGGAGATGCTAAAGTATCAGAAAATGGACTAATCCCAAAATCCATCATTTTTGTATTTTGATGTAAATTTAATGCCCGCTCCTCCCCTTAATCAAATTTTAAAGCAAACAGGGTATTGGCCTGTTGTGCCTTAGCATTGTGGAGGGGCTGCCTCCTTACGGCCTCTATGCATGCCATCCTCCTCCTTTTTCAGCTAGGCAGAGTTTTTCATGGCTAGATAGCACCTGTGGAGCACAGGCATTTACTTGTGATATTTGATGCTTATCAAATGTTCTTCCAACAGAGTATCCCCATGGCCATGCTTTCCTTTTTAAGAATAATCACTATCTTAATCTAATTCATCAGACTCCAAATCAATGAGCACAAGCTCAACAGCCTGTTCTGTTGTTAGCCTTATAGAATGGTAATTTCTTGGATTTTCAGCACTCTTCTTCATCATGAAAATAATTTTAAAATTGCAAAATATTATAAATTTGTGGGCGCCACTATTTTAATGTAACTTTCCACAAGTTATGTATATTTCCTGACGTCATTATTTTTCACACATTTCCGTGTCAAGCCCGCCGATCTAAGGTAGGCCCATGAGACCGAAATAGCAGTCGCTCTGGGAATGGATTATTTACACACGGACCAAAATTTCAGGATCTCGGGTTCAAAGGGTTAAACTTTTGTCTGTACCTATGTGTTTTTGTATGTATCATTTTAATAATTAATTTTAATGTTATATTGGATTCCTTGGGGAAGGAACCTGTCCTTCCAGGCACGTCACCCTGGTGGTGGATGGCTGAATGGCCTCTAGATATAAAAGTTAGCCGTGAATACTGAATAATCAGGCGTGAACCAAAACAGGTGGTTGTCACTGAGGACGAGGTGGGATAGTTGTGAGGAACAGCTGTCTGTATCAAATCACCTCTGAAGCTTTATGATGTAACAACCACCGAGATGGAGGCACTTTAACCTCTTCTCTCCCAACTGCCTCATGGGTTTAACTTTTTAGTCAAAGGCTAGTGGAGACAACCGTACACAAACTGATGGAAAGCAACGGGAAACTACGATCGTATTATCCATTGTATAATCATGCATCGAAACGACTTCCTTGTAAAAGACAACGACGTTAAAGGGGGTTCCAGAGGAATCACCTCATCCAGTTGGGAACATCATGTTCTACAGGTGATACTCGATCGTCATCAAGCTACTGTCAGCAAAATTAGAATTAAGGATAACTAAACTATGCCCAATAGGCATGTAACGGGATCCTTTACCTTTTTTACCTTTAATCATAGGAACTTGGAATGTCAGGACGCTAATACAGAATGGAAAATTAGATAACATCAAGATGAAAATGAAAGGAATGAATGTAAATGTATTAGGGCTATGTGAAATGTGATATACCGGAAAAGGTGAAATATATTCTGACAACTACAAAATAATTTATTCCGGAGAAAATAAACATGAAAGAGGAGTAGGCATAATATTAGATGCAGAAAGAGCAAGAACAGTTAAGATATTTTGGGCAATATCAGATCGAGTCCTGTTAATTAAATTGAGTGGTAGACCAGTTATCAATGTTTTTTACTAATATATGCCCCAACAGCAGATAGTACTGAAGAGGAAATTGATACATTTTACAATGAACTTGATATGGCAATGACTCAGTGTAAATCTCATGAGACAACTGTAATACTTGGAGACTTCAGTGCAAAAGTTGGAAATGAAAAAGTTGATGATGTGACTGGTGGTTATGGCCTGGGAGAAAGAAATGAGAGAGGAGACAGACTGTTAGAGTGTGCAACAATGCATGATATGATAGTAGGAAACACCTAGTTTAAACAGCATCCTAGACACCTTTGGACATGGAAAAGTCCAGGGAACAGTGTTCATAATCATATTGACTACATATTAAAATGCAGGAGATTTAGAAACTGAAATACTTGTATCTGAATTGTTAAAATAATTGCTTCATGCTTTACTTCTTATTCTGACTGTAAATGTTCATTTTTGGGCAAACTTTGGCAGAGTTTCTGATAAGTAGAAGTATTTCAGATGGTCCCTGTGACTTCTACAATCCGGACTGCACTGTATTCAGAGCATTACAGCAGGGAGTAATCTAATTGAAAGGTGAAGCCTTCTGTCTGACAGTTATTTCAGCCCTTTACCCTTTTTTTTCCCCACACTCAACAGAGGATGGAGTATGACCACTAGAGTCATGACTCCCAAGTATCATCCTTCTGTTGATTCTTTTTGACTGCTTCAACTAGTTTGTTCTACCTTCAACCACAGATTGAATCTGTGAAAACATTTATTCAGTTCTTCTTCTTCTTCTTCCTCGTTCGCCCTGAAAAGGACGGTGGTTGCGTTGTGTCTGTTTACAACGTAGCTGTGATATCTGCACCTTTCGGTCGACACATCCGACTTCTGCACGGCATTTTTTAGGACCGGGTTTGCCTTCCCATTGCGATCCGTGCTCGCTCAGCCAGCCTGCACTGCTGCAGATTGTTTCCAGGACCACCACGTGGAGGTGGAGCACGGTCTTGACCAGCTCTGGACATAGGTTTCAAATAAAAGATGCATGAGGCAAATAATCATGAAACCAATGTTAATATTTGTGTTACATATTAAATTTACTCACTGTTTGTTGTGTTGCTAACATTACTGAAAACTGTGTCAGTTTTCATATCAAGTTGGCACTTGTAAGGTTCACCAGTGTACTTGCTAGTAATCACATCAAAAGCCATTTTAGCAGGACCCTGACAGCCTTGCACACGTGGCTTCATGCAATCTGAATAATGTTGAAGGGCTCTGGGTAGAATTTTAAAGGAAAGTACAGTATGAATAGTACAGTTGAAAATGTAAGGGTTGTCAGAAAGTTTTTTCATCTTATTATTTAATAAAATACACTCAAGATTTTAATTTGTGCAAATCTAATTGCTATGTACATTTATTATCTTGCAGCTTCTCCCCATAATCACATCACTTATTGAGGTATTCATCCCAACACCTATCATTGTGGTCATACTGCCCACATATGCTTCTGACAACTGGTCATGTAGCCATTTGTAATGTCTTCTTTATGGTGTCTTATGTGTTGGATGCTTTACCAGCCAGAAAAGTGTCTGCTAGAAACTTCATATGTGTGAAGGAGTTAGTTGCTGTTAGAAATGTGGCTTAGTGACTTGCAGTATCTCACTCTGTGACCACGAGACAGGCAGCAGCTTGCTGTAACTTTCAGAAATACCGATTGGCCTAGAGTTGTCACACAATGACTGGTGGTTATGGCCTGGGATGGCATTACATCAAGAAACAGACCGTTACAACAAAACAAAACAAAGAAAGAACTGCATCTACTAACAATGAGAATTTGCCTCCAAAATGCCCAAAAAAAAACAAAAAACCAATTTGTTAGTATTCAGAACTGCATGCTTTGATGAGTCCTATTTTTGCCTTACAGCCCACATAAGAAAGTCAAAAAGTAGACTGAAATGCTTAGAGATGAAGTAGTTTCTTGAATGAGACCACTTTGATGGAAAGTCTGTGATGGTGTGGGGTGGAATTGGCACTGCCACAGGACATCTCTACATGTATTCTGTAACTTGACAGATGATAGATTTTGCAACTTACTCTCATACCATTCATACCATAGGTTGTGTCTACTGCAATCTTCTGAGATGACTGGGATCATATCATCAGTAACATAAAATTACTTCATTTGGCTTCTCTTTTTGGTCAGGCTGCCACCTGAATCACTCATTTTGCGTAGGCTGTTATCAGTGAGGACCACTGAGCACAAACCTAGATTTTTGTGAAAACATTCCAGTATTTTTGTTTTAAAACGGTTTTGAGGTTTCTCACATGATACATGTAGCCTTCGCTTTTACTGGGGTGTGAACCGCTGTCTAAAGGATGTTGATGGTGTCGTAATGACAACGGTCCAACACGGGCGATGCTATTTGGACTTGACAATAATAACGCGAATGTTTCTTTCTTGGAACGTGAAGGAAGGACTTCAATAACAAGCAGGCACGTCAACGAGTGCCAATGTGTATAGGGACGAACTCGTTAGGTTTACTGACATCATAATTTATTTAGGACGAAAATACGTTGACGACAACAGGTTACAGTACTCCAACATGGATTCCACAGTAAAAGTACATGTAGCATATATATAGGCATGGTACAGGCATAATAACTTCCTCACATAAGATCAGGGTTTGACCTTGCGTCAATGTCATGACCGTTAGGACTATTCAACCATAAAGATCTTGGAATAAATATATTGATTCTGTCCTACAATTCTGGTCGGGTACTTTAGTAGCTTGGTACCCCTGACATGGCAGATCCATACATACTTGCATATAATATAAACAACGAAGGTTATGTCCTAGTGCTTGGCTAACCTCTCTTCGTCGCCGTGACTCGTACGACGGCAATCCATATATTATTACAATCCAATAAACCGTAAAGGATGAAGCCTTGAATCCTTTATAATATTAAAATACTTTCGGTGAAATTCCCCGTTGATCCATTATAGCACCCCTTTGCAGAAAGGTGCTAGCTAGATGCCAACGAAGGATGGTGACACGAAAGTTCAAGTAAACAATTCACTTCTTACCAAAACTGGTTCGGACTTACGTGTAGTGTAATCCGACAATGACTTCTACCAAGAAGTCATTGTACCAGAAGAATAACTAACCCAACACACTGGGTATATATAGGAATATAGGCAACAGACTCAATGTCTGGCTTGAGATGCTGGCTTTCATTTTTTTAACCTCTGACGTCATCTGCCTTGCTTGGACACAAGCGCGCACGAATCCCCCTACACCAAATTGTGCATATACGTGCGTGACAGAAGACATTTATAAAAACTAGCATCAACATAAGTTGGTGCGTACTCACTCAAACGAAATAGAACCTGATGACTACCCGTGAGTGTTTAGAATACATTAAAGGAGGCATCAATACAGTCACATGTTACGAGAAAGGTCACATTTCTGTTCTGTTGTCTGTTAAATTTCCTGTCCTATTTTTAGCATCGTGTTATGATTAAAATTCATAACGATTATGTCGGTATAATAGTTGGCTCGAAAGGGCTCCTTTTCTGATAATTTTATACGGACTTACTTATTAATAAAGGAAGTGACGTCATGCCGATATGGTGTAGAGGCAGATGTGAACATTTTGAAGCAGAAGTGAGGTGATCGTCTGCAAGAAGAGATGCGGCTTGTGTTTGAATGTGAGCGGACTTATGTGTATTGAGCTCCTGCAGTATACTGTGTTTTTCCTGCATCATTCCATCACCAGGACATCAATATACTTAGTTGAGGTGTCCCTGGTTTATTATAGTCAGAAAATGTATGCCTATTCATGAAGATGTCCAGTGGACTATTAAAAATAAAGTTTGTATGATTGCCATTGACCAGAGTTTGATAGTGAAAGGACTGGACAACTACTTATTACTGCATTTGCCTTTGGGCGGGAACTGATTTCATGGAGCTTTGTGTCAAGTACAATAAACTGCATATTTGTGAATTGTGAAAGAGGTGTTTGTCAGCTCACTGCAGTTATGGTTTGTACCACTTTTGTAATGGTAATATGCTGATTCGTGTTGTTGGATTATCCCCTAGTGTATACTTTGGCCACGGAGACCTTCTCCGGAACTTTAATTAATACGACACGCATCACATCGGCATAGCCTACATGTCAGTAGGTTTTCTGTTTTTTTTTAATTTTAGTATCAGCATCCACTTTTACTCTTGCTTCATTCATTAAACAAATTTTGAGGTTGTGACAATATTCTCAGTTTCCCATAGAATACCCTTGTTTTCTTACAGATATCTTTGTGGGGTGGGGGGATGGGAAGGGGAGCATTGGCCCTCAAAATGCTGATAAATCTGCGCATAAGGTAGAAGTGTTTCTCCATTCTTGTTTCTGATCTCCAGTGCTCCCATCATATGGTGTTGAAGTGCGATTAAAGCTCAGTTGTTACATTTTCAATCTTGGGTGTCTTTATATGTGTGAGCCCATTTGTCTGGAAACATGTATGACAGTGGTGAAAGCAACCATTAGTTACTTCATACATTACTCTCTATGCAAAAGACATTTTAGTGGTTGTATCCAGCATAAGTGAAGTCTCAAATGGTATAAAGTAACTTTATATTCCAAGCCTTTTTTTGGGCCAATCCTTCTGAGGGAAAAAATGAGGAGTAGGTTGACAATAGTAGATGATGTGAGAATCGGTAACACATAGTTTTCTTCGGGTTTGCCATTTTTAATTATACTTTCTCCTGCCCCTATTTTAAATATAGCAAATTTAACTAACAAGTGAAGGAATAATAACAGGTTATAATTAACAAATGAAAACATCATCATCAGCTGCTTAAAATGGAATCCTATGAAATCTGACCAAACAGTTTGATGGTTTAGACATTGCTATAGATTTTTTCTGTCTATCATACAACCAAAACCAGAAGTAGAACCAAAAAAAGTACAGTGTCACAGCGACTGGCGTTGAAAATCTACAGAGAAATAGACGAAGATCTTGAGAATAAATGTAACAAATGATAACCAGATTATACTTAGAGAAGCACCTTTGCAAAATGTGAGTTCATACATTTATCTTGGCAGCAGCGTAGACAGAGTTAAAGGAATAGATGATACCAAATTAAGGATGAATAGGCAAAAAAGGCTTTCATTGCATTTGATATGGTAATCGATTCAGTAACAACACAGAGATATGGTTTTCAGCTTACAAATAAGGCAGTATGACAGTAAAATGGAGAACAATAAAAATGACAACCAAAAATATTACAGAATGGAAGGATGAAAATGTCATCATTATGAAATTGATAAAAAGAATGATACAGATGTTAGCGGAACAAGTGGTAAAGAAAGACATTGGCAGTGTATAAAACATCTTGTTCCGGAATCTCCAGGAAACCAGAAAAAGATGTGAGACTTAAAAAACGCATGGAATAGTTAACTGGAGATAGATATAAGAAGGGTAAAGAAGAATAAACTTCTAACAGATGGTGCAAGACAAGAGGACTTAGTATGAACTAATTGAAGGACTGTGCTCCAAAGAGAGCTGAAAGGCGAAGTAGGCAATAAATTGCTATTAATATGATTTAAGTTCAATACATTACTAATATTCTTCTTCTTCAAGTACCATGCCTGGTGCAGTAGATGATCATGTCATTCCACAACTTCCTGTCTCCAGTATTGTTATTACTCTAATATTCATACAGCTTTAAAAATCTGCCAACTGCAAATTCCACTGACATTCTAAGTTATGAAAACTCACATGCAGAGTTGGGCAGTGTTGTTAGGCTGACTAGCGTAGGACAGTTTCTGGCGCTCTCCTTGGCATATTGTCATTGCCATCATGACATCATTAGGGCTACATGTAGTTTCTTTATGTTTAGCTGCAAATGAAGAAAATCAAAACGTTGAATATATTTCTGGTGTTGTTTTTGTTATATACAAAAGATAAGCTTCAGATATTTAGCAAATGCTAAAGTGATTGACTGTATCATTTGGAATGAGGGAAAGATGTGCACTGCAAAATGAGCCATTGTCCACCTGCTTCGGATCACTATGTTTTCAGGTTTGATATTGGATGTTGGCAGTGAAAATTAAACCTGTCATCATTTACCATGTGTGTCAACATGTGTTTTTAGTCACATGAGTTAGAAGAGTTCAAAATACAAACAGCTACTTACCTGTCACAAAAGACAAATGCCCTGAAACCACCATAAATAAAAACATGACAGTCAGACTTCTTTGTTGCATATCTTTGTCTATTGGGTCTATAGAATTACAGATTTAGTCTAACTTTGTTTTACTCATTTGTTATTTGTCTGTTAAAGCGTTACCATTTTATATACTTGTTTACTAGTTAATCACCAAAGTATGGAATCACACATCTTTATTTTGGCTAATTTTGAATTTCTCTTGAAATTTAAACCTATTACTTTTCACAGGCCCTTTTTTTTTTAAAGTAAAAATTAGAAGATAAACAACACTTTTAGAATCTCACTGAAACGTAATATTATTTAGTCCTGTAGATTCCTTTCACCAGGTCTTCAAATGATCGAAAGGACAGTGAGTTCATGTGTGATTTGTCCTTGCGGTAGTTTAGAGTGCAAAATGTATGCTTTTCAAGCCAATGTTTGTTGGCTGCTTGTCAGACTGAACAGCAAGGAGTGGAGGAGGGTGAGAGGAGTGGTACTATAAACAAGAAAGGGAAGAGAACTTGCCATTTGTAAAGGGAAAACAAGACAGAAATCAAGAATTAGCTTGTCATTGGAATGGAGGAATTGCTGTAGATGGTTTAACTTTTCATTTGCTTTGCTTTATGTTTTCTTGATATTGGTTGAGATGAAGTTTTCAGCGTGAAAATACTGTAAAAAAAAGTTTGACAATATATACTAAAGTATCACATTCAAGCATAAATAAATTATACAAACCTACACAGTACGAACACTATGGAAGTTAGTATTTGAAATTTTTTTTTTTTTTGGTTATGAATTTTGTACCTTTGGTTTAGGAAAATCTCTGCAAATATTGGGGGGGGGGGGGATGAATTGTTGACATGATGAAGGCCAAATTTAAATACTCTGGGACGGAAAATGATGGGATGGGGGAAGGATAAACATGCTAGCTGTTTGTCTAGACTCAGAACTCAAACAACAGAATCAACATTAAATGTGGCCTCCTGATCTAAATACACACATTCTGCCAACTGTGTCCAAGAAATAAGGGGCTGTTTTTACAGGCATTGCTGTTCGTTTATTTGAGTTTTTGTATGCTTGGAGCAATGGATGATGGTGCTTGTTGAAATGAAGGGAGGAAAAAAAGGCCATCAATGGTCTCCATTTTAACTGGTGCCAAGTTTTGTTAATCATAGATTTTCATATTGTGTTGCAGGAGCTCATTGTAAACATTTTTGTTGTCAATTTCAAAGCAACGAACTCACAAATTCAAACTGATAATCATCAAATGTTGTATATATTCTTCATTGTTGTACGGTGTAGAAACATGGACAATGAACAAACAATTAGAGGAAAGAATTGAGGCCATTGAGATGTGAGTATATAGAAGAATGAATGGGCAAGTCTCATGGAAAGAGAATAAAACAAAGAAATCCTAGAAGACATAGGAATGAAAAGAGAATTTATGAAGGAGATCAAAATTAGATAGCTAAAATATTTTGGCCTCGCAAAAAGACATAACACCTTAATGAAGACCATAATAGAAGGAAGAGTTGAAAGCAAATGTGCAAGATAAGACAGCATTGTTAATGGGAAGATAACATCAAGAGATGGACAGGAAAGAGTCTCTTATCAAGACAAGAGACAGAAGACGTTGGAGATCCATTGCTGCCGACCTTTGATGTGAGATGGCAAGTAATGATGATGGTTGCTAAGCAATTTTCCATTCTAGTCTTGGATGAGACCATTTGCTTGCTTGTTAGCTTCTTTGTGCTGTTGTACAGGTTTCTCATATTTCCTTTGGCTGCCTCTTCCTCTGCCTCTTTTGCCAAATCTTCAGTATATTTCCTCTTTTGATGTTTCTTCTTACCTCTTTGTTAGCATCACTGTACTCCTAACTTTGGCTTTGGAGCTTCTGGTCTTGCTTCTACTTAAATCTTCTTTCTTGGTTTTTTTTTTTTCTACTTTAAATCTGATTGATGGTTTCTGCTGTTCTCTATGCTTTGTGCTGGCATTGCTATTTTTCCAGTACTTCTTCACATGTCTCATTCCATATATTTTTTATTTGTTTCCAGTGGTCTTCTGTATTCACTACATCCTCCAGATGTTTGAGCGCTTGGTATTTCATTTTGACTGTAAATTTGTCTCTTGTTTCTTGATTTCTTATATATCCAATATTAAATTGTTGTCTTTAACTATGTACTGTTATAGAGTTTTATCTTTATTTTGGCTAACAGGCGATGGTGATCAGATGCCGTATCTGCTCTTCTACGTACCTTTACGTCATGCAGTGATGATCTAAACTTCTTGTTTATGCATATATGATCAATCTGATTTTCTGGTCTGTTGATATCCATGTTGTTTTTTGTATTCTTTTATGTGGAAACTTGCTTCCCCCTATGGCCAGTTGATTTGAAATGCAGAAGTTTGTGAATAGTTCCCCATTTTTGTTCTTTGTCCCTAGCCCATGATTTCTTCAAAGCCGCTGTTGTCTGTACCTATTTTAGGGCACCCATCAGAACTGTGATATCTTCTCATTTTGTGCATGATACTTTCAAGTCTGGTGTAAAATTCTTCTTTCACTGATTCTTCTTTGTCATTGGTTGGTGCATAACGCTCTATGATGTTTATCTTTATCTTCTTTTTTGCTGTTTTAAATGTTGCTGTTATAATTCTGGGTCCTATTGCTTCCCATGCTATGAGTGCTTTCTGTGCTTCCGTACATAGCATTAGAGCCACCCCTTTATTGTGGTGGACACTTTCTTCCTCATGTCCAGAGGACAACATTATTTCTCTTGTGATCAGTTTCTTCCTCTCTATACATGTCCACCTTGTCTCGCAGAGTCCCAAATAACTATTTTATAATTCCACATTTCTGCCGCCACTTGGGCAGCTTTCCCTTGTTAGTTTAAAGTATGAATATTCCAGTTGCCAGTTCTGGAGATTTCCATACCAGAAAAAAAGGTTAGTTGGCAACCCAGACTCTTTTCGACTCTCTGTGTTGCATCATTCGCTTCTTTACCAGAGGACCTCTTTTATCTTGGATGGCTGAATTATTGTTTGTTGAAGATTTTGTGGTTTTAAGAATGTTCTACAAGATGGGGTAACTGGCCACATTCTCAACCCTCCTTAGTTGCCACTTACAACATATCCATTGTAAGTTTACAATGTTACTATTCTTTTGCTCCCCTTTCATACCTTGGTAACACACAGGCAACTTTGGAAACTGATGAAGCATAATTGAGCTCCCCTAAAGTTCAATTTCCTATTAATGAAAACATGAAATGCAGAATTCTTCATGAAAGACAACTTGCAGAACCCTTTTAGATATAAACTAGAGTGTGGACAGGGATGTCTATTGTCACCATTTCTCTTGTTCCTGGCTATAAATTGGATTCTGAAAACAACAGTGTCAGTCAACAGAAAGTGAATTCAGTTGACAAAAATAGCATGATCTAGATTTTGCAGATCACCTGGTTCTTCTTTCCCATACCATAACCAGATGCAAGATGAAATGAGAACACGTGATGAGAGGTTACAGCACTTTGGTCTAAAAATACACACAGAAGAGACAAAGATTATGAAAATAAATTCAGCACATGATTGGCAGATGCATTTGGAGAAACATCACTACAAGATGTGTGCTGAGAGATTTATCTTGGCAGCAGTATAAACAAATGGAGGAACAAACAGTGCCATCAGAATAAAAAAGGCAAATGGAGCTTTTATTACATTTGGAAATAATGGAAGCCACATGAAGTCAAGTCCAACAGAAAAATAAGAATCTTCCACTCACATGTCATGTCAATCCTGTTGTATGGTCCTGTAACATGCACAAAAACAAAAATAACAATGAACAGGTTACAGCCCTTCATTAATGAGTGCTTGTGCAAATTAGAATTGAAATGGTGTGATAAGATCAGCAACGTGGAACTGATGGAAAGAAGCGGATAAATACCAGTGGAACAAGAAGTGAGGAAAATCTGCTGGCGTTGAATAAGATACATTGAGAAAACTAGTTCATAGTGTTACAAGGCAGTCCTTGTTCTGGAATCCTCAATTTAAAAGAAATAGAAGGCTGAAAAACAAGGAAGAGAAGGATTCTTCTGAAAACTCAAGAGATTCAAGTTTTTCATTCTTTTACCCTTGAGGCAAATGGAGATGAGGTTTTGAGCTTTCTTGCAATCCCAACTCAGTATTCTCAGCTGGTGAAGGTCACACCAGACCCACTTATTAGCAGGTGATGCAATGCCACGAGAAGGTTCGTCTTCTATTCTGATAGGGGGTCAAGAGAAGGATAAAGAAGAATGAAAAGACCTTGAAAAGCCAAGACAGGAAATTTGAAATGAATTTGTTGAAGGCCTATTCCGCACAATGACCTAAAGTGTCATGAATGAATTGGTCTATGTTAACTTAGTGAGTCTGCTAGAAATCCATTCATTTAATATTAGTGTGCAAAATTTTTTTACAGAATTTTATATCACTTTCAGAATGAGTTGTTCCTGTTAGTGACAGACCAAGGCTTCCTCACAGAGAGTAATGTAGTTTGGGAGACTCTCTCAAATGTGGATGGAGACTGCCACTTTACTGATGCTACATTTAGAACATACACTAAGCCAGCCCCTCCCACTGCTCCAGTTCCTGACCCAAGTGTTCCAGTTGGCAGCCCAGAACAAATAGATCATGAGTAAGGTTGTTGTTGTTTAACTAGGGATGCTGAGCTTCTCGCTCTTTTACAGCCAATACCAAGTTGAAGACTCGGTATTATCTACACAGTAGATCTAGGCTTTTCTGCCATTCCAAAACATGCTGAAGTCATGAGCTCCAGTTTGGCTTGCATTTAAAGGATCATCACATCTGGTCCCAAGCTAGGAGTAAGAAGTGTGTGGCACATCGTGCATTCCCCGCCATCCAAGGGGGCTCTCCAACTATGCAAAGCTAAAATACTGTCCTCTGGTTCTGGGCTCTCACAAGGAATTGTCACATCCTGCACACAGCCACATCTCAGCTCCCCCTGCCTATCACTGGGTCCATAGTGAGATCCTCCTGCATGCAGTCAACCAGGTCAAAGCCAAAGATTCACATCTGGGGCTCAAGTGACTTCTCCAAGCTTAGTGTGCAATGCTGGGTTCTCAACAAGTTTCACCACAGGGGGAATCCCTGGAAGTGTGTGGATGATTTCAAGAGTCAATGAGGGTATAATTAGCCTCACAGACAAGTTCTGTTCCACATATGTATATTGTAGCATTGTGCATAGCTGGTGGTCATATAATGATGACTCCAGATATGCCTCCATGCATATGAGTAAGGTTAAGGGCATCCACGGCAGTGAAAATCAAGTTTCAAGTACAAAATATTGATTTTTTTACTTTTGAGCTTATTTTTTTAAATTATCATTGAGGAATCAATTGAGCAAGGTTTTATGGCATAAAAAATGCATTAGATGTGTCAAAAAGCATATTTTCCACACTCCCCCCAAGCTAATTTGCAAATTTGTGCCGAAAATGCAAGATTTGCCTCTCAATAATACCTTAGTTATGCTGTCAGCATCATGGAGTATGTGGTATCGATGAAATGGGAATGTCTTTATCTCCCCGATTATAGCAAATTCAAAACCTTTCTTTCACATAGCTCTGCATAATTTGGCATTCAAAACCCCCCTTATTTTACGCTAACTTCCTTATAAGGATTGGTCACGCAGTGACCTCATTCATGACCCATTCACATTTATCTTTTTCATTGATCATAACAACGCGCTGATTGACCAGCGCTATTTCGGAAGATAACCACAACTTCCGCCATAAACAAAATAAGTCTTTGTTCAGTGCAACGTGATGTTTTTCATCGACAGTTCTCTCTTTATTACAATCTAAATCTCATCAAATAGTGTTCTATTACTTCAAAATGGGAAGAAAAGGTATGAAAGCAAGGCTAGAACAACTTGCTGCTGCTAGAACACGTCGGCAGTGTGTAATTTCCAGCAATGGTGCGACCGAAGCAACAGTGAATGATAACCAGACTGATGTAGGCTCATCATCAACGAATTTCTGCATACCAGTATCTGATAGGCCTATAGTTCTAATCGCTGACCCAGTAGTGCCTTTTACCCCTGCCCCAAGTCGATCTCATATAAAAATGAACTTAAGCACGAGCAAGAATGGTACTCCTCCTAAAACTGTCTGTGCCCAACCTAAACCTACGTACAGAACCATTGTGGACATTTCTTTCATCAACAACCTGCTCACCAACGTGTGCAAGCAGAGCACATTGCACACAAGAACTGACAACACCAAGTCAAAGGGTTTCTCTCTCTTCCTGGAAGTTGTGTGCCACACATGGGAAAAAGCAATTTTTGGAACATACACATCCGAGAGGGAACCAGAAGGCCGTGGCCCTCGGTGACATGCAATCAACAAATCTGCTGTTCTTGGTGCTCTCATGTCTGGAATGGGCCCATCTATTGTCAGTCTCTTCTGTGAGAACCTGGACTTCCCTGGCCTGCGCCAGAAAACATTTCATAAATATGCAGATAAAATTTTTGATCATTTGGATACTATGCACAACTCTACAGTATTTCAACATGCCCTCGGCATCGTCTGAGCTGAACATGCTAAGATTCAGCATCGCACCATCAATAAAAAAGAAGTCATTGACATCGCTGTCAGCTTTGATGGAACTTGGCTAACTACTAGAGGTCATAAGTCACTGATAGGTGTTGGCAATGTTATCAACACCTTGACTGGCATGGTCATCGATACGCACGTTATGTCTTCCTTCTGTCACACCTGCGAGACTACTAGACAGTGGCAACTGAAAAACCAGCCTGACAAATTTGAACAATGGAAAGCAGAGCATCTGAAGGACTGCTGCCATAATTACGAAGGGTCAGCCGAAATGATGGAGGTAAAAGCCTGTGAGGTTCTCTGGCTTTGTCCAGTGGCAAATCACAAGCTACGCTACACTGTTTTGCTATCAGACGGCGATGCCAAGTCCTACAACAGACTCTGCAACATCAAACCGTATGGTCCAGAAGTTGACAATCAAAGAGGAGTGCGTCAACCATGTCGCAAAGTGATTAGGCACTGCACTGAGGACACTCATTACTGACACCAGGAAACAAAAAGTCACCCTTGGGGGAAATGGCCATGGTCGTCTGACCCAAAATGCCATACAAAAACTGGGTATTTACTACACCAGGGCCATCATAGTACAGCCCCAGAGATGAAACATGCTATCTGGCTTCTACCATGGGTATTCAACAAATGACAAACCCCAACATAATTTTTGTCCGCCAGGCAAAAACTCCTGGTGTTTCTGTCAGGCTTCCATAGCCAAAGGAGAAGTTCAACTTTGGAGAGTTCAATTTTGGTCCATCAGCCAGTGCAGAAATAAAAAGCTGTATGGCCAAGCATCTGGAACAAACTCAAAACGCCTTGGACAGGTGCGACTAAGGAAACGTCTGGCCAACAGCCAGAAATATGAGGCTGATAAACTTGTAAAAAGAAGAAAAATTATACAAGAGAGTTAACCGATTAATTATTGGGCACAGAGATGTGGTTTTACAGAAAATGTTAAAAATACCATGGACATCTAAAAATAGTAATGAGGATGTCCTGAAAGAGGCCAATGTGCAAAGGAAGCTTATTCCTTATGTTAGAAGGATGCAATCCACTTTCTTTGGGTTTATTATGAGGAGAAGAAGAAAGCTGAAATATATTGTGACAACAGGAAATATTGAAGGAAAAAAGAGATAGAGGATGGCAAAGAGAGAAGATACTGGACAGTTTGACATGGTATGGAAAGAAGTCAGTAACAGAATTGATAAATAGTACTGGAGACATATAGGAAAGAATAAAAAGTAAGGAAGACAGCGAAATCCAAGAAGAGCAGTTTGGTTTTAGACGGAACAGCGGAACAAGAGAGGCAATATTTTGCCTAAGAATATTAGCAGAAAAATATACAGAGGTCCAAAAAAGTATGTACATGTGCTTCATTGACTATAAGAAGGCTTTTGACAGAGTCCATGATGAGAAAATAATTGAATGCCTCGAAGACATAGGTATTGATGGAAAAGATATAAGAATACTCAGTAACCTTTATTGGGAGCAAACTGCCACAGTAAGATCTGGAAGGAATTATTCACCATACATAGACATAAAAAGAGGTGTCGGACAAGGTTGTGTGCTGTCCCCCTGCCTATTTAATCTATACGCCGAAAACATTTTCAAACAGATACAGGAAATACCAGGACTGAACATCAGTGGAAGGTCAATAAACAACCTTAGATATGCAGATGATACCGTATTGTTAGCTGAAAGCGAACAGGAGTTACAAGAACTAGTGAAGCAAGTGAACAGTATAAGTCATGAATATGGATTGGACATTAATATTGAGAAAACAAATACTATGATAATCAGCAAAACAGACGATAAACCCACATTAAAGATAAGCATAAATGGGAAAATCCTGGAACAAGTCAAGAGCTACGTATATCTTGGTCATATAATAACAGAAGATGGCAGATGTGAAACAGAAATCAAGAAGAGAATAGGAATGGCCAAAGCTACATTCAACAACATGAAACATATACTGACATCTAAACAGTTATCTCACAAATTAAAACTGAGAATCATAAAGTGTTATATATATATATTCTGCATTACTGTATGGTGTAGAAACTTGGACTATGAATAAGCAATTGGAAGAAAGAATTGAGGCTCTTGAAATGTGGATATAGAAGAATGGGGCGTATCTCATGGAAAGAGAAGAAAACAAATAAGGAGGTCCTAGAAAATCTAGATATGAAAAGAGAACTAATGAGTCAAAGTTCGACAGCTAAAATACTTTGGCCACATAAAAAGGCATAACACCTTGCAGAAGACCATAATAGAAAGGAGAGTTGAAGGCAAACGTGCAAGGGGAAGACAGCACTATAAGTGGGAAGATAACATCAAGAGATGGACAGGAAAGAGTCTATGAGAGTGCACCACCTAGACAAGAGACAGAAGACGGAGATCCATTACAGCCAACCTTGTTGTGGAGATGGCAGCTGATGATGATGACTGGAGACAGGAAGTTGTGGAGAGACATGATCACCTATGCCACCAGGCATGGTACTTGAAGAAGAAGAACTTAGGATTGAGAATTTGTTAAAGATTGATAGTAAGGAACAGTTTCAAAAGTACTGACTTTAGAGTTAGGTTAATGCATTTTGAGTTCTTGTCTGAGCTGTGTTTCAACTACATTACAAATAATTAGACCATTTTTTTTAAAAATGTTAAATTATTCACTGCCCTGTATGTACATGTGCTTCATAGTATACCCAAATGAACTTTCATATATGAATCCCTTCAAATAATGTCTACTTCTGCAGTTATCAGGTTGCATTGTTTCTTCAAGAAGAAGATGCTTCAATGCAGGGTCAAGCATGGGGGAGTGAGCTACAACAGGAACAAGCTGTATATACATATGCTGAGTGAGTTTAGTTTGATATAAATTTCTGCTACTTAGGAACTTTTTATACTTTTAAATCAGTGCAAAGTTTTATTAACTTTTACATATTTCATGATTTTTCATATGCAGCTCATGTCTTAAACCAGGGTAATGTTAGATTGGGAAATGTTTAGTGCTGGAACAGAATTTAAGTCAGGAAAATTTGTTTTAATGAAATGCAGTTAATATAAACGAAAGTTGTCTTAAATGTGAATTTAACAGTGAACAGATCATTTGATTTTTTTTTACAGTGAACGTCTTACTGTTAACTACATTTCCTAATGTATTATTCTTTTGTTTGTTTGTTTGCTTTTTATTGCCATGGCAAGTATGCTTCTTAAAAATGACATGTACATATGTGACAGATTATTGTGCATGTGCCAAGTCAGCCAGTTCATTTGACCATTCATGTGAATACCAAAATAATATTCACTTTACAGGCTTTTAATTATAGCAAATATTTGTCTGATTATATGTTTAAACCACCCTGGGGATCTCTAAAGAGACAAAGAAAGAATAGGGCTACTGCACCCTAAGGCATGTCTTACAAGGTGACTAATAGGAGGTTGTGCATGTAAAACATATAGCCACAGAAACCAGGGCTGCAAGAACATGTGACTTCTTGGTGCAGGCTTCCTAAAACTGCAGTGATGGCTCCATGCTCTGTAAGGTGTGCAAAGGAAAATGGTAATGTATAAATCAAGTGGTTTTTTTTGTTAAAAAAGCTTTATTATTGCTTTCATGGCCTTGGCAAAAGACATTTATAAGGAATGATGGACTGTATGGATTGAGAAGCATGTCTAACCATATGTTTATGAATGGAAGTTGCATTTCTCTGTGCGTTTTCAAGCCATGGGACAAAATAGATATCTTAAAATGTATTCTGCACTTACTGGCTTGTGACACTGGGCCTCAAGTAAATATCCAAAGAAAAACGCTAAATTATCACATTATCATGTAATAATATAAAAACTGGTTTTGTTCAGAAACCCTCAGGAAGTCACAGATTACAAATACAAGTCGCTAGCTTGTAAAAATAGACAATTTCAAAACACGTCAATGTGAGGGAAAAGAAAATATCATTTACACAGTTTTATTGTCATGAACATCATTGTGGCGTTCTCAATAATATGTTCATAAAATTAGCCAAGTAAATGTCTAGTAGGTGTAACACCAACAGTAAATCATCAAATAAATGCTCCAGTGACAGATACAATAAACACTTTATTGTCGATACATTACTCCAATATAATAGATGTTCATCAAGTTAACACACTTGAATAGTGTCCATTCATAGGACCTAGGCAGTCAATATATAATTCAAGAAGCGAACTGTTCTGTCCGTCTTGCGTCCGCACGGAAGTCGTTTAACACAACATTATTGAAATCATGAATGAATCAAGTAGAGCTCAAAATATACTTCCTGTCAATAAATATTTCATCTAGCAATCACACACATTGCTAATTCCTCATGAAGTAGAATCATACAGCAGACATAGAATATAATCCAAGAAATTACACATTCCACTTAGCCATTCCGACTGAATACACTGCCCTGTAAGTTATCTCCCTTTTTCACGCACATTCCTGTGACACTCTAGTTGAACACCGCAGCGTTTCAAAATAACGAAACATTGAGGTGCACAAAAAGATGTGTAACATTATTACCCATACATGCCACACCTCAGAGATGAAAAACCTGTACAAAAAATTAAAAAAACCTGTACAAAGACCCGCAAAACCTGTACAAAGACCCGCAAAACCTGTACAAAGACTGAAAAACGTAACAAAAGAGTTTATTCATGTAAAAGTATATTCAATTAGATGGTTCTGCACCATCATAGTGACATGCGGCCTTTGCCTTTTTAAGCATGTCTTCACTTGCTTTAAAACCTAAACAACAAGAGTTAGAATTTATTTTGCATAGTAAATACAAATATTAATAATCAATTTGAAAAATATAATTATTTGTAATTTTAATATTATATAATGAAATAGAATCTTGGAAAAAAATTAATACAATTTATGGTTGAAATGAAGAACAGTTGCTGTGTTTTCTATAGTGCCTTATAAAAGTACAGGCCTAAAGAGACCAGTAATAAGCATTATGGGTTAGGAATCTTAAATTTAAAATCTAATAAATTTTTTGCTAAAGCTGGTAATGAAAATATAAACTAGCGCTGGCGTAATATTAGCCTGTATATTTTCTACCGAACTTCAAAAATTGGAATAGCCGTTAAAGCCCAACTGGTAGTTTTAAATAGACCTTCCCATACAAATTTTAGTGTCAATCAAACATTGATAGTAGGCTAATTAATTATTTAATAATTATAAATCATTGAATGACCGTAATGATGACCACCAAAGGCAAAATAACATTGTTTTTTAAAGAAACGAAATTAAAACTAAGAAGAGAAGTAGGCTAACTCCAAATAAACTTTTCTCTGATCGAGTTAAGATGTAAATTTTCCACGCTATTGTGGTTTTTTTTTCTTTTCAGTTTCATAATTTGGTAATATCGGAATGACGTTCGCCGAATGCTCCGCGTGTATTTTCGTACCATTTAGATTTAGGGTTAACCCTAGCTGTAACCCTAATTATAACTCTAAATGGTACGAAAATACATGCGGAGCATTCGGCGACCGTCATTACGATATTAGGCTACCCATAATTTGTAGGCTATTGTATTATTTTTCAAATTTACATTTCTTACGCACTTTCTACAAGTTTTAGTGAAATCAAATAATATGTAGTGGTATCAGCCTTTTTTTTTTTACCAGCCGTAAATAATAAATTATGCTAAACCTTAGGGGAAAAGAAAGCATAGGCCTAAGTTATCTGACAGTTAAATCTAACTTCATCTAAACAATGTTATTGTAATATTTTTTTAAAAATGAATTACTTACCAATACTAAACTGGAAATTAATCCTAAACAATAGGCTCGACTCAAAAAAGATTTCAGTGCTGCGTAATCGTTCAAATAATCAGTAACCTCGCGCTAGCTTTAGCGAAAACTTGTGAATGAACACGCCACGTACATCCCGCGGCAATTGAAAAATAGGCAGCTTGATTTTCATTGGTTATTTTTTTTTTTATCCACTTGGCTTAAAATCTCGCCGAATCTCATGACGCAAATTGTGTAGTGGCACAAGATTTATATGTATATTTAATAATTAGGCGAAAAAACCCGTACAGACCCGTGTACGGCCCGTACACATCTGAAAACGCAAACACCCCGTACAGATTATGGGTAAACCTTTAAGTGTGGCATGTATGATTACCCCTCCCCCTCAAGAGAAAACTACCGGTTTTCCAAGAAGGGTGGCCAACAATGTATTCTGGAACTCTCTCATGACCATCTAAGTCATGTTATATATATAGTTATGTTAATGACTGAAGTCAATAATAATAATAATAATAATAATAATCAACACATTATGTCAAGAATAACCTAAGTGTAGTAGTGGACCTAATGCAATATATTTAAAAAATAATTACCAATACAGTTCACTAATTTACTAAAATGTTCTCTTGTAAGTAAATAGAGAAAATCTATGAATGAAACTAAATGTTCTTGCAGTAATCACGAGTTTCACCATTAGCATAGTTCCGAAATAGTAAGGTTCATAAGTACGCACTCAGTGTAACTATCACTCTGTGTATTATGTTCATGTCACGTTACTGTCCTAATCATGTATAACACATCTGGATAATGTGTCAGCCAAAACATTCCTGCTACCTGTTATAGGAAAAATTTTATAATCATAAGATTGTAGAAGGAGAGCATATCTGGCTACACGCTGATTTGGAAACTTGGCAGTTTGCAAATATGTTAATGCCTTGTGGTCAGTTTGCAGGACAAACTGTGCACCCAGTAAGTAGCGCTGAAGCTTGGTCATACACCATACCAAACCCAGCAATTCCCTTTCAATGGCGGGGTACCTGGATTCTGTCGAACTCAGTTTTCGGCTAACATATAAAACTGGATGAATAACTCCGTGAAAGTCTTGCATCAGGCACCCGCCAATTCCTTCCGAAGATGCGTCAGTCCTGAGAATGAATGGTAAACGCATGTTAGGCAATCTTAAAATAGGTGCATTAGAAAAACAAATTTTAATGTGGTGTAATACTCTGTCGCAATTTTCATTCCATAGGATTTTACTAGGAGAGCCCCTTCTAGTTAAAGAAGATAGAACTGACGTAAAACGGAAAGTTATGTAAGCTGATTTAGAAGAAAAGTCAAGAGTACTGAAACAATGTACCCAACGACAGTTGTGTACAATCCACCAGAAAGTGCATCATAAGTTCCATACGAACAGTAATGCAAAAGTTACTAAGATGTGACTCTGTACAGCCCTAACAGTTGAGATACACCAGACCCAAAATATGGAAGAGATTGGGGAAAAAAAAACGCACCCGAGAACGCAACTAAACTGTTCGTGGTGCTGAATGTTTCACCAATTTTACATCAAGACAATGATTCCGAAAATAAGATCCGTTAGTAAGACTGACAACTCTGTGAGCCTCATTATTGTTATAAAAGTAAACAAAGGCACCTTTATGAAAAGAATTGTTGATAGAGACCAGATGCACAAATTTGACGTCAGCTGTGGACTGAAAAAATTGCCCCAGTGCGCGCCAGGTTGTGCATGGTGGTAAATTTCGCACTTGTACGGTGCGAGTGTGAGCACTGTAACCACTAAAAGAGACTCGAGTAAACTGAAATTTTGCACAAGAGTCATTAGGAAAGCTTACTGAACGAGAAGTATTGATATTAGTTTCCTTAGTACATGTTGCACTGTACTGATTAGAATTAGTCTGGTTAATTATATGTACGTTACTATAATCATTCTTTTGTAGCTGTTTCTGTGTGACCTGACTGTTGCGTGATAAATTCTCGCAACATCGTTTTGTTTCAATGTCTGTTTTATAACGCAAGGGCAACAACTGCTTGGAATTTATAGTCACTTTTCTCGGTAAGCATTTGTCTTCTCGCGTTGGTATCGAATGCAGTTAAGTTTGAGCTGTGGTCATTTTTGCGCTGGACTGCGCATGACTTGTCTTGTTGTTTGGTCGATCGGTTTCCGCCCACGACTAGTGGAGTGAGCGATTTGGAATGGCGAAAGAGATGCCTCGTTGAAGAGGGGATCTCCGCTATTTTTTGTTCTGTCAGGGATGTGTAGTCCTCTTAATGGATATTTCGTTTATTCGAGATAATACCTCTAGTGTTTTCCCACATGTCGGGAGGCGTGATATTTCTGTGTATTTCATGAAAGCAAGGTAAATTGACTTTTTCATTAACTCTATCGATTTTGGGTCGTGAGCGATTTCGATTCATAGCCTGTCTTCGAAAGTCGTCGTCACGAGATGTTTTTTCCCAGCTCACATGTCGCTGCATTGTACTGCATCGGTTGATGCATGTACCAAGGACCATTACTTGCTACTTTGTTAAATGAACTAGGTTTGGAAAACCTTTATTATCTAGAGGATATTTTTGAGGACATTATTTATACTTCGGCAGACGTGTCTGTCTTGCTGAAGTCAAACTAAGGAGAGTGAACTGATCTCATACATCTGGTTATCTCCTGGCTGTTATAGAAAAGGATGGAGTTTTCCACCTGACTACATTTACAGCACTATGAAATATAACATGCATCTGACTCATCATTGTAATGCTGTCTACCGTCTATTGCTGTATTGAATGTTGCTGTGATAATGACTGTTTGATGTGCCTACACATTTGCGTAACCATTTTGTCACTGTGGCGTCCACAATAAATAATGAAGAAAAACGTCAACGGCTGTTTCAAGACTCATTGACTTTATACGTCGTGAGTTTACTGACGTCCTATGTGGATTGCCCTGTTATTGTTGTATGAACATTGTTTTGACTGAACACATCTACACACTACACAAAACCAGACATGCGGATACCATCCATCATCATATGGCATCACGCATCATTTGGTGGCCATAAGCTGGTTTGATTCTGGTACCAGCAAACACGGGGTCCCTTACCCACTTCATTTTCAACAAGAATTCATCAGCATCCTTCAAGAAATTAACATTCTTCAATACAGTCAACATCTTCAAAATTTTCAAAGTACTCGGCGTTGCCCGGTAAAAGTCAAAATTTCAATTTTTTGACGGAAACAAGAATTTGACAGTACCCGGCGTTGTTACATGTTGCCGGATAACTCGGACTGCTGTTATCTTTTACGCAAGTCAAGCAAGTTGCTGCTGTCAAGGTTCCAGTGCTGTCGTTTTTTGAGAAGGTCAAGTGCCGGTTGAAACGGGTTGTTTTCTGAAGAAGGCCAAGTACCGATTTCCATCAACTTACTTTTGGATTAGAAGGTCAAGTGCCGAAACAACTCAACACACAGTATTTCAGAAGCTCTTGTACCATCGTGTTAGCAGTGGAAGCAGTTCAGATGTGCCATCATCGTTGGAGCTTCGCTCTTTAGGACGTTGATTGACATCCGTTTTTCTGCTGTTCTACGATTGGAAGCCTATAAGTTAAGTGGCCTGTTTGTATGTAAACTGTGCCCTTATACTTCTGCTGAGTCTTCTGTGTATCATCTCATTCTATATGTTATATGTCTATATGTTATTTGTATATTTATATGTTTATATTTCAGCGGGTTCTCGGTTGGGTGGTGTCTCCGTTAGATTATGCCACGTCATAGAGGTCGTCTATTGTGAGCGTTTTCTGTAGGGTTTGCAAATTTCCGATACTGGAATTTGCTAAGCGACTTCTGTTGCTATTTATGTTAGCTGTGATGACATGTTTTAATATTGTTTTCGTTATTATTTCGCATTCTTTAGTTTTGTTTTGATTTGTTTGTATTTGTTAGCCTACTCTTGTCTATAATTTAGTTTCATACAACATTTTTGTTTATACACTGTGGTGTCATGTATTTTGTTTAATTCTATCGCAGATATCGTCACATTTTTTGTGATATTTCATTAATTTCTGCTTTATTTTTAGTTGATTTCTGCGAAAGTTTTTGTATTGTTGCTGATCTTTGTTATTGTTTACATTGTTATTGTTTACATTGTTTGTATTGTTTACATTTTCAATGTTTACATTCTGCATGTGTTTACATAGTCATTGTTTACAGTTATAGTAATTAGTTAATGGGCTATGCTAATGCACTGTTACTACTACACTGATGATAAATGAATGATGAATAGTGTCGTGCACTATTGAATGAGAAGTGCACTTATGATCAAGAATTGAGTGCTGATATTTCATATACAAGTTCTTTGATTGGAGACTTGTTTCCCACAGAGACTGGGATAATATAAGGTGATGTGAATATACAAGTGCTTAATTAAGACTTGTTACACTTAGGTTTGAAATAAATTAGTTAATTATTTCAGGTTTTGGACTCATATGTTAGACAACATGTCTACATTTGAGCACTTTATTGAGCAGGGTAAATTGCTTGGGAAGACTGGTGATAAGTTAGAAGAATTTGCAACTGCTCGATATGATAAAGCAATGGAAGATGAACAAAAGAAACTGCATATGGAAGCTGAACAAAAGAAACTGCAGATGCAGGTGGATGAAAAAAGATTCCAAATGGAAATGGAAAAACAAAAAAGGGAATCAGAAGCTGAGGAAAGAAAACTCCAGCTACAGCTAGAAGCTGAGAATAAAAGACTTGAAAAAGAGGCTGAGAATAAAAGACTTGAAAAAGAGGCTGAGAATAAAAGACTTGAAAAAGAGGCTGAGAATAAAAGACTTGAAAAAGAGGCTGAAAATAAAAGACTTGAAAAAGAAGCTGAAAATGAAAGACTTCAAAAAGAGGCTCAGGCTGAGGAAAGAAGATTACAGAGAGAGTCTGATGAGAGGAAAGAGAAAGCAAAAATGGAACATGAAGAAAAGGTCTTAGCTTTAGAGTTGGAAAAATTGAAATTGACGAGCATGAGTAATGGTAATGATTCAAACAAGGGTTCATCTTCTGGTAAGGCTAATAATGATACTTTTAAGATTAAGTTACCAACATTTAGTCCTTCCAGTGATGACATAATGTTCTATCTGGACAGATTTGAACAAGCATGTACAGCTCATAACATAGACAAAGCAAAATATGTTTATCAGTTATCAGGGATACTGACAGGTAAAGCTCTAAGTATATTAAATATGGTGGATGAACCTGACAAGAACAATTATGAGGTTGTCAGGGCCGCTTTGTTAAAGAAATATCAGCTTAACGAAGACGGCTATCGTCTACAATTTAAAAACATGTTACCTGAAAATGGAGTTGAATTCTCCGAGTTTATTGCAAGAATACGCATTACTTTCTCACGATGGGTTGAACTATCTAAGACGGAAAAAACTTATGAAGGACTTATGGACTTAATACTTAGAGACAAAGTCATGTCGTCTGTCAATGAGTCTTTCCTTGCTTTCCTTCATGAACGTAAACCTAAAACAATAAAAGAAATGGAAGATTTCTGTTGCCAATACGTAACTGCGCACCCACACATAACCATGGGTAACTCTAAGGTGAAAGAAGGTTTACCAGTTGCTTCGGCAGCTCCGTATGGTCAAAACTTTGCTCGTAGATCCCAACAAAATTTTGATAGAAAGAGTAGCGGTAATTTCTGTCAAAATCATGGAAATCAATTTCATGGTGATTCTTCTTCGAAGAATTGGAGACAACCTGATAGTACTCGTTACTATCACCCTAATAATTATAAGCATTTCAAAAGAGGATATGGTAATAGAGGTTATTCCTGCCGAAGACCTCAGAACCAAACAAATAGATGTTCGCATCAATGTGAACATGATAGTAATCGTGGAAACTGGAATTCGAACCAGGATAACAATTACAATAGAGACAATAATAACTGCAGAGATAATAATAACTCTGATAACTTCAGAGGTAATAATAGTCGGGGTAGATCTCAACACAAAAAAAAGAGATATCAGCAGGCTAATGCTGTACAACAGGAAACTGAGGGAGCCTGTAATCATGTTGTTGATAGTAAAAACTTTGACGCTGTCACTGGTTCTGCTTTTGACTTTGAGAGAGCAAACAAATGCCCCCAATGCAGTACTTTATTCGAACCGGGTACCATAACTACTTTGAGTTGTGGTCACCCACTTCCCGCTCTTCCTGCTGCTGTTGCGCATGACGGGAGGGGTTCTTTAATTCTACATAAGGGTCTTGTTAATGATACTCCGGTCTCACTACTTTTCGATTCCGGATGCACCACTATTGGTGTTAGACAATCGCTTGTAGATCCATCTTGTGCTACAGGAAGGGTTATTAAATGTGTCACATTTGGCGGCACTCTAGAAAAATATCCTACTGCTGTAATTCGCATTGCCACTCCTTTCTTTACTGGAGATGTGCATGCTTGTCTCTTACCTAATCCTATTGCGGACCTTATTATTGGTCGTATTCACGGAGTTAGGGAGTGTACCCCACAGCAGATTGCTGCTTGGGAAGATAATAACATGCAAGCTACAAATGCAGTAGTTACAAGAGCACAAGCTCTACAAACACCCGAAACTTCACTGAATAGTGATAATGAAGTTGATAGCCAAGATAGTCACTTAGTAATCACTCGTGACTCTTTCATAAAATTGCAAGAAGAAGATCCTTCTTTAAAAAAATTCTTCGTTCTTGCGAAGAAAGGTGATCCGAATCAGGATACAAATAGAAAATCTTGGATTGCAATGAGAAACGGCGTACTTGTACGTATGGTACAAGATTCGACTACGTCGGCACATTCGCAAATTCTTGTTCCCAAGAGCATGAGAGTCCAAATATTACAACATGCTCATGACTCGCAATGTGCTGGACATATGGGTTTTGCCCGTACGAAGTCGAGAGTCCTTGCGGCTTTCTTTTGGCCTTTTGTCAATAAGGACATTCGTATTTACTGCCGATCATGCAAGGTATGTCAGGAGGTCAAATCTAGAGGACCACGACATGCTGCGCCTATCCAGGCTGCTGACATTCCTATTCGGCCGTTTCAGAAAATGGCCATAGATATTATTGGCCCTTTTAAGGTCAAGTCGGCCAGAGGACATCAGTTTATCCTTACATGTGTCGATATGTGCACACGTTGGCCAGAGGCTATTCCTCTTAAGAGCATATCTACTACAGATATCGCAGATGCTCTTTGGTTGATATTTTCTCGCTTGGGGTTCCCCAGAGAAATATTGTCAGACCATGGCACTCAACTCATATCTGACACTATGTCACAGGTAATGTCTACCTTACATATTGAACGATCTCTCAGTAGTATCTACCATCCTATGTCTAATGGGTTAGTTGAGCGTCTGAATAGAACGCTCAAGACTTTGCTTGGTAAGATAACTGAAGATCATCCTCAAGATTGGGACAGGGTTTTACCCGCGGCTCTCTTTGCCTATAGAGAAGTCCCTAATGAACACACAGGATTTTCTCCCTTCGAACTTGTCTTTGGCGCGCGTCCACGCGGCCCTATGTCTTTATTACACGATCTCATCACTGCCGATGATATTAGCGATGAAACTCAATCCTCATATGAGTATGTCATTGCTCTTAGACAAAAGATCATTGAGGCATGTAAGCTAGCAACTGCTTCATCAGAAATTGCTAAAGAGAAGGCAAGGCAGTTTGCTAACAAGAATAGATGTCTACGACAACTTTGTCCAGGTGACAAAGCATTCGTCCTACTCCCCAGTAGGGAAAATAGACTTCTTATTGCATGGAAAGGTCCGTATGCAATAGTCTCTCGGATTTCCGATGTTGACTATGTGGTCGATATTGATGGAAAGCATAAAACTTTCCACATAAACATGCTTTCGGAATTTCACGAACGTCCGGACTATTTGCTGCCTATTTTCCAGGCAACGGATGATGCTCCTGCACCTCACGGTCATTATTCATCCCTGTCTGTCATTCAGGATGAGGAAGCTACCTTCTCTGATGTCAACCTTCCCCTTCCAGTGGTTCCATTACATTCCACGGAATCTTGGAAAAACGTTTCTGTTTCTCCTAATCTTTCTGGTGACGAACATCGACAAGTCTCGTCGATGTTACAAACATTTCAGGATGTTCTCACTGACATTCCTGGACACACAGATGTCATAGAACATGACATAATTCTTACCGACAATAATCCAATTAGGGTTAGGCCGTATCCTATTCCTATACACTTTCAGTCGCAAGTGGAAAAGGAATTGGATGAAATGATTCAATTAAATATAATTGAACCATCGACTTCACCATATTCTTCTTCCATGGTTATTGTCCGGAAGAAGGATAAGAACATACGAATTTGCGTTGATTATCGCAAATTGAATCAGGTCACAAAGTTCGACGCTGAACCGATGCCTTTGTTAGAAGATCTACTGATTAGACTTTCTAATTCTAGATTCTTCACTAAACTTGACTTGTCTAAAGGTTATTGGCAAGTGCCTTTAGCAGAGCATGCCAAACCTCTTACTGCTTTTTCTACACCTAGGGGTCTATTTCAATGGAATGTTATGCCTTTTGGTCTCATGAACGCCCCTGCCACTTTCGTTCGCATGATGCGTCGAATTCTGTCACATCGTTCGGATGTCATCGCATACTTAGATGACATCTGTCTCTTCAGTGATACCTGGGAAGATCACTATTTAGGGTTATATGACTTACTGTCCACTCTACGTGAGAATAATTTGACAGCAAAACCTTCTAAAGCTTTTGTTGGTTTTGGTGAAATCTCTTTCCTGGGTCATCGTGTTGGTCATGGTCTCTTGAAGACAGAAGACCACAATACTTCCAAAATACTGAACATCTCTGTTCCTAAAACGAAGAAACAAGTTAGGAGTCTCTTAGGTTTAATTCAATTTTATGGGAGATTTATTCCAAATTTATCTTCGATCATGGCACCTCTCTCAACATTGTTGAAGAAAGGTTCGCCTAATCTGGTCCGTTGGTCTGAAGAATGCCAATCTTCACTAGACCAAATCAAGAATATATTTTCTTCTCCTCCCATCTTAAGATTACCTACTCTTGATAGGACTTTTGTTCTTCGGAGTGATGCTTCATCCACTGGGATTGGAGCAGCACTGATGCAAGAATATGCAAATACTCTGCATCCTGTTATGTACATTTCTAGAAAACTAAATGCGGCAGAGAGGAACTACTCGGTTTTAGACCGTGAGTTGTTAGCGATGGTTTGGTCAATTCTAAAGCTACAAAGATTCCTCCTGGGCGCACATTTCATTCTAGAGACTGATCAGAAAGCTCTTACAGCTATTCAGACTAAGAATTTGAAGAGTTCGAGATCCACTCGATATGCTATAGCTCTTCAACCTTTTCACTTCACGGTACGAGCTATCCGTGGTGCGGATAATGTGATGGCTGACATTTTGTCTAGATGCCCACATGACTCCAACTAATACTTCTGTCCTATATTTCCATATATTACAGAGTCATAACACACCTATATTTCTACAATAGATTAGCACATCTGTACTTACTTTATATGTACACACTATCGTGCTTTGTTGTCATCTTCTTCTGTTCGTTTTTTAAGATGATAGAGGAGGACTGAGTAGTTAATATAAGGGCCGTTAGTTTACTAAACAGCCACAATTATTAATAATGTATTGTACCTTATGAAGCATATTAGTTATTAATTAGCATTATATTGCTTGTACTTTCTCAGAATGTCATTGTTGAGCTGAGGACTTACCTTACGAGTTCTAGATTGTGTACTTACCCTCGGAATACCAGAGCATATGTCCTGGATCGTCATGTAGTTTAACTTTACTATGTACTTATGTCATTACATGTCAAAGAATGTACTATTTAAATTTTCCTATCAGCTTTGTACATCCATTTTTAAAGACAATATTAGAGTATGCTGTTTAATGATGATTATAGTAACTTGCATACGTATATTGTGTTTACATGCTAACGTGATGTGTGTTGGTGACACCTCCCCGATGTGAATATTTTTTGAGACATATTTATTTTTCTGTTGAGGTATATCCTCACCAGACACTCTATAATTAGCCTATTGTTTGGCAATTTAATTAATTATCAGCGCATAATTCGTGCGTTTTGAGCCGCTTATCGCTTGCTCTTTGATATTGAAAAAAAAATATGTTCCACATTTTTTTTTTATCGGGAGGAGGTGGTGATATGTTGCGTGATAAATTCTCGCAACATCGTTTTATTTCAATATCTGTTTTATAACGCAAGGGCAACAACTGCTTGAAATCTATAGTCACTTTTCTCGGTAAGCATTTGTCTTCTCGCGTTGGTATCGAATGCAGTTAAGTTTGAGCTGTGGTCATTTTGCGCTGGACTGCGCATGACTTGTCTTGTTGTTTGGTCGATCGGTTTCCGCCCACCACTAGTGGAGTGAGCGATTTGGAATGGCGAAAGAGATGCCTCGTTGAAGAGGGGATCTCCGCTATTTTTTGTTCTGTCAGGGATGTGTAGTCCTCTTAATGGATATTTCGTTTATTCGAGATAATACCTCTAGTGTTTTCCCACATGTCGGGAGGCGTGATATTTCTGTGTATTTCATGAAAGCAAGGTAAATTGACTTTTTCATTAACTCTATCGATTTTGGGTCGTGAGCGATTTCGATTCATAGCCTGTCTCCGAAAGTCGTCGTCACGAGATGTTTTTTCCCAGCTCACATGTCGCTGCATTGTACTGCATCGGTTGATGCATGTACCAAGGACCATTACTTGCTACTTTGTTAAATGAACTAGGTTTGGAAAACCTTTATTATCTAGAGGATATTTTTGAGGACATTATTTATACTTCGGCAGACGTGTCTGTCTTGCTGAAGTCAAACTAAGGAGAGTGAACTGATCTCATACATCTGGTTATCTCCTGGCTGTTATAGAAAAGGATGGAGTTTTCCACCTGACTACATTTACAGCACTATGAAATATAACATGCATCTGACTCATCATTGTAATGCTGTCTACCGTCTATTGCTGTATTGAATGTTGCTGTGATAATGACTGTTTGATGTGCCTACACATTTGCGTAACCATTTTGTCACTGTGGCGTCCACAATAAATAATGAAGAAAAACGTCAACGGCTGTTTCAAGACTCATTGACTTTATACGTCGTGAGTTTACTGACGTCCTATGTGGATTGCCCTGTTATTGTTGTATGAACATTGTTTTGACTGAACACATCTACACACTACACAAAACCAGACATGCGGATACCATCCATCATCATATGGCATCACGCATCACTGAACGAGAAGCTTACTGAACGAGAAGTATTGATATTAGTTTCCTTAGTACATGTTGCACTGTACTGATTAGAATTAGTCTGGTTAATTATATGTACGTTACTATAATCATTCTTTTGTAGCTGTTTCTGTGTGACCTGACGCTTATCAACTTTTATTATATGCATTTTTACAATTATTGTCCGCAAAGTCAGTATAATCCTTAACATACCGTTCGTTCAAGTCATTTCTCTTACCAGAAATACAATGATTTGTTGGACATTTTGTCACGTCACATTCATTGTTTCTGGCATGTCGCCGCCATGCACCACCCTCATAAAAGCCATTGTGGTTTCGATAAGAAACACCGGCGGGAGAGTGATGACGAGGAAAGTTATATCTTCCTCTGAACGATACTCTAAATTTGTCAGGATGTGCAGACCTATCATGTCATCCTAATTTATCTAGGTTAATGCCATCTGTGGGTGTTCTGGTATGACGTAACGCACCTCTTTCAACATTATCGGGTGACACCATATTGTTCTGCAGTACAATATCTACCAATCCATCAACCCTCCTACGTAATTTAGAAATGTCAGAATCCTTCTTTGAAATTTCATCGCATTGACTCTCATTTACTTTCACAAGTTGAGTCATTTTACCTTGTTCTTTATGGAGTAATGTCTCTAATGCAGCAACGTTGTCACCATTAGCTTTTTCTTGTTGAATTAGAAGGCGTTGTAATGTTTGATTTTCCATTTCTAGTGTCGCCAATTTGTCTTTATACTCCCTTTCGAGCTGAACACAAGAATGTGTTTCTCCAATTTTCACCATATTTTCTTCCTCAAAATGATGTGTATCCTGTTTCTGTAGGCTTAATTTCTCAAGCTCTATAGCTGCTATTTTCTGTTCATGTTCCAATTCGGCTAATCTTATTCTTTCTTCAGATAATTTAATGTTCTCTTCTCTCTCCCGTGTTTTCTCTTCTCTCTCCCATGTTGTCTCTTCTCTCTCCTGTGCCCTCTCGTCTCTAGCAATATCATCTAATCTTCTTTTTTCTTCTTTTTCTTCAGCCACACGCAATTGCGTGAAAGCAAACTCTTCCAAAACCTGTCCTTCTTTTCCTAGGGTTTGTCCTATCTTGATAAAATACTCCAAGGTAGCCATTCTCACTATTAATGTTTATTCTTACTTATACAATCGTCAATTACTACTGGTTCCTTGAACCGAAATTATAAATACTTCAAGTATGAAGTACCAGAAATCGTACTCATGAAATCATCATAAGGATTGGAGTAAGAACAGTACAAACAAAGACGATATGTGACAATAGTGGAAGCAAAGAAATGTAGATAATGAAAGAAAACCAAATGCTATGAAAATAAAATAATCGCTACCACTATACAGTGACAAGATAAAGACGCAAACAACATTAATATATGCATCAACTAAATGATAGTAAGATGAGAGCAGCAGGTTACAAACAATAATGCTGAAGAACTAAATGTAAAAACAGTCAACAACCACGAACTGCAATCAAGAACATGACATCACAACTAAGATAGAAATTGGATATAATAAATTCGAAGTGAGCGCTATAATACACAGCACTTTTCGCTGGGCCTCACTTAGTAAGAATTATATGCTGGCCCTACCGACTCTTTGATTTTGGGACCGTCCTGAGAGGTATTCCAAAATCACCAGAAAATACAAACAAAAAACATAGAAACATATAACCTATATAGACAAAGAAGGAGCTCAACCATGTAAAATACAGTGGCAATACACGATGGTTGCTCCTTTCTTTGACTGCCTCTGTTGTAGATCACACTCCTAGCTAAGGCACTATTGATTGAAGACTGTGGGCATTTTCCCTGCTGCTGAGTAGAACTTGAAATATGGAGAATTCACTTTTAATGCAGTTTTTCATACAGTTCTCGAAACACAATGTCACTATGTTCTGCAATCTAACTCGATGTTTGGTATCCACGATGCGTTGAGGTATGTGGTATACCAACCTAGTATACGCACGAAAAATGTTTCTTTCACTCTGTTGCAACCCTTTGTTGAAGTCGTTGCTTCGCCGGCATTGTACACTGTTGGTACCTTCCTGTGTGTACTCTAAAGCTGTAGCAGATATATTCGTCTTTGAAATTGATAGATATTGAGGCCATCAAAGTTAACACGCCAAAAAATTCCATCAATTAGATCGTTGGAATCCGTGTAGACATAAATGTTGATTGAAAGCGTTCCCCTTCTACCGTGAGGTGTAGAGGTTTGGAAGAGAGAGCGCCAAACTATCCTATCGGCTGTCTTCCTCCTGACCTGGCTCCACTCTAGTTCTTGGTCCTTCAAAGATTGTCTAATGTTGTCCTCCCAGCGGACTCTGGGTCATCCTGGGGGTCTGGATCCCTGGCTCTTTGTTTCCCATGCTTGTCATGGTAGCCGATCTTCTCCAATTCTGCAGACATGGCCAAACCATCTTAGTTGGGACTGTTCTATTTGGGTCTGCAGGGGGTGGGATTTTAGGCCTTGACGTATCGTCTGGTTGCGGACCATGTCTCTTCTTGTTACTTCAACCACCTTCCTCAGATACCTCATTTCTGAAGTTTGGATCTGGCTTTTGTGGGTTGTAGTCATTGCCCATGAGTCGCATCCATATGTCAAGACTGGGACATAGGTGGAGTGGTATACAGCCATCTTTGTTTTCTTACCAACCTCTCTCTTGCTGAGGAATCCTCGATTTATGGCCTGAAAAGGTCTCCCAGCTGCTGCTTTTCGAGTGGCCAACTCTTCTTTGATGCCTCCCTTTCGGTCTGTAATAGCTCCGAGGTATTTAAAGTGGTCAACCTGCTCCAGGACCTGTTCTCCCAGCTTAATCTGATGTCTTCTTTCTTCTCTTGATATCACCATGGATTTTGTTTTAGAGCTGCTTTTGACCATCCCTCTCTTCTCCAGCTCTTCCTTCCAGACTTGCAAGTTGAATTGGAGATGTGCCTCTGATTTAGCAATCAGGGCAACATCATCAGCAAATGCCAGCTCTGAAATACAGACCTGTCTCATCTTCCAGTACCCCACTGAATACTTTCTTGTTCTCTCCTTACATGCCTTGATGACATCGTCCATGGGGAGTATGAAAAGATAAGGTGACCTTGTCTTACACCAGTGGGGGTCCTGAACTCTTCTGACTTATGGTTTGCTGTCCTCACATAATTTCTGCAAGACTTGTAGAAGCTTTGTATAGCATGAATCAGAGGTGCTGGAATGTTCTTCCTTGCCAAACAGTCCCAAAGTTTGCTCCAGGGGACCCTGTCAAACGCCTTTTCCAGATCTATGAAACAAAGATGGATCTTACTCTTACACTCAAGGGCCTTTTCACTCAGCTGTCTGAGTGTGAAGATTAGGTCTTGAGTACTTCGGTTTGCTTGGAATCTGCACTAGACCTCATCCAATTGTGGCTCAGCTAGGCGTCAGAGTCTCTGCTCTAGGATTCTAGAGTAGATTTTACCAGGGACACTGAGAAGGGATATGCCTCTATGGTTTCCACATTGTTGATTGTCACCCTTTTTGAAAGTTGGTGTTATGATGGCAATCTCCCAGTCCTTTGGTATGGTCTTGTTGCACCACGCTGCCTATAGGACCCTTAAGAGTGTCGTAAATTTAGATAGGTTTGAAAGTTATTTATGGTCCCGTCTGAGTAGAGTGGATGGTGATAAGTACGTGAGAAATAAAGGTGTGAGAACTAGATTTCACGAGTGAATAGTTTAAGGAGAAGATCTGTCTCTGGAATAAGAAGTTTCTCTAGTCCAGCCTATCTATACGACTATCTTTTAGTACAAGACAATCTTATGCCTCCCTATATCTGTAAATATAAGTTTAACTACACACGTACAACTATGCTATGTGACAACAAGACACACAAACGTGAAAAAACTATGGTAAATTGGGTACGGGTCTGACCAACACACAAAGGTAAGTTCTTTTGTTGTTTATTATCATTAAACTTTACAACATCGAATATCTAAAGAAAGATCAAATAAAAATCAGAATTTCATACATATAAAAATAACAGAATACATGTGCCCTCCCCCTTATTGGGAAAAAAAGAACCCAACAAGTTAATAAGGTCAAAGGTTAGCACTATGTTACAGAATAGACAGTAAAGAAAAGAACAAAGTTCCTACTAAAGGCTATCCAGTAAAGTAAACAGTGTTTAAGCAGAATCCAGATAATACAATTTTCCTGTAACAAAGAAAATATTCACTCTCTCTGACATACGTGGCCACTCAATCACGCTTACCCTATTCTTGGTGAAGAAATTTCTTGGACATACAATGTCTGAATATATATATATATATAATTTCCAGTGTTTTTATCTTCCAAATTGGCCCCAGTCCCTCCTCCAATTAATTACATTTTATAAGGGGGATGCCTAATTTGGTGGTTGATTCCTGGATAGACAAATGTCACCTCGAATAGTTCATGTAGAAAAACCGAGATCTTGTGTTCACAGTACACCATAGAAAATACTTCCAGTATAGGGAAACATCTGGTTGCTAAAAATGTTACTTCTGATGATGATGGTAAATCCTATCAGCTGGCTCTGTGGTCAGTGCCGATTTTGAAACAGCGTAACTTGCTGGATAAATCTGCTGATACGACTGTCAAAAGTCAGATAGTAATGTTATTTATGTTACGCCACAGTGGGCTGATAAAATTGAACAAATATCTGGGTATTGATAAGTCCAGTTAACTTTACTATTTAAAATGTCAATTTGTCTCTTTGGCCAATCCTGTTCACAACTGAACTTGGGGACGCGTAAGGCAAGAATAAGACAACATTAATCAATTAGTAGATGAAGAAAAAGGACCAAAATAGACCGCTGGTCGCTCTTTGATCAGGTCTGCAAGGAATAAAGAACATTTATGAAAAAAATGCTACTAATATATAAAGCTACATATATGTACACGGAAGGGGACAAGACGATCTCTTATCCTCTCCATAAGTTCTGATTAAATTTAAAAGGCACACAGTGTCTCTAGCCTATTCTATCGCGCGTCGCTTAGCGAGTGCAGGTTTGGTTGAGGCATGCAGCCTTTCCCCTCCTGCCCAGGTCAACGATCAGCGTACAATGTCAATTATTATTTAATTATCCATACGCGCACTTTGCCTGTCATTAATAGCTAGTAAATTGTCAGTGCCTGTTTGTCATCGTATTGTTTTAGTTAACAGTCACTTACACAAAATGAAATATAACGTGAATTCTATGGTCCACTATCAGTCGCGCCTAGCATATTAATCAGTCAGCTAAACGTATCTTCTTGTGTGAGAAATGCAGGCGATGGAAATTACATTATAACTGCACATCTGGCAAAAAAATAGCTACGCGATATTTATTTCACTAGTTCTAACAGCTAGAAAATCACAGTGAACTTAAGATGATAAAACTTAGCACATTAAATCACGTAAATGCTAATTTCTATTACCACAAATCAGAAATAAAAATCCCCACGAAATGCTATTAACACATCTACCTCAATGGTTCTAGACTATCCAAAATTCTGAGCGACAACTGATAACTGGTTTTGGAAGCCATGGTTTATATACATTATTGTCTCTGATCTATAGATGACGTTACTTTCACACTATAGCGCATAGCAGAAAATCGGGAGACTACGTTTTCCCCGAATAAAGGTTTTCAAGGTCGCTCTGTCGGTGTTGCTAATCGACAACAGAGACTTGCAACCATGTAACGGGTTTCCTTCCGAGATTTTCCCCATTTCTGAAGATCAAAGCGTTTGCTGCCCCTGTATGTACGAACATCAAAGGGTCCCTCGGGAAAATATTTCTGCCCGAGCGTCTCACTTCAAACAGTCTGGTGTTATTCCACGTGCATCTGTCTGATATCTGATGATTGACAGATCAGCTCGCGTGAGAAACTCGGGTAAACAACCAGGTTCGCTCCCTGTTTTGACTGGCAGGTCACGGAAGTTGGTAAACTTTCTGTTTCTTTACGTCTCAAGGAAAAGAGGCGTGGATTAAAATGAGTAAACACAGGCAGAAAAATGCTTGACTTTTACTAGCAAATCATAGAACGCTAACGGGATTTCAGGGCTGTCAGATACTGTAGGCTATATTTCCATTATACGTCACAAAGAGTAATAGGTCGCCTTATGCTCCCATGTACTTAACCATTTCTGGTGTTATACCATCATGCCCTGCTGCTTTGCCCATCTTGATTTTCTCCAGTGCTGCCTTCAGTTTTTCCATCTTTATGTCATCTTCACCACCATTGGTTTTCTCTTCTGTGAAAGTGGTTATCATTTCTGATGCTTGACCTTGCTCACCATCAAGGAGTTCTGAGAAATATTCTTTCCATTTTTCCATTACTTCCTTCAGGGCAGTAAGTAATTTGCCTTGCTTGTCCTTTATAAATTTGAGAGGGCATTGTTTTTCCTTTCTCATGTTCTTTAGGGTCTTATAGAACAATTTCTGGTTTTCTTGCGCATCTTTTTCTAGCTTTTCTCCAAATTCTTCCCAGGACTTCTGTTTTGCTGCTAGCACCTTGTTCTTTGCTTCTGTTCTGAGTATCACATATTCTCTATATTTCTTGTTTTGTCCTGCTGTGTTTTAGCTCCTAAGTATTGTTTCCATGCCATTTTCTTCTCTCTTATTTTCTCTTTGACTTCCTCTGTTCACCAAGGTGTCCTCTTTCTCTCGTTCCCATGTCGGACTTCACCACATGCTTCTGCAGCAGCTGTCTTTATGATGTCCTTGAATTTAAGCCAGAGGGTTTCCAAGTCAGCAGGTTGTTCTTCTGTGTTTCTCACCGCTGTAGCAATAAGCCCCTGATATCTGGTCTTAATTTCTGGCTCTCTCAGCTTATAGGTCTTAACTAATTCCGTCCAAACGGGCATATGGCACGCCAGATAGGCCTTTCATTATACCCAGGGCGTATGGCGCCAAGGTGATATATGCCGCATTTGAGCGGAAAATTATAGAATATCTGGCGATAAGCCAGTTTAAAATTATTTCATTACATCCGGCACATGTGTGTGAACGTTTGTGAGCGAAAAAAAAATGTGTGAAGTTACAATTGGGTGCTTTATATCCATTGCTAGAGTTGCTTTGGATCTAGCCGCAGTCCGCGTGGTACGCCCGCTTTATAAGATTCCGAAATTGAACAAAAAATTAGAAAATAAGTGGCCATACAGTGTCCATATCATGTAAACACTTCCTGTGGACATCGTATTTTGAACTGGTAGGGAAATAATTATATTGGTGCTTAGTTTTTGCATACTTTTATCAAATAATGACGTCATAGGGTTATTTGTTTACATGTAGTGTAGTCACATACTTAACACTCATAAACTATTAACAAATCAACCTCAATATATAATTTCGAAATGAATTTTAGCGATATCAGTAGCGATAATAACCTATTTTCGATTCCGATAAGGACGTTGAACAAACATGATATTTTTAAGTAATAAATTAATTAATTTGTGATAAACGAGCACAAAGCTTTATCGCTCTATCTTTTCCTACACCTTTCTTATTTTATTTTCTCCCACATCATGCTCTTTCATCCCACGTTTTGCTATTTCATCTGTAAACTGTAATCTTGATTACTCGCATCTGGTATCTAACCTTTAGCACGCTGCATTAAAATTCCAAAAATTTGCCCTGCAGCTGCATTCTTTTTCACAAAACCCCCTTTTTTATAGTGGATGACTTGTAAAGTCTATAGTTTTTTTGTTTCTTGGTCAATTGCTCTAATTTTTGGAATGTATGGAAATAACTGAATGATGAATCTGATGATATAAGTTTTGTTGATGTATATGTTAGATATGATAGGAGAAGAGGAATGGAGAAAAAATTGAAAAAAAAATACTCACCTACTCCTGGTGGAGCCCTGCAGTGCATTCTGCCTTGTAATTGAGCAGGGTGTGATAACGCTCAAAGCAGGGATATGTACAGAGAGGTACCAGACATCTGCGGCACACGAACTGGGTCTGTTGGCGCTTCTTTTCCCTGTTGGAACACACGATGCAGTCTGGCTTGGAATGCCTGCCGTTAGCAAGGCATTTAGGGTTGAGAATGATATAGTGTTCCCTTATAACCAATCTCGCTGGCGCATTGTTGGATAGCCTTCCTCTGCGGTGTGAGACCCTAGACTGGTACCCATCAAGCAGCCCATGAGCAATGCGCAAACGGAATGTTTCCGCCTTGACACGACCAGGATACTTGGCCCTCCACAGGACAAGCGAATTGACAAAGCAAATTTGCAATAGGTAGAAGAAAATTTTCTTCCACCACTTGCTGCTCCTGTGCAGAACCATGTAGTATGTCAACTGTTTGTCCACACGATCAATACCTCCCATGTGACAAGAATAAGCTTGGACAGCACATGGTTTGTCGATGATCCGCAGCATGATGTTTGGATCTGACCTCCTTCCTGAAGGTCTGCGCATCATGTGCAGTTGTCATAACATTCACTGGCCTCATGTCAAACCATGACATATAGAGGATGTTGCCATCTCTTGTAGTGATGGGAGGGTCACCAGCTTTGGGTTTCGCCAACTTGACTTCTTGGGGGACCCCTTGGCGGTTCGTCCGCAGTGTGCCGCAAGCTCCTGTCTGATTATCCCCAAGCTCCGTGAACAGGCAGAAGAGAAAAAGTTGTCCATGTAGACAACATGGCCATGCCCATACAGGGGAGCAACAAGGGAGGTGACAGTGCGGTGAGCAACCCCTCTAGTAGGGTCCACATTGTCTTCCTTCCCAAGGTAGAGCTGCCAATTCCATAGGTAGCCTGTCTTGGAGTCAGCTAGGCCCCAGGCTTTCATACCCCACTTAGAGGGTTTCTTAGGCATGTACTGCATAAGGCTGGTCCTACCTTTTAAAGCTATCATACTTTCATCAACACTAAGCTCTTTAGATGGTATGTAATGGCTTTGCCATAGAGGGACAATAGTGTCTACGAACGATTTGATTTTGAAAGATTTGCTGTGGTCAGGGTGCCCTCGTGGTGCTGCAGTTGTATTGTCCACGAGGTGTAGAAATGATAAGATAGACAGAAACCTGTCCCTGCTCATCACTTTCTTGAATCCTGACATCTCAATGAAACAGTCATTTGACCAATACAAATCAAATGACGATCTTTTCGTTACACCCATCAACAGTAGCACAGCAAGAAACGCCCTCATCTCGTCATCACTGACATTGGTCCACAACGTCACACGGGATGAGGGACCCACATCTTGCCCTTTCTTTTCAATAACCTGACTGGCATAACGATTAGTTTCCGCTACTAACATGTTCACAACATCATCTGTGATGAACAAACGGAATACATCTACCTCAGAGATGTCATCGGCTACGCCCACAGGTCCCACAACTTCGTCAAAGTTGCGGAGCCAGTCGTGGTTGTAGCCAGAAGGTGCCCTAAGAATATTCACTTCATCAAAATCATCATCAACACTAGACACATCACTATTTTCCCCATCTCCACCATCACCCATATTATGAGAACCACCGATATCAGCACTAGTAAACCCAAGAAACTCCTCATCATTGGAGTCAGAATCCATGAAAATTTCAGCTAAAATGGAAGCGTCTTCCATGCCGATTGATTTCGATTTTGAAACTTGCACAGAAACATTTCGCTAACACACCCGTAACAACTGAAGGTCAGAAAAGGAAGGGAACTCTTTCACATAAGATTCAGTTTTAACATCAGGGGGGGGGGATATGACGTGTACACAGCTTTTATAGCAGGAAATGAACGATATCCGAAAGTAGACTTAAGTCACCTGCAGCTGGGAGAACATAGGGTAACTCCGACAACAATTGTCGCCCGCAGCGTGCTAAAGAACCACATTTGCCCTTTCATCCGTGGTAAAGAAATTCTTTTGATTCAGTTTCTCACCTTATTAAACACATCTGTATGATGATGATAGGAAACTCTTTACAGAGCGATACAACAGGAGGCAATCTGATCATCAGATGATGTCCCCCCATCCGACAAGTGTTTTGGCCCAGTATACTCCTTTACTCTCTAAGGGGGACGGGCCCACTTGGGTCATGACTCCCAAGCGTCTCAGCCTCCTGTTGTCTTGTATCGAAAATGAACCCATTTCACTTATGGTAGCAACTTTAAAATCTACACCTCCGCCAGTCGTGGAGGCAATTGTGAAAGTAACAAAGAGAAGACAAATTAGTCCGTTCGTTCCGTCGCACATCACAACTAAGGACACACACTGAGACACCTGCGCGAAGCCGACGAGGGTAGCCACTGCGCTACTGAAATTCTGTGCCTAACACCTCTTATAATATATGCCGCCTGTTGCCTCTCAGTCACAGCCCTTTAACTAGTACACCAAAAAACTCAACGTATTGTGGACTTAGAAAAATTCCTGGTGTTTTCTGTACCGCAGCGTTTACTGTCACGATTTCCATTGCCCATTGCGGTTGTTCCACAGCCAGCCTGATGCCTTTTCGGCAGTTTCACTAAGCCTCTTCATTGCCCTTGTTCTCGACTGTCCCCTCAGCCCCAACAGTTTCAATAAATCATACACTGATGCAGCCACAAGCCCTCTTGCGCCCACCTCAACAGCCATGACCCTTGCAATGAACCCATCGTGTCTCAGATCCGCGACCAGATCATTATACTTGGCCGCTTTGAACGAATGTTGCTCGTCCAATCTAGATTCAAATGGCACGGTCAGTTCAATCAGTATAACCTGAAGCGCTGCTGAAGAATGAAGCACTATATCCGGACGTTTCCTCGATTTCCTGATACTCTCTGGATATGCCCCTCATCCAGGTAGGTCTACCGCCATCTCCCAATCGTTTGCACAGTCAAGAAGAGATGGTAAACTTTTACCGGGGAATGAAGAAGAATTTTATGGTTTTGAGAATAGTGTAAACGAAGCGGTGCCCAAATTATTGCATAATTTACGTTGGATAAATGTATTTGTGATTGTTGATGAGGAAACTGTGCGTGATCGGATAAATGCATATGATAATTTGCCTGGACATGAAGTTTTAAATGATGAAGAAATTGTGCAACGTGTTACTACTAATGAACCTGCAGCTACTGATGACACAGATCAGGAAGAAGGCACCCTCATACAAGAGAAAAGTATACAGCACAGTGCTGCTTTAACTAACGTTGAAAGCCTACTCGATCATTTGGAGCAACAGGAAGATAGTACCCTTGCCGATAAGCTAATGTTGCGAAATCTGCGTAGCACCATTTGCTGAAAAGTGAACAGAGGGAAAAAACAAACTTCTCTTCTGTCGTATTTTAAATAAAAGGGTAAGTATGTAGGATAACTTTTAGTTTTTGTTTTAATTATTTTTCTATATTTTTTCCGATTATTTTTTGGCGGAGATTAACCGAAGTTTTTTAATCCGGGTCAATTTTTTTCCCTACCACCCCGGATAAACGAGAGTCTACTGTACCGCGGAGTTCGTTAGAGAGATGAGTCCAGTTTTTTTCAACATTGTGGTGTAGAGAAAAATCCCTAAAGCAAAGCCTGCAATTAATTCAGTGTGTATTAAATATTTCATATCTGTGGTGTATTGTGTTCTTAACCCTTTCGCCACGACTGGTTTTTTATTCCCCATGACGACACCATTTTCAGCTTAGTTCGTTCCCCTGAACGACAGGATAATTGTAATTTTAGAGGTCATATTTTTAATTTGACTGTAAACAGTTTATCGTAAAAGGAAACCCATTAAAAGTATATTCTGAACCAGACTACACATACTCTAACCCTGCATCTGGGTAATCTTTACCTTTAGTGCCGTCGAGTACGTATAATATGTGTATTGAGTTAGAATTAGAATTAGGGTCACCGTAAACCTAACCTCAACCTTAACTCTAAATGGTACGAAAATACACATATTAAACATACTCGACGGCAATAAAGGTAAAGATTACCAGAATCACAGTAAAAAGAGTTGTCAGAATCATTCAAGTTGAATAAATTCAACTCAACCAAGAATTTTCTTGCTCTTTTTCCACAAAATGTTTATCGTTCGGCGGTACGGCAGCGTCCATGTTTGTACTTTCGCTTTTGTAAAATCACTATTATCAGTTCTACCATATTCGCTAGCAGTAAAATATTTTGTTCGTTTCAATTGGCCAGATTTTTCAATGCTGAATCCGATTATGCCCAGCAATTGCCGATACGTTTGTAAACAGAAGAGTTCTGGTGCTTTTAAAATAGGACGTACGCCGTACGTCTTATAGGTGTATGGGAACAAGGTATCACGCTACTTCCGTGACGTACTCGGTACGGCACAGCGACAAAAATTGTCAAGATTTATGCCGTACGGCGTACGTCATAATGGGGCTGAAAGGGTTAAAGAATTTTGCGAAGGGAAAAGAAGTCCATCAGAAGTGAGTCTACACGCTACGTGTCTGACGTCTAACCAGAAAAAAGTTATCAAAATTGACATTTGGCTAGCAGAATTCGCCATAGGACATCCTTCATTCCTCAAATGAAAAGGAATATTTCTTGCCCACGATTAAGACGGTGGATGCAGCATTTTTCATCACCTTATATCATGTGCGAACAAGTTCAATACATAGTTATATCAAGTTCAAATCACTCAAAAGCTTACTACAGGAGTCAAGCTAAAGCTCACAGTTATTACTCATATCAAGTTCAGCTCCATTGGAACTTACCATCTGAAGTCAAACGAAAGAGCTCAAAAGTTGAATCTCGTATTTATACCAAGTGCAACACACTCTTAAGCGCATTCTATGAAGCAGACTCCAAAGTATATTTTATGAATCGCGATTACATACTCAAGGAAATGAGTCTACATATCAAGAACATTTCGTGAAGATATCCAGTCTGGCCAGTACCCTTCGGAGATTAGACAATCGACAATTTTCATACAGAAATATTGTCAAACAGTGAAGGACTGTATATCGTCAACGTTCTCAGTACAACCAAAGTTTTCATCAGAATGTCCTCAACTTAGAGATACCCAACCCAACATAACTTATAACAACTTGGGATATTCTATGCATACATGTGAATCATCCTACCTGGGAGAGAAGCATTTAGAGACACATGGACTGTGTAGATTACTCACCATTTTGGTAACACATATCAAATCACACCATCATCATTTTGCTTTACACAAGCTCATTCTTCTATTTAGTTATCATCATCAGTTGCCATCTCCACAACGAAGGTTGGCTGTAATGGATCTCCAACGTCTTCTGTCTCTTGTCTTGATGGTGCACTCTGATAGACTCTTTCCTGTCCATCTCTTGATGTCTTCCCACTTATAGCGCTGTCTTCCCCTTGCACGTTTGCCTTCAACTCTCCCTTCTGTTATGGTCTTCTGTAAGGTGTTATGCCTTTTTATGTGGCCAAAGTATTTTAGCTGCCGAACTTTGATCTCCCTCATTAGTTCTCTTTTCATACCTAGATTTTCTAGGATCTCCTTATTTGTTTTCATCTCTTTCCATGAGATACGCCCCATTCTTCTATATATCCACATTTCAAGAGCCTCAATTCTTTCTTCCAACTGCTTATTCATCGTCCATGTTTCTGCACCATACAGAAATGCAGAATATATATAACACTTTATGATTCTCAGTTTTAATTTGTGAGATAACTGTTTGGATGTCAGTATATGTTTCATGTTGTTGAATGTAGCTTTGGCCATTCCTATTCTCTTCTTGATTTCTGTTTCACATCTGCCATCTTCTGTTATTGTATGACCGAGATATACGTAGCTCTTGACTTGTTCCAGGATTTCCCCATTTACACTTATCTTTAATGTGGGTTTATCGTCTGTTTTGCTAATTATCATAGTTTTTGTTTTCTCAATATTAATGTCGAGTCCATATTCATGACTTATACAGTTCACTTGCTTCACTAGTTCTTGTAACTCCTGTTCGCTTTCAGCTAACAACACGGTATCATTTAATTAACTACAATATTAATATCTCGTGTGTTTTTGTGTGAATCGTCTATCATCACGTTCTAACCACTACTAACCCTATATGTGTAGAGATTTAATTAATAAACCCACTAATCGTTTGATCATTATCTAGTTTGTTAATGTATCACTCGTGCTGTCGGTGTTAAATATTTACATATAGGTACATTTCTACACTCAGATGAGGTTGGGGGCCTTTTCTGTTACGGGATCTAAGAGCAGAAGCCAAGGTCATGGGAAAAAGGAACTCTTCCCATAATTCACTAGAAAATGCTGTCCAGTGGAAAGCATTCGCATTCTCTTCTTCTTGTCCTTATCTCGGATAGGTCTCTATCCTTTCTTAACGAGCCAATTTCTGGAGACCTTCTACTTAATATCTCATAGGCTATTCCTGGCGAAAACTACTGTCATAGTTGCCCCAATACTCACCATGCGACAACAGGCATACCTCGGAGATATTGTGGGTTCGGTTCCAGACCACCGCAATAAAGCAAATATCGCAATAAAACGGGTCACACCCATTTTATTGATTTCCCAGTGGATGTAAAAGCCTAAAACCATGTTTACACTATGTCTATAAAGTGCGCAATAGTGTTAGGTCTAAAAAAAACACTATGTACTGTAAAAGTAAAAATACTTTATTGATAAATAAAATGCTAATCTTCATCATCTGAGCCTTAAGCGAATTGTAATATTTTTGCTGGTGGAGAGCCAAAATCTATTGGAAGAAGAAGACACGTTCTAATAAATAAACATGAATAATTTGAAAAAAAGCGCAATATCTGTGAAGCACAACAAAGCGAAGTATGCCTCTGTGTTTGTATATATATATATATATATATATATATATATATATATATATATATATATATATATATATATATATATATATATATATATATATATATATATATATATACACAAGGCAATGGGGAGGGAAGAGGTTAAAGCGCCTCCATCTCGCTGGTTGTCACATACAATTGTGGCACAAAACAGTCACTGTTCGCAGATGTCTTATCATCTAGGGCAAGTCTGATATATTTTTTAGCTGAATATATTTCTAGATTTTCATGCTGATGCTTGCTTGAAACTATCTTTTCAGTCATGAATTTGCAATGCGTTTGCAAGAAGAAGAAAATCGGAGGGTCACGGGGGACCATCAAAGAACAGCAACAGCTTTAGAGGCTCCTTCACAACAGCAAGGTCAGGGCCACTATTTTAGTTCAGGAACCCCCCCTGAAGGACAGCGAAGGAGAGTGGACCGTGGAGAGCGTAAGGAGAAGGAAGAAAAAAGTGTAAGTATGAATATAAACTAAAAAAACAGTACAAGAAAAGTGATAGTTTTGTAAGAAAGGTCCTTTTAATTTCACATGCAGTCACTTATTAATGATTAGGTGTCATTTGTAACAAGTGATATGCCTTACCAGACAATTATTGTTCTAGAATGGTGGTTGTGCCCTTGTCTTCTGTAGCCATATGCAAAGCTTTTTCCCAATAAATCTGGTGTCTTTAAATGTGAAAACTACCACACTGTTAGTTTTGTGTTCCACAATCAAAATATTAACAATTATGATGAAAAGAGTGAGTAAAACAAGACATTTTTAGATTAGTGTCTGGGTTTGCTATAACGAATGCAAAACAATGCAGAGCATATCGCAAGAATTTTTATTGAGAAAGCCAGGAATTTTCACTTATGTTTTCTAGATTACAGTGCAGTCCACTTAAGAAGAACTCGCTTAAGTTGATTTTTGCTTAAATTGAAGTAATTCTGCAGGTCTGTCCAAATGTCTTTGGTTTTGTTTTAAAAAACTCCAGTTAAGTTGAATTCTGTTCAATAGAATTTTGGGATAAGTCGAGGTAATTTTTCAGTCCTAACTCAAATTTTGTCTCGAATATGAAGCTCTGTCTTTATTCCTCTCAGAAGACAGAGCATAATTTTTTAACAAAGAAGGCGATACATTGCTAATACTTGTTTGATGTCGAGAGGTGGTCTTTAGATGGTTTGTGAATGGTCAGATTCTGGAATTTTAAGGGGTTACCACATGTTACGTGTGCAAATGTGTGTAGATAACGACATATTGTAGAAGTGTTAATAACAAGCCAAGTACACATCTAGGGGGGCACAATGCCAACAGCATAACTTAAATAAATTGAGCCACTCTTGTGTAGATGAAGACTTTGAATATTTATTAACAACACAGGCTCCATTTTATGATATATTGATATCTAATTGACGAATCATATATTAGCAGGCATCATGAGTTGAAACACTTGAGTATGCTACCACAGTCTATCAGTCTAAGTCCGCTACTCTGCCGAATATGGCGTCATCGCTCAAACATGCGATGTATAATTATTCATAGATACTTTCCTTGTAAACATATTCTTCTGGCATACAATTATGATGCCACACATACAAGAAGTACGATAGTAAATCTGCGAACACTCTCTGAAGACTATAGCTGCATGAACACATCTACACTGTTCAACAAACACCGCCAGAGATCATTAGCAGACTGCTCTCCCTTCTGCCCCCTATCTTTCTTTCTGCTTGCATACATTAGCTACGTCATAGTGTATTCGGCGTAGTTCCATATAATATGCTCTTGTTAGTGCATATCAACGCACTTCATAAGCAAATCACTTGTGGTGTCTAAAACAACCCGTAACATAATTCCCCCCCCCCCCCCCGTGAAGAAGACAAATGAAATTTTTCTTAATAAGGAAGGTGTGAAAAGGACAGCAGTATGTAGGGTATCATCATAGTTAGAAGGTAGATTTAACACAATATGTGAGGTAACTGGCATATTGCATAGCTCACATGTTTGCCAATGGACAGGCAATTTAACACCATAAGTGAGGACAATGGTATAAAAAACCAAAGCCAATGTCTAACCTATGTGCAAAAAAGAAGTGAGGTTGCTATCATATTATACAGCACCCATACCTACATAATACATTAAAATACCAATTACTATCACACACAGTCAATAAGCCGCCATTTCAACCATGTATTGGTCTAGTCGAGTCAAAATTGTCAAATGAATGCTTAACTCTTGCAGGCCGGAATTTTTTCATCAGTTTTGCCAGAATTATTTTTGTACCTTAAAGCAGTACCTTTATAAATTCTAAAGTTTCTGAGTTATTACACAACAAAGACACACATATTATACATCACAGTAAAGATAAATGAATGTAGAATTAGAATGTGACGGATTTTTAGTGATATTCTACATATAGTATTCAGTTATGAGTCATAATGAAAATACGGAACAAATTTCACAGAACACAAAAGTGACGTTCCCAACGTCGTTTCGGCTTCTAGGGGTTTTGTGGATGTACGCTACCACCGTCGTTCCGGCCTTTAAGAGTTAACATATTAACTACCGCAAGCCGCTGTCAGCGGCTCACAAAATAATCACATTTGGACCGCAAGCCGCTCAGAGTGCCAATCTAATTTTAGTAATAAAACGAATGAAAAATGTACTGAAACACTCTCTGATCTGGTTCGAGATTTTAAGTTGCCACCGGAAAACAAATTCCCAAAGCATGGTTGTTGTAGAACACTTGAAAATTGATATTATGTTCATATTTTTTAGCGTTTTGGGTTAGTTACCAAATCATGTAAAACTGTTTACCGTGGCAACTAGTGATAGGACTACAAAAAATGCGTGTACATCTTGTCTAACGGCTGAATAGGATAAAAACGTGTTTCAACAATTGACTGATAGATCTAGCGACGAGGACAAGAGTGAAAACGGTGTGCACATTGATTGAAATTGTGATTTTGATAGAGATGGTGCGCAAGCAGTTATAATTGTGAAAATATTGCAAGTCCTCGGCCATCGGAGGGCCGTTAAATAGCAACAACCTCTATTAGAGTTACAACTGGCGTTTATTGTAATAGTACATTCATTTATCTTTAAAATGACGTGTAATTCATAAAAATCTGTAAACAATTACGAACACTGGTTGTTCGTCCATCACGGGTGATGAAGACCACTCTGTTCATCCAATTATTTAAGAATATGTTAGGTTAGTCTATGGGTACGAAGGTGACTGAAGAGCCCGATGCGGGCCTGGAAAGATCTTGGACAGTGTGGGCAGGGAATGTTTGCTTCATGTGAAGGTTTTATTTCACGGTCCTTTCTAGCTTGTCTCCGCTGTTCCGCTGCTGCTCTTCTGGATGATTCGCATGCTGCTGCACCTTTACGAAGAGATGTGCGCCAAGCAGTTCGGTCTTGCGCAGCAGCTTCCCATGTGTCTGGGTTTATGTCAAAGGTTTTCAATGACGTCTTTAACGTGTCTTTGAAGCGCTTCTTTTGGCCACCATGGGAGCGTTTACCCTTCTGCATCTCACCATAAAAGAGTATCTTTGGCAGTCGATGGTCTGGCATGCGGACTACATGACCTGCCCAGCGAATTTGTGACTGCATCAGAATAGTATCAATACTAGGGATACCAGCTCTATCAAGAACGGCGGTATCCGGGATCTTGTCTTGCCATTTGATGTTCATTATCTTCCTGAGACAGACTGTATGGAAGTGGTTTAGCTTCTTTACGTGGCGCCTGTATACAGTCCATGTTTCACATGCATATAGCAGCACTGGAAGCACCGCAGCTCTGTACACCTTCAGCTTTGTCTGTAGACTAATGCCACTTCGATGCCAAACGTTGGTCTATAGTCTGCCAAATGTGCTGCTGGCTTTGGAGATCCTGGTGTTCACCTCATCATCAATGACAATGTTCTGGGATAGTGTGCTACCAAGGTATGTGAATCTGTTCACAACATTCAGTTTCTCACCATTACCCTTGATGACTGGCTCAGTATAAACTGTGCCAGGAGCTGGTTGGTACATGATTTCTGTTGGGGTCCAAATGGGGCAGTGATGCGCAATACAAGACTCAACATGTCTCTTAGCCTCTCCTGCCCAAGTCTACCTCACCTACTCGTGGTGGACCCCGTTATACCCAGTAATCTTGCCGAAGGTTGGGTATCAACCCCAGCGGGAGGCAAGATGGGACAGCAAACGAGGTAAAGGCAAAATCAAATCCCCCAGCCAGAGGGGGAGGCATGAGCACACTCTGCCTTAAGAAACAGGTGCTGAAGTCAGATGTACCAGGCCAGGAGGCGCACCAGCAACCATGGTACCATGCAACCCGCTTTGGTTTAATATGTCTACACAACAGATGTCAAAAAATTATCGTTATGGTGCTCGCCCTGTGAAGTCCCTCCAGGCAGGAGCAGTGCCGGATTCTGAGCCTCGACAGAATCCACCGTCAGCTACTGGAGGTCTCCTTAGTCCGCCAAATGGAGCCAGGAGGCGGAAGGAGAAAGTAACTGGCCAACCAGATAAGACGACGGCCCCTCTGAATGTCATGCATTGGAATGCAGAGGGAGTCAACAACAAAAAGACTGAACTAGAGAATACCCTATTTCGGAAAGAAATTAGCATATGCTGCATACAAGAAACCCACCTACAGGAAGGAAAACATTTTAAGATACGGGGCTATCAATGCTTCAGAGTTGACAGAAAAGATCGGAAGAAGGGTGGCATACTAACACTGATAAGGAATAACCTCAACGCTATAGAATCCAAGACATATAAAGAAGGTGCAGAATACCAAGTAATCCATCTAAAACATAACACTCTGGAACTGGATCTCCTAAACTTCTACTGCCCCAATGACATACCACTGAACATGACTAGCATAGATGTCCCCATTGGCAACTTCATAGCGGTGGGAGACTTCAACAGCCATTCCCAAAGCTGGGGATACAACCAGCTAGATAGAAGGGGCGAAGAGATAGAAAACTGGCAAGACGACAATAACCTAACCCTTCTAAACAACCCTAATGATCCTCCAACCTTTTACTCCAGAAGATGGCATAGCACCTCTACTCCAGACCTGGCATTCTGCACACCTGATTTGGCTGGGATAGTGGAAAGGGAAATAGGAGAACAACTCGGTGGAAGTGATCATCGTCCTGTATTCATCAAAATTAATAGAACAATTAATACAAGTCCAAGTCAGCCAAGATGGAATTATAAAAAAGCAAATTGGTCCATTTATCAACACAGAGCAAATCTGCTTACAAAAGATATTAAGGTACTAGACAGAGACATTAACAGAGTCATCTGGGATTTTAATAATGGAGTACTCAAGGCAGCAAAGGAGACAATACCGAGAGGAGCGAGGAAGAACTATGTACCATATTGGTCCAACACACTACAAAACCTACATGAAGATATGAATGAAGCAAGGCACACTGCAGAGGTACAACCATCCCAACAGAACCATATCATGCTACAAAAGGCAAAAGCAAAATTCATTAAAGGAAAGCTAGAAGCCCAGAGGAGAAGCTGGAGGGAAAAAACATATAAACTAAACCTTGAAAAGGAAGGGAGAAAGTTGTGGAAACTCACTAAACAATTGAATGACGATAACAATTCTCAACGACAAACCATTACACTAGACGATGCAGGGAAACTATATACCGGCAAACAAGCAGCAGACATATTTGCGGAATCCTACAGAAATGAAAGTAACATCTCCGTCAATTTACGCAGACAACGAGACATTCGTCAAGAAATAATCCACACTAGAACTAATGGAAACAGTCCGGACGTTATGTCCAAACCTTTCAATATGGACGAGTTAAAAACAGCCGTGTGGAAACTTAAAGACAGGAAATCACCAGGCCCGGATGGTATAACCAACGAAATGCTAAAACACCTAGGATATACAGCAATGAGCAAACTGTTGCAAATATACAACTACAGTTGGATGACAGGCAGTGTGCCACAGATATGGAGAGAGGCGCTCATGTGTCCCATCATAAAGAAAGGAAAAGACAACAGGAAGGCCACCAGCTACAGACCAATAAGCCTAACAAGCTGTGTATGTAAGACAATGGAGAGGATGATCAACAGAAGATTGAAATGGTACTTGGAATCCGAGAAAATTTTAGTGCCAGAACAAGCAGGGTTTAGAGAGTGCAGCAGCACAGAAGACCAAATCACATACCTGTCACAGATCGTTGAAGATGCCTTCCAAGAAAAGAGAAAAGTCTTTACCCTATGGATAGATCTCCAAAAAGCTTTTGACAAAGTATGGAAAGACAGGTTAATAGTAAAACTGCAAAGGAACGGAATCAAGGGTAATATGAGAAAATGGATCCAGTCGTTCCTACACAATCGGAAAGCAAGAGTCACTATGGAAGGTCACAACAGCAAGAAAATCCTCCTAAAACATGGAGTTCCTCAAGGCTCAGTATTGTCTCCCACCCTGTTCCTTGTATTCATCAATGACCTCATCCACGATCTGCCACAAGGTGTGAGAGCTGCCCTATACGCTGACGACTTGGTGGTGTGGTGTGTAGAAGAACATCTAACTATCGCTAATAAGTGAATACAAAGGGCAGCAGACAACATAGCAGCATGGGCAGAGAAATGGATGGTGCAGATCAACGCTGAAAAATCATCAACAACACTTTTCACGCTCTCCAACAAAGACAAAGCAGGAGAGATACGACTTGGAAATATACATGTCCAAACAGATGAGGAACCGGTGTACTTGGGCATTACATTAGATAAGAGAATGACATGGAGGCACCACATCGAGAGAACAGAGGCTAAAGCGAGAAGAAAACTTTCCATACTGAGGAAAATAGCTGGATCAAGTTGGGGAGCTAACGAAACAACACTAAAGAAAGTGTATACAGGTGCAATAAGACCTATATTAGAGTACGGATCAGCAGCATGGTCTACAGCAGCCAAATCACACCTACAAGCCTTAGATAAAGTACAAAATCAAGCGCTTAGGTTGATCACGGGTGCCATGAAGACCACACCAATAAATGAAATGGAAAAAATCACAGGCATTCCACCTTTATTATACAGACGAGACACTAAGACCCTGATCCAAGCAGAAAAGTACAAGAACATGCCCGCACATCCAATGAAAACTAGATTTGGAGATTTAGCCAGTGGGAGGTTGAAGAGAAGCAGTTTTGTGCATCGGTCCAAAAAACTAATTAGAACATACAAGGATGAACTACCAGACATCACTAAGGAAATAACTCCCACACTCCTCCCAACCCCATGGGAACAACATCAAAATTTCAGTATTAAGACCTCCATAACTACCACCTGCCCCATGGGAGAGCTAAATACTCTCCAAAGGAAAATAGCAGCATGTGACATGATTGAAGAACTATACCCCAGAGAAGCATGGATCCAAGTATATACTGATGGATCTGCAACCAGAGCAGTGAAGAACGGAGGCGCAGGAGTTTATGTGGTCTATCCAGACAAAGAAAATGAATCCACCTGTTCACCTACTGGAATATTCTGTTCAAACTATGCTGCTGAAGTACAGGCCATAAGCATTGCTGCAGGAATAATAAATAACACAATAAGCCAATGTCAGCAGGTTGTATTCCTTACCGATGCAATGTCAGTTCTGCAAGCCCTCAACAGTGATAAACTGCCAGAATTAAACAAAGTCCTATGCAAAGTAAATATCAAAAGAAGGGTAGTGCTACAGTGGATACCATCACACTGTGGCATACCAGGAAATGAGAGAGCAGATATGTTAGCAAAAGAGGGAGCAACACAGGAACAAAAAGAACAAACAATCACATTCCAGGAAAAGAAGACCCTTATCAAGGCCATCAGGAAAATTGATCAACAAAGAGACAACTATCAGTATCTTGATCGAGCAAAACAGGTGATCCTGTTCCGTATGAGAACAGGACACAACAGACTGAACAGTCACTTATACAGACTGAGATTGGTCCCATCACCCCTATGTACGTGTGGACAGGCAGCACAGACAGCCGAACACATCCTGCAAGACTGCCACATGCTTAGTCAATTGCGAACTGAACATTGGCCCACAGAGACGCACATCCACACAAAGCTGTTTGGGAGTCTTGAAGAACTTTCAACCACAGCAACATACATCCAGAAAACCGGACTTCTTGTGTAGACATTTCTAAACAACAGCGAACGAGAAGAAGAAGAAGAAGAAGATGATTTCTGTTTTCTTCGTGTTGATGGTAAGCCCAAAGTTGGCGCAGGCTTCGGAGAATCTATACACACTATGCTGCAGATCAGCCTCTGAGCCAGCATTGAGGGCACAATCATCAGCAAACAGAAGATCTCTGATGGTGTGTGATTTGACCTTGGTTTTTGCTTGAAGCCTCCTAAGGTTAAACAATTTTCCATCAATACGATAACTAATGTCGATTCCTGTGTCCCTGTCTCTAAAAGCATCAGTCAGCATAGCAGAAAACATGATACTGAACAGAGTCGGTGCAAGTACGCACCCTTGTTTAACTCCATTTGAGACGGGGAAAGGCTCTGATAGCTCACCGTTTTCCTGAACTCTAGCCTGCATTCCATCATGCAGTTGCTGCACTATTGTGATAAATTTTTTTGGGCAGCCGTATTTTGCCATGATCTTCCATAGACCCTCTCTACTGACCGTGTCGAACGCCTTTGTCAAGTCGATGAAAGCTGTGTACAGGTCACAGTGCTGTTCTTGGCATTTTTCTTGTAGCTGTCTTGCAGCGAACACCATATCTGTGGTTCCATGTTCTTTCCAGAATCCACACTGACTTTCAGGTAAAAGACCTTTGTCAAGATGAGCCGTAAGGCGATTCAAAAGGATTCTGGCGAATATCTTCCCAGCGATTGATAAAAGAGAGATGCCTCGATGATTGTTGCAGTCTTGGCGATTACCTTTACGTTTATATAGATGTATAATTGAGGCATCTTTGAGATCGTGTGGGATGGTTTCACTCTGCCACATTTGCTGGAAGATCATATGAAGTTTCTCTATCAGAACTGCACCGCCATCTTTATAAACCTCAACAGGAATTGAATCGGGGCCAGGGGCCTTTCCACTAGACAGTTGACGAATCGCTTTTTTAGTTTCCTCCAGAGTTGGTACATCATCTAATGCTTCATTTATAGGAATTTGGGGCAGGCGGATGATGGCTTCGTCGTTAATAGATGATGGCTGGTTCAAGATATTATTAAAATGTTCAGCCCAGCGTTGGAGCATTTTTTCCTTGTCTGTAATTAGTGTTTTTCCATCTGCATTAAGGAGGGGAAATGATCCTGATGATGTTGGACCATAGACCGCTTTGAGTGCAAGGTAAAAGTTTTTCAAGTCATGGCTGTCAGCAAAGCCTTGGAGCTCATCTGCTTTATTACTCAGCCATGAATCCCGCATCTGGCGTAGTTTATGTTGGACGATTCTACGCATGTTGTTGAAAGCGTCTTTCTTGGATGTAGATTTTGGATCATTTAAATATGCTTTATGGAGATGGTGTTTCTCAGCCAACATCGCTTTATATCATCTGAGTTCTCATCAAACCAGTCATTTTGTTTCTTGATGGAAGGACCCAGGACCTCTGTAGCAGTGTTGTAGATCTGCTCACTTAGGGCTGCCCAATTTGTTTCCACACTTTGGCCGTCTAGCGAGATAGATTTGAGACGGTCTTCTAAGGTGTCAGTAAATGACTGTTTGATTTTTGTCTTCTTTAGTTTGGTGACATCCAGCCTCTTTTGAGTTTTCTTCCCCTGAGGGCGCCTGGCTGGTTGGATACGAATTTTAAGTTTAGATACAATGAGGCGATGATCAGTCCAGCATTCGGCACCACACATGGACTTGGTCACCCGGACATCTTGCCTGTCCTTCTTCCTAACAATTACATAGTCAATTAGGTGCCAATGCTTTGAGCGAGGGTGCATCCAGGAGGTCCTGTTGCGGGTAGGAAGTCGAAAAATGGTGTTGGTGACAAGGAGGTCATGTTCTGCGCAAGTCTGGAGGAGACGAAGTCCATTACTGTTACAGCGACCCACGCCGTACCTACCAATAGTGCCATTCCAGGAGATGTTATCTGAGCCTACTCTTGCATTAAAGTCACCAAGAATGATGAGCTTATCTGCTTTAGGAACTGATGCAATGACTGCATGTAGTTCTTCGTAAAACTTATCCTTGACATCATCCTGGTTTGTCATAGTTGGTGCATACGCGCTAATGATGGTGACATGTTTTCTTCCATAGAACAGAGGGATCTTGACCGTCATGAGTCGGTCATTTATTCCCTTTGGGGGCCCCGCTAACTTGCTGACAATTGCTGTTTTGATTGCAAATCCAACCCCTGCTTCTCGTCTTTCTTCAGTTCCTCTTCCGCTCCAAAAGAATGTATAACCTGCACCCTTTTCGCAAAGTTGGCCCTCGCCTGCAAGTCGAGTTTCACTCAGTGCTGCTATGTCAATGTTGTACCTGGCCAGTTCTCTCCCAATCAGGGCAGTTCGTCTCTCAGGTCTGTTTGCGTTAAAGTCTTTGTCAAGTAGAGTGCGCACATTCCATGCGCCTAGAATGAGGGGGAAAAATCTGTCCTTTCTTTTTCTTATATGTCGACCGCCGAAGTAGGGTACCCACCAACCGCGGTAAGCTGGTTAGGTAATGGTGAAGCAGGCAATGTTTAGGGCACCTTTTCTAGCCCCTTCCTCATGCCATGGAGGTGAGCAGTGCTTTCCTAAAGAGGGCTGCTCAGACACTCAGGGGGCTGCCGAATCCCACTGCTGCTCCGATCAGTGGAAGACGACCATATGGCCTGAGCCGCCTGTGTGTAGGTCTGCGACTACGACTGCCAGCGTACCCACGCCTGCCGCTTCGCCGCTCGCCCATCGCCACAGGACTTGTTGTGAGTGGATGGATGAATGGATGAAAGAGTGACTTGCGCGGTGATTTGGATTAAAGTGAGGAAGAGTTGCGCAATTCGTCGACCTCACTCTCTCGCCTGGGTCCATCTCAATCCAGTGGCAAGACAAGTCAAGACGACTGGAGATGAAGTCAGGTGCAGTGGATGACCAGGGCTTTCTACGTGCCTCGCCGTGCTCCTTACGCTCCACAGCGCGTTGCTGGTAATCGCCGTCATGCCCGTTGAACCAACAGGTGGTTTCTTCCGCGCAGTCTATCGAATCCAGTCTTCGCATGCATGGGTAGGCAGACCCTAACTCACCGAAGGTTTATAACCATTCGGCTACCCTCACCTAGTTTAGCCGGCCTGTCAAAGCTTACAACACATGGTACAAACGGCTTACAAACACTACAGCTTACTTAAACACATAAACTAATACAGATGAAAAACCTATGGCAAGGCACAAGCAAAGAAACAAAGTTACAACTGATCAGAGCATGTATATTCCCAGTAGCAACATACGGCTGCGAGACTTGGACACTCAATAAAACAGTTGCAAAAAAGATTACATCATTCGAAATGAAATGCTACAGAAGGATGTTGAGAATACCCTGGACAGAAAAAAAGACCAACAGAGAAGTACTGCACTCACTAAACATACAGGAACATTGGCTTTTAAATACCATTGCAATAAGGAAGTTGAAATGTTTCGGTCATATAAAAAGACATAATAGTCTGGAAAAAGTAGTGATGGAAGGCATGGTCCCTGGAAAAAGGGGAAGGGGTGGACCCAGGACATCACAGAGAGTCTGAACTTGTCTTTGGCTGATGCAGGTCGACTTGCCCAGAATCGTGATGCGTTCAGAGCAGCTGTAATGGAGACAACGTTCTGGAAAGAATACATCACATGATGATGATGATGACAGCTTACTTTGTGCAAACACCTACAGGATGAAAATGGGAAAAAAATTTAATTCGGCCACAGTGTGTTTTTCAATTCGGTAGTTAATGTGTTAAATAACCATAGTTAAAACAAATTGTTAATAAGAAAAACAGGTAACCAAAATATCAAAGTGTTAAAATGCATTGAAAATCAATGAAAATAGTCAATTATAGTATGCTGAAAAAAAATTTTTTATTTTTTTCTTCTAATAAATATATGCCTGACGTATGACTTAAAAAAATATTAATGTAATATTGTCATGAAATGCTCATAGTGTAATGCAAACTGGTTGTATTCATAATAATGATAATTGTAAAATATGAAAGTATTGATGTTAAATACTTATGGTATCCTAATAGCGAAATAAAGTCAGTAGTGCCATGCACAATGTCCAGCAAAACCATTATTTGCAGAAAATTAATTATATTAACCAAGCAAATTTGTGAGTACTATAAGTAAATGTTTTAACAGTCCCAGGTATTCTGGACCCTGCTTTCGCAGTCTCAAATGTAGTAGCCAAGAATCTCACTGAGTATGACCTGTATTAAAGTGTCCATCAAGTTGTGACGATAATGTTAATTACTTGAGTGTAACACAGGTGAATGTTTCTCCAATATATTTGATCATTGAACATGAAAAGTTAACTTTCCAAAGTTTAAAAGTCCGCCTTGATGTAGTAGATGAATCCCAAGTTAGCACATTGTTCGAATTATTTCCCTTTTTTAAAACAAGCTGTCCTGAGTTAATTCCCTTGAAATAGAGACTTGCAGGAAGATGATTAATAAAATGTATGGAAAAGTGCATAATACGACATTTGAGGTAACAATGACACTTCAGAACCATGTAAAGTATGTATCTGACACTCCTGCCATGTAAAGTATGTATCTGACACTCCTGCCAAAACGGAGCTTTCACTCAGCTAATTTTATCTTGTATATTGCTACTGTGGTGAACAGCAGGGCAATTTTATTTTAAGACTATATAGTTAATGTGTCGCATGAATCATTACTGTGTGATGCAACAAAAGCGACGACATTCCTGTTTCCCTAGTTAGCATGGATGTTCTGGTCGACTGGCTGTAGACCACTGGAGGACTGTGCTGTGTGATAATTACTGAAATGAGTCCTACTGAATTTGCATCAGAGTTGTGAACACACCAGCCAAAAGAAGGCAATCACTGAACCCTCGAGTAATAGGTTTCAGTATTGGGTTGAAGAACTTTGTACACATGTTGCATCAGGGCACCACCCATCATATACCATGAGGCGTCGGTCCTAGGAATGAATGGAAAGTATAATCAGACAGTTCCCAAAACAGGTGTATTTGAAGACTAAGTGCAGTTTACAGCATCAATACACTTCTGGCTCCAAACAATCATGATTGGTGAGCCCATCTCTACTAACGAGAACAAAACAGAGGTTAATGATGAAAAATGTGGCATGGATTTTATTTTTTTTTAAATGATGAGTCCGAGAAAAGAAATTGCAATGTACGAGGGGCTTTCAGAAAGTAAAGCACCACATCGTTTTTCTCAGCTAATAATGAAGATAGAAGCATGAAATTGTGCACACTTCAAACGTGGCATGTGCCAATTGTGTGCACCGAATTGCACCGCAACCGGCCAAATAATACGGCTGCCCTAAACCGTTGAAATGGAGCGTGTTAGCAACTTGCGTTATAAACAGTGAATTGTGATAGAATTTCTGGTTCTTGTGCGTTTATTCACCGGTTAAATCAAATTCTGGATATTTATTACCAAAACTGAGAACCGTACTTTTTCTTGACTGGAAAATGTTGATTTCACATTGTGATTTGGGAGGCAAGTTAAAAAAAAAAAGCGTTTCTCTTGCATTCATAGTTGACACGCTTACGACAGACCCGCCCTCAAAACCCCCCCCCCCCCCTATTTAAAAAAAAAAAGTTTATAAACCAATAGAACGGAATTGAATCAGTTCTACAAGTTAACGGTACAAAGAAAACAAGGGAAATCGCTGCCGTTGCCTTCTCTAACTCAAGATCAGAATCAGGCACCCTTTTACAGCTGGTTTGACTGATGCGTGACACCTGTTCCCTTCCTCGCTGCCGTTGCCTTCTCTAACTCAAGATCAGAGGCAGGTACCCTATTACAGCTGGTTTGACTGATGCGTGACACCTGTTCCCTTCCTCGCTGCCGTTGCCTTCTCTAACTCAAGATCAGAGTCAGGCACCCTTTTACAGCTGGTTTGACTGATGCGTGACACATGTTCCCTTCCTCGCTGCCGTTGCCTTCTCTAACTCAGGATCAGAGTCAGGTACCCATTTACAGCTGGTTATGGAGTGTTAGAGACTTCACCATACTAGGTCCAGCATCGAGAGGTGGGGAGACCAGTTTCCTTCCTCGCTGTCTTTTCCTTCCCTAACTCAAAGTTAAGTACCCATTTATAGCTAGGTAGACCCCATCTCTCGATGCTGGACCTAGTATGGTGAAGTCTCTAACACTCCATAACAGCTGTAAATGGGTACCTGACTCTGATCTTGAGTTAGAGAAGGCAACGGCAGCGAGAAAGGGAGCAGGTGTCACGCATCAGTCAAACCAGCTGTAAAAGGGTACCTGCCTCTGATCTTGAGTTAGAGAAGGCAACGGCAGCGAGGAAGGGAACAGGTGTCACGCATCAGTCTAACCAGCTGTAAAAGGGTACCTGCCTCTGATCTTGAGTTAGAGAAGGCAACGGCAGCGAGGAAGGGAACAGGCCACCCCACCTCATGAAGCTGGGACCCAGTACATCGAAGTCTATAACACTTCACTCCCCTACGGCAGAATGTGCTACGTGACTACAACCTTACGAACGGCAGGCGTGTTTTAAAAAAAATTCTAAGCAACGGGGGAGGGGGGAGAGGACAATGACACTTTTTTCAGTCAAGAAAGAGTACGGTGATCGGTTTGGGTAATAAATATCCAGAATTTGATTTAACCGGTGAATAAACGCACAAGAACCGAATTTCTCGTTGCAGAGAAGGAAACTGTTGTGAATATTCACAAGCGTCTATGTGATGTGTATGGAAGTTTTGCAGTCAACAGGAGTACAGTCAGTTGCTAGGTTCAAAGAATCAGGAAATGGAGATACGTCCTGCCACAGCCACCAACGCAGAAATGTTGAAATGCGCTGAGGGCGTTATTCTTACTGATAGGCAAATCACTACTCAACAATTGGCCTTACAGCTGTCAGTCAGCATTGGTAGTGCAAATGCAGTTATAAAAACTCTCGGATTTTCTAAGGTTTGCGCAAGATGGGTTCCTCGAAGTCTCACAAATGACCACCGATTGCAAAGGAAAGCAATTTCTTCTGAATTGTTGGAGCGTTTCAATGCTGATGGAGAGAACTTTTTGGCTAAGATCGTTACAGGTGACGAAACCTGGGCACATCATTTTGAACCTGAGACAAAAAGACAATCAATGAAGTGGCATCATCCACAATCACCAAGAAGAAAGAAATTCAAGACAATTCCTTCAGCTGGAAAGGTCATGATCACTGTCTTTTGGGACATTGAAGGTGTGATTCTTGTGGACTTTATGCCAAGAGGAGAGACAATCAATTCGCAAGCTTACATTAAGACATTGAAAAAACTCAATCAACGTTTTCGCAGAGTTCGGCCGCACAAGAATCCAGCAGACCTGCTTCTCCTTTACGACAATGCGTGCCCTCACACAAGCCTAGCAACACGGGAAGCAATCACAAAATTGGGTTGGACTGTACTACCCCATCCACTTTATAGTCCCGATTTGGCACCCACTGATTTTCATCTATTTGGTCCACTTAAAGATGCACTCCGTGGGTCAAGGTTTGAAGATGATGAAGGAGTGATTCATGCAGCGAAGAAATGGCTACATGATCAAGACAAAATCTGGCACTTGTTTCACGCTGGCATAAAGCCGTACAAGTTGATGGGGATTATGTTGAATAATACCGATGTTTACATGACATATCCATGTATATTGTGTATAAATTTCATGCTTTTTGAATAAACAGCTCCTGAGAAAAACGATGTGGTGCATTACTTTCTGAACGCCCCCTTGTATTATAGAAAGATACCATAATATGACAAAAGACCAAAGTTTAAAAAAAAGAGAACCTGATGGAAAGAACAGTTAAGAAACTGAAGGATGGAGGATGTGCATTTCCATATGAACCAGATACCCCAACACATGTCTCTGTCTTAAATGTATGATCATACTGCCTGGACTGAATATGATCCACCTGGTTCTTCATTGTACGGGAGCATGTCATAGTAGACTGCTCCCCAGAGTTAAGATGACCATCATTTTCATATGTATTGACCATCCTGACATCATTCTGGATATTCATGTTCTTATAATCATTGATATCAGCATAACGTGACATAATAGGAAGTATCTCAGGCCTTTTAGAATCACCCATGTTTACCTGATCTGCCCTCTTACGATCAGCTGCCTGATGATCAGGTTGACCCTTTAACACACATCTCTCATGTGACATATACCAAAATGTAGGACAATTTGTCACAACCTTATTACTGTACTTAGCATGTCGTCATGTATAATTTTCATTCTGACCAGATTCATCAAAGGAAGAGTGATGGCCGGGGAAGTTATATCTTCCTCTAAATGATAATTTTACCCTTGGAGGGTGTGCTGACCTATTAATATTACATTTAGTACTGCTGGCATATCATACATCAGCCTTATCATTGTCAAAGTGTGACAGTATTTTATGCTGCAATACAATGTCCAACAAACTGTCAACTCGACTTTTTAATTTAGTAATCTCAGTATCCTTTTGTGCAATTTCCTCATATTTCCCTACCTTTGTTTTTTTTTAGTTGAATGTGAGAATGATCCTTATCTAGGACTGCCGATTCTTTTGTCTCGGTAATTGTTATTCGACAGAGTAGCGGACTTAGACTGATAGACTGTGGTAGCATACTCAAGTGTTTCAACTCATGTATGCCTGCTAATATATGATTCATCAATCAGATATCAATATATCATAAAATGGAGCCTGTGTTGTTAATAAATATTCAAAGTCTTCGTCTACACAAGAGTGGCTCAATTTATTTAAGTTATGCTGTTGGCATTGTGCCCCCTAGATGTGTACTTGGCTTGTTATTAACACTTCTACCATATGTCGTTATCTACACACATTTGCACACGTAACACCACCGAAAACTTTATTACAGTCGGAGACGTATTGTTAACTTAATGAAAGAAATAGGTGTGGTTATATGAGAATGAACAGTAGTCCAATGGCAGATACGGGGGGGTTGAGTCTTTACAGATTTCAAAATGCAGAGCAGAAGTCGAGTTCTCAGAGTGTCCATCTCCTGAATGACGGTGAAGTAAACATTTTTCACTTCTCATCTCTTGCGCCTATTTTATAAGGAACTAAATGTCTACTGTCTCTTGTGATTCAGAGTTTCTATTATTTATGTTATCTTCTTTTCTCTTGTCTATTCCTTATGGAACATGGAGCCACCACTAAAGTTTGTCCCCTTGCAGGAATCCTGCATCAAAGCATTTATGTGCTGTTGCAGCAGTTATTTCTTTAGCAATTTGTTTTACATGATAAGGCTGCCTGCCCTATTTACAAGCACGTATTGGTTGCCTGCTATAACATGTCTGAGGTAGCAGTCGTCTCATTCCTTCTGTGTCTCCCCACAGACACCTGTGATCTGCATGGGGCATGTCTCTAAAAATAGCATGATAATACCTTATAATTTTATTATTTTGCTTTTAAAAAATGGAAAAGATGCAGAAATGGAAATTTATCAATGAAAAAGTTGCAATAAACAGTTGAAATAATAACTTAAAGCTTTCTTTCAGATTCTGAGCTCAAAATGCCCATCTTTGAGCAAACCTCTGATTAGCAGAATTTCTGATAAGTAGAAGTATTTTAGATGGTCCCAGCGACTTCTACGTATACAGACGGCACCATACTAAAGCATTCAACATAAACTTGAAAGTATGAAAATAATAAAAAGTATAAATATATTTTTTTTTATATATGATAATAATTAAGATCATACACTGGCAACCACATTATCAGTGTATTTCCAGAAGTCAAAGCAGGTATTGAGGCAGTTTATTCATAAAAGCCTGTGTTGGGTGTTAATCAGAGTCTGTCCAAACATTATGTACATTATTTAAATTCTGTTAGTTTATTTAATGTAATAGAATTTATCTTTCTTTACCCCCCCCCCCCCCCCCCAAAAAAAAAGAATATTAAGTTTTCCTTTCTACTTCCACAGTGTTCAATACTCTGACATTTGGTCATACTCTCATTCTGCTGTGACACCTGTGAAAGCCATGCTACATTACACTGTGATCTTTACCATGTGATAATTGCAGTACTGTACTTCACTGCAGAGATGTATACACCTGCGGTAGATTTAAAAAAACGAGTCATTGGTCATATAACTCAGACTGCTTGCTGATGAGGAAAGGGTTTTACATTTCGAGATATTCATCCATGTGGCATGCTTTCTGTTGCTGGCTTCTACCATACATAGTGATCACAGAACTCTGATTCCCAAAAACTATCATACCTGACACTGCAGATGTAAGAATTATGCTGATATACTAGTTGGTCCTCCTGCCGGCAATCTGTGCATATTCTAATGTTATTTCACTGTGACGTATTTTTATTTAATGAAAGTGTTACTTAACCGCTAGAAATCTTGTGGTTTGTAGTCATTAACAAGGTAAAGACCATCACAGTAAAAGGCAAATGCAGAATTGACTTATGTTATTCTGAAGACATTTATGGAAGAAGTGTTAGATAATGATATTGTAGAATCTCGTGATGACCATTTAGTCTTTAGAAAGTAAAGATTGGCTGAAAATTGTATTTACTAGAAAAAAGTTTGGTCCGGCTAGCTCTAATAAGCATCAGCAACTGAAAAGGCATTGGTCTACAGGTAAATGTAATATTATGTTTGTGCTCATCATGTGGAAAGATTCTGAAGGTTAAACACAAAGATCTGGATTGACTGATAACAGAGTGATGATGAACAGATTTGTAGAACCTTTTACGTGTACAGGGTTCCCAACCTATGTGTCTATATATACCTGTTGGACATTTACTTATGCAAGTAAAGTGTTTTCTTTCCTTTTTACCCACAAAAAATTCTTAAGCATCTATTTATGCAGAATTTAGTAGTTGGAGGCACAGACATTGATATTAAAGTAAGGATACAAAAGGCAAGAGGAGCTTTCATTACACTTGGAAATAATTGGAAATCCAAAGAAATCAAGTCCAACACACAAAAATAAAACCTTGAACTCAAGTCTGCAAGCTGTAAAATGTATTGTGGACAGTTGTGAACATTTTAAACAATTTATCAGTTTTCAGGAGGCAGATATAGTGAATAAATGTGCTACTGTAGGTTACTTAATTAGTTTTTTAAAAGACAACATTTATATCATAATCATTTCCCCGTTTGCTCCCTATGGAGAATAGAGCCACCACTACAGGTGACCCCCTTGCAGGAATCCTGCACTAATGCAATCATGTATGAGCAGAGGTTTCTGTAGCATCTTATTTTGCATGATGAGATTGGCAGTCCTATGCATAACTTCATATTGATCACATCTAATGACACACCTGAGGTGGCAGTAGTTCTTTCTTTGTCTTCCCAGAAAGCCCCAGGCCAACTACATTTATGTAACAATAATATAAGGAAGTTACTAGCAATAGATTGGGTTATGAAAACATTGACATCACACAACAGAAATTGAATCTAATGAGTCTTCTTCTTCATTCGTCCTGAAAAGGACGTTGATTGCGTTATGTCCGTTTATAGCGAAGCTGCAATATTTGCACCTTTCGGCCAACACATCCGACTTCAGCACGGCATTTTTGGGACCAGGTTAGCCTTCCCTCTTCGATCCCTACTCACTCAGCCAGACTGCAGTGATGCAGCCTGTTTCCAGGACCACCACTTGGAGGTGGAGTAGGGTCTTGGTTAGCTCTGGTTCGCTGACCCTGACGCAAGCAGTCTAGCTATAAGTCGCTAACTGCATTCCTCACTGTTGAGGCGTCTGAGGTCCTTAATGGAGTCTGACTGAACAGCTTGATGATCTAGATTTTGCAGATGACTTGGCTCTTCTGTCCCATAACCGTAATCAGATGACTTGGCTCTTCTGTCCCATAACCGTAATCGGATGCAGGACAAAATGAAAATACTTGATGAGAGATCACAACAAGTAGGTCTGAAAATACACAGAGAAAAGACAAAGATAGTGAGAATAAATGCAAGAAATGATAACAAGGTCAAACTTGAGGAGACACCTACAAGATATAGAACCATAAACATATCTTGGCAGCAGTATAGACATAGTTGGAAACAATAATATCAAAATAAGAATACAAAAATGCAAGAGGATCTTTCATAGCATTGGGAAACATAGAGGTCAAGAGAAATCGAATATAAGTACAAAAATAAGAATCTTCAACTCATATATCAAGTCAGTCCTATTGTATCGCTCTGAAACATGGAGAACAACGAAAACAACAACAGAAAAGTTACAGACATTCATAAATGGGTGCTTGCATAGAATGCAATTGCCTATTTAATCTATACACCGAAAAAATTTTCAAACAGATACAGGAAATACCAGGACTGAACATCAGTGGAAGGTCAGTAAACAACCTTAGATATGCAGATGATACCGTGTTGATTGCTGAAAGCGAACAGGAGTTACAATAACTAGTGAAGCAAGTGAACAGTATAAGTCATGAATATGGATTTGACATTAATATTGAGAAAACAAAAACTATGATAATTAGCAAAACAGACGATAAGCCCACATTAAAGATAAGCATAAATGAGAAAATCCTGGAACAAGTCAAGAGCTACTTATATCTTGGTCATATAATAACAGAAAATGGCAGATGTGAAACAGAAATCAAGAAGAGAATAGGAATGGCCAAAGCTACATTCAACAACATGAAACATATACTGACTAAATAGTTATCTCACAAATTTAGACTGAGAATCATAAAGTGTTATATATATTCTGCATTACTGTATGGTGTAGAAACATGGACGATGAATAAGCAATTGGAAGAAAGAATTGAGGCTCTTGAAATGTGGATATATAGAAGAATGGGGCATATCTCATGGAAAGAGAAGAAAACAAATAAGGAGGTCCTAGAAAATCTAGGTATGAAAATAGAACTAATGAGGGAGATCAAAGTTCGGCAGCTAAAATACTTTGGCCACATAAAAAGGCATAACACCTTGCAGAAGACCATAACAGAAGGCAGAGTTGAAGGCAAATGTGCAAGGGGAAGACAGTGCTATAAGGGGGAAGATAACATCAAGAGATGGACAGGAAAGAGTCTATCAGTGCACCACCAAGACAAGAGACAGAAGACGTTAGGAGATCCATTACAGCCAACCTTCGTTGTGGAGATGGCAGCTGATGATGATGATGATAGAATAGAAGGAATGAAATGGTATGACTAAGTCACCAATGTGGAACTGATGACAAAGAACCAGACAGTGTGAGTGGAACAAGAGATGAGAAGACGCTGACATACATTGAGGAAACCTGTTGATAGCATTACAAGGTGACCTTTATTCTGGAATTCCCATGGAAAGGGAGGCAGAAGTAGACCAAAAAACACATGGAGAAGAGAACTGGAGACAGAAGTCCTCTTCTTCTTCCTCGTTGGTCCTGAAAAGGACGTTGGTTGCGTTGTGCCTGTTTACAGCGAAGCTGCGATATTTGCGCCTTTCGGCTGACACATCCGACTTCCGCACTGCATTTTTTGGGACCGGGTTAGCCTTCCCTCTTCGATCCCTACTCACTCAGCCAGACTGCAGTGATGCAGCCTGTTTCCAGGACCACCACTTGGAGGTGGAGTAGGGTCTTGGTCAGCTCTGAATCGCTGACCCTGATGTAAGCAGTCAAGCTATGGGTCGCTGACTGCATTGTCTGTTGTTGCGTCTTTGGGTCCCGGAGACAGAAGTGAAAAATTGGAAAGACCTTGAGCTGATGGCACGTGACAGGACTTGGCATGTGTTTGTTGAAGGCCTATGCTCCTTGGGGGAGGTAAAGGGTATTGATTGATGTATAGAGAGTGATGTATGGAATAGCCTGAAAATTTTGACTTTTCTTTATGTAAAAATCCGATCTTCTCTTTCCCTTTATTTCTCTTTTACTCTCTATCTCTCTCCCTTTCTCTCTCAATCTCTCTCTCTTTCTCTGATGCATGTGGATTAATTGTATAAGAAAGAAAATTAGAGAATGAATAAATGAGAAACAGAGATGGGTGCTTTAGTTTAAATAGTACTTAGGCCTTTTCCTTGAATATTTCCTAAATGTTAAGAGGCACACAATCCTAAATGTATTAAATTATTCTGAAAAATCTTTAGTATAGATTCTGGTTATATATTATGAATGAATATATGGTAACAATTTGTAGCTCATATAGTGGATGTACAGTACATCAAGAGAAAGCAACATTTCAGTCTTCATAGTCTAAGAGCAGAATGAATATTTAGATGTGGACAAAACGTAATGTGTTCTTAGTTTAGCACTTAATATCTGGGGCTATGTTTTCATAAAAGAAAATTTGCTAGAAAAGGCTTGTTTTTTTTTTTGTTTTTTTTTGGGGGGTGGGGGGGGGGGGGGGGGGGGGGGAGCTGCATTTTTTAAACAATGACTTTACAATGCATTTTCACCACATTTAAAAAAGGATTTACGCAGATTATGAAAGCATATAATAACCAGTTGCAGCATTTAACATCTGATTTCTCAGTTTAAGTAGAAAAAAACTTCTTTTTCTATAGAAAAGAATATTGATTTTCCATTTTGACAATTTGCATTTGACAGACATGTAGAGCACGGATTGTGGGAGTTTATATGCAACCTTTCTCCACTTGTGCTGAACAGCACCCAGCCTAATCTCTGTAAGCAGTCAGGGCTGATGTTCAGTGACTTCCACTGTGTGCCCAGAGTATAAAATATAAAGTTCTGGAGGTTTTTTCTAATTTTGCTGGTAATAGTAATAGAGAATTGATGGGGTACTCGTAACACTCATGTCTAAAGGAGCAGGATTAAATTTAATTATTAGACCCTTCATGCAAGTTTTTTTTTAACCTTTAACCTTTAATCTCTAAACAGTTATCTCACTATAAATATAGAAGAGGTGTTAGAGATTAGGATTCACATGAGTCATAGCTTCTGTAAGCCTCCAGTTCAGTTGTATTTGTTGCAAGTGTAGTTAAATATTACAATTCTGCTAAACAAATTAGTATATAAATAAATAAAGGTAATTAACAGGTACTCGTTGGACATAAAGGATGACACTAGACAACAGAAAAGAAAATATTCTGCTACAGTCTCAAACCAATATCATACAGCTACTGTCCAGGGCAACATGAGGCCATTTTTAAATTCTGGGCAAGTTTTACCAAATTCCTGCTGACAGAGTTGAAACATAATAATATTGACTGAAACTTGACTGCTATATCTGGTTCATAACTTACTTAGTTGTTCCCCTTCTACCATGAGGTGTAGAGGTTTGGAAGAGAGAGCACCAGACTATCCTATCGGCTGTCTTCCTCCTGGCCTGGTTCCATTCTAGTCGTCGGTCCTTCAAAGATTGTCTAATGTTGTCCTCCCAGCGGACTCTGGGTTGTCCTGGGGGTCTGGATCCCTGGCTCTTTGTTTCCAATGCTTGTCGTGGTAGCCGATCTTCTCCCATTCTGCAGACGGGCCACACCATCTTAGTTGGGACTGTTCTGCTTGGGTCTGCAGGGGGTGGGAATTTAGGCCTTGACTATACGTCAAGTCTTGTTACTTCAACCACCTTCCTCAGATACCTCATTTCTGAGGTTTGGATCTGGCTTTTGTGGGTTGTAGTCATTGCCCATGACTCATATGTCAAGACTGGGACATAGGTGGAGTGGTATACAGCCATCTTCGTTTTCTTACCAACCTCTCTCTTGCTGAGGAATCCTTGATTTATTGCCTGAAAAAGTCTCCCAGCTGCTGCTTTTCGCTTGGCCAACTCGTTTATTGATGCCTCCCTTTCAGTCAATAATAGCTGCGAGGTATTTAAAGTAGTCAACCTGCTCCAGGACCTGTTCTCCCAGCTTAATCTGATGTCTTCTTTCTTCTCGTGATATCACCATGAATTTTGTTTTAGAGCTGCTTATGACCATCCCTCTCTTCTCCAGCTCTTCCTTCCAGACTTGCAGGTTGGATTGGAGATGTGCCTCTGATTTAGCAATCAGGGCAACATCATCAGCTAATGCCAGCTCTGAAATACAGACCTGTCTCATCTTCCAGTACCCCACTGAATACTGTCTAGTTCTCTCCTTACATGCCTTGATGACATCGTCCATGAGGAGTATGGAAAGATAAGGTGACAGGATATCACTTTGTCTTACACCAGTGGTGGTCCTGAACTCTTCTGACTTATGGTTTGCTGTCCTCACATAATTTCTGCAAGACTTGTAGAAGCTTTGTATAGCATGAATCAGAAGTGCTGGAATGTTCTTCCTTGCCAAACAGTCCCAAAGTTTGCTCCAGGGGACCCTGTCAAACGCCTTTTCCAGATCTATGAAACAAAGATGGATCTCACTCTTATACTCAAGGGCCTTTTCACTCAGCTGTCTGAGTGTGAAGATTAGGTCTTGAGTACTTTGGTTTGCTCTTAATCCACACTGGACCTCATCCAATTGTGGCTCAACTAGGCGCCGGAGTCTCTGCTCTAGGATTCTAGAGTAGATTTTACCAGGGACACTGAGAAGGGATATGCCTCTATGGTTTCCACATTGTCGATTGTCACCCTTTTTGGAAATTGGTGTTATGATGGCAATCTCCCAGTCCTTTGGTATGGTCTTGTTGCACCACGCTGCCTGTAGGACACTTAAGAGTAATAGGTCGCCTGATGCTCCCATGTACTTAACCATTTCTGGTGTTATACCATCATGCCCTGCTGCTTTGCCCATCTTGATTTTCTCCAGTGCTGTCTTCTGTTCTTCCATCTTTATGTCATCTTCACCACCATTGGTTTTCATTTCTGATGCTTGACCTTGCTCACCATCCAGAAGTTCTGAGAAACATTCTTTCCATTACTTCCTTCGGGGCAGTAAGCAATTTGCCTTGCTTGTCCTTTATAAATTTGAGACGGCATTGTTTTTCCTTCCTCATGTTCTTAAGGGTCTTATAGAACAATTTCTGGTTTTCTTGCGCATCTTTTTCTAGCTTTTCTCCAAATTCTTCCCAGGACTTCTGTTTTGCTGCTAACACCTTGTTCTTTGCTTCTGTTCTGAGTATCACATATTCTCTATATTTCTCCATTTATCCTGCTGTGTTTTTAGCTCCTAAGTATTGTTTCCATGCCATTTCCTTCTCTCTTATTTTCTCTTCCTCTGTCCACCAAAGTGTCCTCTTTCTCTTGTTCCCAAATCGGACTTCACCACATGCTTCTGCAGCAGCTGTCTTTATGATGTCCTTGAATTTAAGCCAGAGGGTTTCCAAGTCATCAGGTTGTTTCTGGTTCATAAGAAATGTAAATACTTGGTAGCTGACACATTGTTGTAGAGCAGTGGTTTAACACCATCTACTGCCTGGAGTCTCTGACCAGACAAGAGACAGAATAGGACAACTACTCCATTAGGCTTGTTGTAAGAGGTGACTACCATGAGGTTGTGTGTGGGGCTGGCAACTTCATCATGTTGTTGTTATTGTTTAACTAGGGCTGCAGAGCTTCTTTCTCTTTTACAGCCAATACCAAGTTAAAGAGTTATCCACACTGTAGATCTAGGCTTTTCCTCTGGCTTTTCTGCCATTTCAAAATGTATTGAGTTGAATTCGTGATCTGCAGTTTCTCCAGCTTAGCTTGCATTTAAAGGATCATCACATCTGATCTCAAGCTAGGTGAAAGAAGTGTGTGGCATACTGTGCATTTCTTGCCATCCAAGGGGCTCTCCAAGTATGCAGAGCTAAAATTCTGGGCTCTCCCAGTGAATTGTCACGTCCTACACAGAGCCATGTCTGAGCTCCCCCTGCCTATCATGGGTCCACAGTGAGATCCTCCTGCATGCAGCCAACCAGGTTAAAGCCAGAGTTACGTCTGGGGCTCAAGTGACACTTCCAAACTTAGTGTGCAATGCTGTGTTCTCAACAAGTTTCACCACTGGGGTAATGTCTGGAAGCATGGATGATCTCATGAGTCAATGAGGGTATTATTAGCCTAACAGGCAGAGGTTCACTTCCACATATGTATACTATACCATTGTGCTTATCTGGTGGTCATATAAGGATGACTCCAGATATATGCCTCCATGCATCACCTCATCATGTAAAATAAGTTGCTACAGGAACCACCTTGCATGAGCACTTAAAAACTTCAGCGGAGGTTTCACTTAATGGCACCAGCTGCAGTGGTGGCTAAACCTGTTTGTAATTACAAATGGAGTATCTCCATTTAGGTCTCATCATTGCTTATTTATTTTTGCCACAGCTAGAACCAGTTCTAGATAATAGATAATAAGCATCCATTTTTGACAAGGCTTGTGACAAAAAAGCGTATGTCTAAAATTAAAAGCTGAATTCAGGTCATAATTATTAATTATTGAACTGTTATGTGCTTGAAAAAAGTGTCTTTCTACATTTTGTAAAAGACTAATATGAGATAGAACGACTTGAGAATTTGATGGAGTGCAGAAACATTTTCTCCTTGTTATTTGGATCAATTTCAGTTGGAGAAAAATGTGCATCCCCTGTTTAATTTTTTCTAACTTATTTGCAATTTGTAATGCCTAATTTGTGTTTGAATAGATGTAATTTACGACACATGTAATTTAAACTTGAAATTAATACTTTCTTGAGATAGTCAGAAGTTGAAGGTAAAGGTTATTAACATTATGCTCTTCCCCCCCCCCCCGATGCATGACATAGAGGACATTCAAAACTCAATAAAAACAATGTCAGAACAGTGCCTGAAACTAAATCACTACAAAAGCAAAATCATAAGGTAAATTCTAAATATATGGAAGTGATAAAGACTGAGGAAGTAGCCTAAAGCATAAAGAAAAAAGTACCCATATATTATTTCACTAAAGATTAAAAACAAAGTGAGAGAAAGAAAAGTTTGGTTTGGTTTTAAGGACTATCTTCCATGCACACAGACTACTCCATCAGTGCTCCGATCTCCTCTCTTAGATCACACAAGGAGGATCTCATCACAGTGCATGAACTCCGTAGCACAGGCGAGAATCCCAATGTGTGTATATAGGAATCACATATTCTTTAAATATTTTTGTGGTAGGTAGGTTTCAAATTTTTTAAATTTTGCGAGGGCAGCAGCCTGATAGGCCTACTCTTCACGATTTCCAACTGCCGTGGGATTTTTAATGTGCGCAACTTGCACATGAGACCTATTTTTTTGCCCTTATCCAAGAAGGCTAGGCATCCGATCTCACTACCCAGGAGACCGGGGGGAGTATGACATTATAAGGAGCACTGGTTCTGAAAAAAATGTTCCATAAAATATATTCCCCTCACCTGGGAATTGAACCTGCTATCTCTAGAATTCGAGGTGGAAGCCTTACCTCTTAGCCACTCCGACCCCCAAGAGAAAGAAAAGTGTGAGAATATAATGCAGTAGCAGCTGGTTCAGTGTCAAATATATACAAGTATCTTCACCGTGGTAAAGTGCAAACTAAACACAGACAGACACCCCAAAAAAAAAATAATAGTTGCTTAACAGGATTGAAAGACAATGCATAAGAAAAATTCTTTGAGAAAAAGAAAGTGCATTTAATGCAGAATCACTAAATGCACTTAGTTCTGGCATCATTGAAAAAAAAGAATAAAATGAAAATGGCTATTGTATATATTATGAATGCTTGAAAATGGATAACCTTGTGGTCATGACATGGAACATTGTTAAAAAGGAAGCAGAGAAGCAAACAAAAGTGAAATGATGAGGAATAAAGTGGATTGGCTACCACAAGACAGGTCTAAAATGTGTCATTCCTGCAGGAAGTTATGATTTGCTCAAAACTTAAATGACAACTTTCATACTGTTGTAAAGTTGTCATGGAATGTATATACTTCTTTTGCGCTAATTTAAAGAAGAGCTTGAGAGTGAATTTTATATTTTGATATTTATATTGGAAGTTCATATTACAATTCACTCTCAAGCTCGATCAGCGTCATTTTTTTTTTTTTTTGTGTGTTTATAAACTTCATGACAACTTTACAACAGTTAAGGGTTTTTTGAATATTTTTACATTTATGTTGTAATTTCATACATAACCCTTGACTGTTGCAAAATAACACAATGATCATACATTACCAGTGAATACATAAAAACTAAAGGCAACACATAGTAAAATAAAGAACAGTACTTAACGAAGCATGTGAGTAGAATCCACCAAAATGTCACATTGGAATAATGAGCAGTAAGATAAGCGAACAGTAGACATGGGGGGAAGCTGGGGAGGTTAAATGGATGCTTCTTCTTTCAGCTTTGCCACTGTTAACCTCGAAGACGTTCTTGATGCCATAATGTGCGCTGCTATTACATGTAGAAGAGATCAGTTTTAGTTTTGGTTTTAAGGACCATCTTCATTGCACATGACTCCATCAGTGCTCTGATCTCCTCCCTTAGATCATATAAGGAGGATCTCAGCACAGTGCACGAACTCCAAAGCATTGTCGAAGATCCCAATATGTGCATATATAAATCATAGATTCTATAAATATTTTTGTGGCGAGTAGGTTTTGTAAATTTTGCCAGGGCAGCGACTGTACCTGTTTACAATTTCCAACTACCGAGGAATTTTTAACGTGCACAACTTGCACATGGGACCTCCTATTTTTTCGCCCTAATTCAAGATGGCTTTGCATCCGGCCTCACTACTGGGGGAACAAGAGTTGTAATTACGAGAGAAACATGACCCAAGAAACACCTGGATTCATGCTTACACAGATGGATCAGTAATAAATTCTACAGAAGAGGGGGGTGGAGGAGTCTTTCTGAGCTTAAGCAATGGCACACACAAAAAAAGCTGTCAGTCGCAACAAGAAAATTCTTGAGTAACTTCATAGCAGAGACAGAGGTCATAAAAACTGCAGCAGAAGTCCTAATGACAGAAGAAAGCTCAGAGAGACAAGTAGCTATCTTCTCAGATGCGCTGTCAGCGATTGCAATGCTGAAGAGTCGGAATAATGCCAACCTGGATGACCTAAGAGTAACACTTCACAAACTATGTCAGCAATTCAAAAGAGTTGTGATACAGTGGATCCCATCTCACTGCAACATCCCTGGAAATGAAGAGGCTGACAGATTAGCACAGGATGGGGGAAAGCTACCTCAACTTGACACAAGCATAACTTATGAAGAGGCCAAGAGTTTTATCAAGCGCAGATACAGGAGCAAGTGGAAAGCAGAACATCCAGGCCACAATAAAAATGATGCATATGGTTATATGCATCAGCAGAAGTGAACAAGTGTAAAGGATGATTTTCCCTAGTAATAATTCATGTAACTGGTAATGATTAGCAACTTAATTATGAGACATCTCAAGTAAGAACAAACAAAGTGCTCTTAAATAATATTCTTTACTAGTAGATACATGACTGTAAAGAGGGCATTGCAATGATGGTCTGCCCTGCCTTCCATTGGCTTGCGTACAGGAGTCTCCAGTAGCCTTTGACTAAAAAGTCTAATCCATAAGGCAGTGGGGAGTGTAGAATCTATGGCACCTTCATCTCACCAGCTGTCATATTATGATCATAACTAATATTCTACTGAAATCCACATTCATAGTTTGCCAAAGAAACCTGGAGCCATCGAGTGTGAAGACACCACGCAATTAGTCTTATGAGTCATGTGAGCAAATTATTATAAAGAATTATGAGAACATTCAGAAGTTAAAAAAAAAAAAATAGAAATTGGTGATGAATGTACAGGTCTGTTAGAAGGCAAAGGTCAAACAGTGCCATATATATTATAAGAATATTAATAGAAAGAGATGTAGAAGTAAAAATGGGTCGATACATCTGATTATAGATTACACTAAAGCATTTGACAAGGCAAATATGATCAAATTATCAGAGAACAATAAAGAACATTTTTTGCAAAAAACAGCAGCTTTAAGAATAGGCTATCAAATAGGGATTTCTCAGCAGATAAAATAGTGTGTTAAAGGCAGGGATGTGTGCTGTCACCTGATCTGTTCTGTGAAAATATAATGAGATCCATATAAAAGACAGCATGTTATAATTTCCAGTGTAAAACACTGCTGTTTTAAATCATGATAATGTAAATAGTAAGTGATATGTTGACTTGGTATGGTTAAGTTTATTGCTGTTGATTATTTCATTGCACATAAAGGCTATGCACTTATAATTTTCAACAAGATTTTAATCATATTAAAAATGCTGCACATGGCAGAACTAACATTCTCCGTCTAAATTATGGCATAGGCGACATAGCCTTTTCTCAATAGCAGGCATTCTAAAGTACCTAAAATGTGAGGGAAGACAAGAGAGTCATACTTAAATACTATAATTAGTATAATACCCCAGTGGGCATGTAACAGAATCCTTTCCCTTTACTAGAATATTAATACCCATAAAGGCCTTTAATTTTTTGAACTGTATAAAGTGAACATTTTTAACAATTGATTGTCTTTATTACTAGATGTGGACATTTCATTATATAAATGTTAGTAGTACCTTCACATTCTATAACTCAAAGGTATAATTTAAAAGTATTGCTCAGTTCTGTGCTACAGTATAATCTCACACATTGAAATCTTATAACCAAATCTTATTTTTAATAAAGTACCAATCTATTTTAATGATTGCTGTACACTGATATGCAGCTTTCCTTATATGGTGATTTTTTTGGGTCTCCAATCTCCAGATAAAATTATGAAATATTAACTTTGTTTAGCTTACTTTACTTACTCTTCCTTTCACTTATACCATCAGACACCTTGGGAAGATGCAGTTTTCATTCTTGTTTGTTGCCCTGGCTAGTGTCAGACCATGTTCTTAAAAATGTCATTAATACTGCTTGCCCATTAATATTGGCTAACCTGAAGCCAAATCTTCTGTTGAAGGCTTGGGATGGTGGTTGATTGGCAGTATTTTACTGAGGTGTCCAGATCTATTTATTTTCACTGACTTTAACTGGTTTTTTTCCTTGTGTTCACATGGTATTTCAAACTGAGTTTGCCACAGTATTGTTCACAGTATCTTTGGCGATTCATATCCTTTTTTTTTTACCTTTTTGTGCAAGAAGATTAGTTCTCACTTTCTTTTCTCTACTCTTCCGTACATCTTATCCCTGACAAAGACCTTATAGTTGTAGAGTATGTCATTTTTGCCCTTTATCCCAGTAAGACTCACACTCCCTATTTTTGTTCACATTATATTAATTTCTAAGCAGTTTTTTTTCTCATCAACTTCTTGTTTTTTATACCATCTCTTATGGTGACATTGGCAGCTATTCTGAGGCATTTCTTCTGACGTTGATCTTCCTCTTCGGTTCTTTAGACCAGGGCTCCACAACCTTTTTTTTTACTTCACGACACACTTAAATGCCATTCAAAATTCCATGGCACACTATATTTAAATAGGTTGGGGTCGCAAATATTGAAACATTTGCTGCAAGACAACAGTCCCTATTTTTGTGTGTGATGGATTGCTGGATGATAGCTCAGCTTATTATTTGTAAAATTGTATTTGTGAGATTCTTTCATAATATTTTACTATAACATAATTTTATGTACCATTGTATGGTGCATTCTTCCCTGTGTCAAGGCACACCAGGCAGATACCTGCGGCAGCACTACTTGGCAAATCAGCACTGCAGTTGCGGAGCACTACTTTAGATAACTGTCTGACATTGGTAGCAAAGAGTTGGTATTAATAGTTCCTAAGACGAGTGAGTCGCCCACCAAAATATGGCGGGAAATAATTATGTTCTGCGCTTTCTATTGCATACCTGGTGATGGCACTAAATTCTTCATTTAACTCATTTCCTTCTTGCTTCAGAAGTGAAACAGTTACACGGAAACAGTGGCACAAAAGCATAGAAGCTTCAACTGTGATGAACAATCAGGCATCACTGGCTAAATATATGATGGACACACTTATTCATAGTTACCTGAACTGCTTAATATAAATGGGGAAAATTCCAGAAATGTTGTCACCGAAAAGCAACAGTGGCAGGAATATTTTTTTTAAAAAAAGCCCTGAAGTATATTGGGAAGAAATGCATGTTGTTTCAACAGGTGCACAATTTAGTTTCCCGGCCAGAGCATGCCATGAAAAGATTGCAACTTTGGTGGGAAAAGATGGGACTAATGTTCCAGATATGGCAATTCTCTAAAAAGGGAATAATTGGCAGAGAAAACATTAAAGAGGGAGATATAATAGAAGTATACAACTCCTTAACAAGATGGGACCAGGTGATAATTTTAAATATGACAGCCAGCCACTTCAGACTGAAATAATCAGCAAATTAAACATTTGAGAAACAGAAATGTATCCAAATGGAGAGCAGAGTGGACATGTCCTCAAGGAGTTCTAACTGCTCAAGGAAAGCAAACTGACAGCATGGTCACACTCATCCATCTTGAAAGCTAATAACAATCTTATGAGTGTGATGGATGTATGTGTCTATGTTTACTATATGAGAGCAAACAATGAAGACATTTTCTTAGACACTTATATGTGTCAGAGTAGTGACACTGGCTTGCAAGTCACCGCATTAGTCATATCTTCTGCTTCTTCTTTGATCCTTAACCGCCGACCATCAAAGATGTCAGTGGCCATCACGCCTGGTGGCATCTTATAGGGCAACAACAAATTGATTCCACTTTGCTCGGTCGGTGGCCATCCTTCGTACAGTACCCCAACTCTGGTTCATTCTTTGCATCTCAGCCTCCACAGTCCTCCACCAGGTTGTTTTTGGTCGGCCTCTCTTTCGTTTTCCTTCAGGGGTCCATAGCATAGCTGTTCCTGTGATGGCATCGGGGTCTCTTCTGAGGACATGGCCAAACCAGCTCCAGTGTCTGCCAGCTATGATGGTGCGCATGTCCTCTTGCTTGCTCCGAGTAAGCAGATCTTGGTTGGTGATGGTATTCGGCCAAAAGATTCGGAGAATTTTTCTTAGGCATGTTGTGTGAAAAGAGGACAATTTCGACATTTCCTTCTCTGTAACTCTCCAGCATTCTGCACCATAGAGAAGCACAGAAAGCACACAGCTCTGATATAATCTTAATTTTGTGCTTGTGCTGTACTGAGAAGACTTCCAGAAGTTATTTAGACTAAAAAAGGCAGTTCTTGCTTTGTTCATTCTGTTGTTGATGTTTTTGCTTGCTCCGCCATCTGGTGTTACTATGCATCCTAGGTATGTGAAGGTGTCCGTCTCTTCCAGTTGCTGAGTCCTTACTGATATGGGCTAAGGGTTACTCACATTGAGCGTCATGACCTCTGTCTTCTTTAAGATTGATGTTCAAGCCCACCTGCTGGCTATACTTATTAAGTCTATCCATTTTTTCCTGGATGTGTTGATGTGAATGTGCTAGTAGTGCAATGTCATCTGCATATTCCAGATCTTCCAATGTAGAAAATGTAGTCCATCTTATTCCTCTTGGACTGTCCTCTGTTGTCTGGCGCTTCATCCAGTCTATGATTGTTAAAAATAGAGTGGTTGATAAGGGGCATCCCTTAATGATTGGGATACCATCTATCTTCGTCATCTTTAGCCAGCACCACAGCACTTGTACTCTGTGCATTGCTTCTTCTTTCTTCTTTTGTTCGCTTGAAATATATTGTCTATATCTGCAATGTTGTTTCTTGTATAAACTTCACTGTCTTTTGTAGTTAATACAGAGGTCCGTATAGTTTTGCTTCCAGTGTTGTTTCTCTGGGCCAGTGGGTTTGCCTCAATATATCATATTCGGGGCAATCTTGAAGTACGTGCTCCGCAGTCTGGGGTGCCTGTCCACATGTACACATGGCTGAATTGCCAATCTTAAATTTTGTATACATGTGGCTGCAGAGTCGGTTGTGTCCTGCTCTGAGGCGCAGAATGACAATTTGTTCTGATCTGTTCATAGCTTGGTAGTCATCCTGCTTTGGTGTTGGTGGCTTTCTGATTGATTTGATCATCTTTTTCTTCTTTAGCCAGTCTATCTGCTCTCTCGTTTCCTGGTATTCCACAATGAGACGGTATCCATTGCATGGCGACCCTGCACTGGTAGCACAGTTCAGAAAGTAGGGCTTGTATACCTGGCAATTTTCTGGACTGAAGTGCTTGGAGTGCTGATCTTGCATCTGTCAGGAATACCACAGGCTGTGGACCAAGATTGGTGTTCAACAGTTTCTCAGTTGCCACCTTGATTGCCTGGATTTCTGCATCATAGTTGTTACAGAATTTCCCCGTTGGTACTCTGACTATATCCCTAGTGTTGTTTGGGTATTCTATGTACACTCCTGCTCCTCCATTCTTGACTGCATTCTGTGCTGACCCATCCGTGTATACTCGGACCCAGAGGTCCTGTGGGTATTCATCTTCCAGGAAACTGAGAGTGACTGTCCTACGTTGCACGCTGTTCTGTTCATCCCTGTCGAATATTCCTTTCACTTTTGTCAGGATGTGTATTGGTAGTCCAGTCTCTTCTCTCCAAGGGGTTTGTTCTGGCACAGACTTTAGGGGGCTGTTAACTTCAGGCAGGTCTGAGGTTTGTCTACGAAATCGTTTGGCCTGGTGGATGAAGCTGCTTCTTTTCAATCGCCCCATTGCTAGGTTTTGGAATCTGTCCTTCATTGGATGGCTTGGCATACAGAGGAACTTTTCTGCCTGTGTTAGCACTTTCGTGTCTCTGCATTCTCGCAGTGCTTGTATCCTCCCCATTTTCTCCATCTCCACTATAGGTGTTGATTTCATTGCCCCCATGATGACCCTAAGCGCCTGGTTTTGCACCTTATCTAGCTCTTGTAATGTGGTGTTTGATGCTGGGCGCCACGCAGCTGACCCATATTCCAGGTGTGGTCATATGCCCTGCTGGTAAACTTTACTAAGTATTTTCCCGCTGGCTCCCCATGTGGTTCCACTTAGTTTTCTCAGGATGGCTAACTTCCTCCTGGCCTTTGTTGCTGCCTTGTTGATGTGCTGTTTCCATGTCAGCCTATCATCGAATGTAACTCCGAGATAGGTGGGTTGTTTATCTTCTCTCAGGAGCTCTTCATTTATCTTGATGACACCAGCTTTTTGTTTGGGAGAGAGGGTGAAGAGCGTAGTGCTGCATTTGTCTGTGTTGATGCTGACACACCATCTATTTGCCCACGAGGTTAAGGCATCTATAGCTCTTTGTAGCAGTTTGGTGGCCACTGTTGCATGCTCATCTGTGCACCACATTTAAGGCATCTATAGCTCTTTGTAGCAGTTTGGTGGCCACTGTTGCATGCTCATCTGTGCACCATATTACCAGGTCATCAGCGTACATTGCCACTTTCATTCCATGTGGTAGTTCAGCAACCAGGTCGTTGATGTAGACTAGGAAAAGTGTGAGGGACAGAACCCCTCCCTGAGGGACGCCATGGCGCAGTAGAATTTTCTTACTCTTGAGGCCATCTAGTTGTACTCGGGCTCTTCCGTTATGCAAGTATGCTTTCACCCATTTGTACCCCCTACCATTCACTCTACAATTTCTCAGTTTCTTCAGAAGCCCTTCTTTCCAAACCTTGTCAAATGCTTTCCTTAGATCTATCCATGCTGCTAGTACCAGTTTCTTATCTTGGAACGCATCCTCAATCTCTTGGGAAAGGTACATTGCCTGATTTTTGGTAGAGTAACACTGCCTAAAGCCCGCCTGCTGTGGTACAAGAAGGTTTTCACTTTCAATGTACCACTGTAGCCTGAGGTTGATGATAAGTTCCATAGTTTTGCAGAGACAGCTTGTAAGGCTGATTGGTCTGTAGCTGGGGGCAGTGGAACTGTCTTTTCCTGGTTTTAGGAGTGGTATCATGATTGCTTCCCTCCAGGTCTGTGGAACTCTGCCTGAGTTCCAACAGATATTGGAGATCTGCAGCAGCTTTGTTTTTGCTGCGGTTCCCAAGTTCTTAATCATTTCATTGGACGCTCCATCAACTCCTGGCGACTTTCTCATTTTCAATTTGGATATTGCAAGCTCCAGTTCTCTGAATGTGATTGGTGCCTCCATAACTTCAGGTATGGTTCCATCTCATCCTGCGTATTGTTGTTTCTCACGAGTCTCCTGTTGCTTCCCTGGGCTAACTTCGATGTTGTTGTCTTTAGCAAAGGAGTCTGCAAAGTGATCAGCTGCCTGTTTTCCCATGAGGATGTTTCCATCTTTGTACAGTGCAATCTTTGAGTTTCTCCCTGTACCCTCATCATTAAGTTGTTTTACCAGCTTCCATAGTTTCCTTGTATCTCTTTCGAAGTTCAAGGACTCTGTTTTCTCCTTCCAGCTTCTCTGCCTGGCCTGCAACTTGGCCCATTGGAATTTGGCCTTAGCTTGCTGGTAGTTATTGTGGTGTTCTTGGCATGGACTGGTCTCTGCCTGCTTTCGAGATGTTTCCAAGTCGTGTAGTTGCTCTAGTTCACTATTCCAATATGGTTTGTAGTGCTTACGAGCCCCTCTAGGTATTGTTTCACGAGCAGCTTGTAATATGCATCTGCTGAATTCATCGACTAGCTTATTGATGTCTTTGTCTACAGTCAGATCTCTAGCCAGTATACTAGTACGGTGCTGGTACATTGTCCAGTCTGCCTTCTTGTAGTTCCACCTAGAGAGAGTGCTGCTCTCCTTGACAAGTTCATTTTCCACAATTAGGAAGACTGGCCGGTGGTCGCTGCCTCCAAGCTGTTTCTCTACAACACGTGTGGTGTTCCACTCCAGGCCTGGTGAGTGGAATGCCAGGTCTAGTGTAGAGGTGGTGTGCCATGATCTCGAGTAGAAGGTTGGTGGGTCGATTGGCTGGTTAATCAGGATAAGCCCATTGTCATCCTGCCAGTTTTCAAGCTCATCACCTCTCTTGTCCATGTGATCATAGCCCCAGCTCTGTGAGTGGCTGTTGAAGTCTCCGCACACAATCAGTCTTTCTTTTGCTGGGATTGTGTCTAGTGCCAGTGGGCGGTCAGTTGGACAGTAGTAGTTGAGCAGCTGGAATTCTGTACTTTCTGTCCTGAGATGAAGTATCTGGTATTCCGCCCCCTCCATATATGTTTCAAGCTGACATGCACTGATGTTATTCCTCACAAGTGTCAGTATTCCACCCTTTCACCTGTCTATTTGGTCGGATCGGTAGAACTGGTAGCCTCTGATTTTGAAGGCTATGTCTTTGTTGAGGTGGGTTTCTTGCAAGCAGCATACATTTACTTGCTCTTCATTCAAGATATTTTCGAGCTCTAGTTTTTTGCTGTAGCCATCTTTTTTACTGTTGACGCCTTCAGCATTCCAGTGTATTATTTTAAGTGGTCTTTGCTTTGCTTGACCAGTAGCTCTATTCTCATGCTTCCTGGCTCCACGGGGCAATTGAGAAGGACCCCCAGTAGTAGGGGTTGGGCCCTTTTGAGGCAGAGGGCCCGGCACTGCGTCTGCCTGGGTGTCCGTCACAGGGTGAGTGCCATAACGTTTTGTAGATATAGACATATTTCCATTGTGTGTGTGCCTGGCATCTTGATTGACTTGCTAGGGCAGACTGTCGTCTTGCTAGAGTGTAGGAGGGCCTGGCCAGTCTTGGTTTTTCGGCCGCTGATGGCTGTACTTGAGCCCCATCTCCACCTCAAGGAGCTGGCCTCGATGGGGTGTGCATTGCTGATTTTTATAGCATCTTATTTTACTGGATAATGCCAATTTTCTCCTGTCTTCACCTCAAAGGTTAGGTTGCTCTGCCCAACGCTACACGTAAAGTTGGCATAGAGGCTTTTTTATGATTGACACTATGCAGCTTGGAATTCCATAAGCCCTCAGTATTTTCCATAAACTGTCCCTATGTATACTGTCAAAAGCCTTTTCAAAATCAACGAAATTAATGTACAGCTGTCTTTGCCATTCTGAGCACTGCTCTTTAATGTTCTTGAGGGTAAATATTTGATCTACACATCTTCTGTTCTTTCTAAATCCTGCTTGTTCTTTCTAAATCCTGCATGTTCTTTCCTCAGTTTGTGGTCTACTGCTTTTGAAATTCTCTGTATAATTATCCTGCCTAGTATTTTGCTGGGAACTGAGAGAAGAGTTATTCCTCTCCAATTATTGCAGTCTGCAAGATCTCCCTTCTTGGGCAATTTGACAATTATTCCTTTGTTCCACTCCATTGGTGTTGTCCCTGTTTTCCAGACTTGTGCAAATAGTGGTTCTAATAGTTCTGCTGCTAGTTCAGGGTCTGTCTTAACACATTAACTACCGCAAGCCGCTGTCAGCGGCTCACAAAATAATCACATTTGGACCGCAAGCCGCTCAGAGCGCCAATCTAATTTTAGTAATAAAACGAATGAAAAATGTACTGAAACACTTTCTGATCTGGTTCGAGATTTTAAGTTGCCACCGGAAAACAAATTCCCAAAGCATGGTTGTTGTAGAACACTGGAAAATTGATATTATGTTCATATTTTTCAGTATTTTGGGTTAATGACCAAATCGTGTAAAACTGTTTACCGTTGCAACTAGTGATAGGACTACAAAAAATGAGTGTACATCTCGTCTAACGGCTGAATAGGATAGAAACGTGTTTCAACAATTGACTGATAGATCTAGCGACGAGGACAAGAGTGAAAACTGTGCACATTGGTTGAAATTGTGATTTTGATTGATATGGGGTGCAAGCAGTTATAATTGTGAAAATATTGCAAGTCCTCTGCCATCGGGGGGCCGTTAAATAGCAACAACCTCTATTAGAGTTACAACCGGTATTTATTGTAATAGTACATTCATTTATCTTTAAAATGACGTGTAATTCGTAAAAATCTGTAAACAATTACGAAAACTACAGCTTACTTTGTGCAAACACCTACAGGATGAAAATGGGAAAAAAATTTAATTCGGCCACAGTGTGTTTTTCAATTCGGTAGTTAATGTGTTAAATAGCCTCGCATTTAAGTTATCATGGCCAGGAGCTTTTCTATTCTTTAATCCTTTGATTGCTGTGATGATTTCTTCTTTACGTGGAATGTCTGTATTAACATCTAGATCATTTTCAGCCTCAGGAACATTCAATTGTGTCTCTGGTGGTTCCTTGTTCAGAGTTTCTCTGAAATGCTCTGCCCATCTTGTTTCCTGTCCCTCTGCTGTCGTGATGAGATTTCCTTGCTTACCTCTTACTAATGTAATATTGTTTGCACCTCGTTTTCCGCTGATGATTTTAGTTATTTTGTATACTATGCTTTGTTCATTTCTCAGTGCTGCCTCTTCTGCCTGTCTTGCAAGATCGTCTAGGAAATTCCTTTTGTTGGCTCGGGTTTGGCGTTTAACTTCCTTGTCCAGCTGACTGTACTGTTTGCTATATAGTTGCTTTAACCTGGGGGACTTCACTTCTGTTTTCTTTCTTTTCATTTCCTTTCTCATCGTTATGGTGTTTAATGTTTCTTGTGTTATCCAATCTTGCTTCTTCCTTTCCTGGAATCCCAAGCATTTTTTTTTTTTAAATTAATGTGTTTGCTACTTTTCTTTGTAGCACGCCCCTTTCAACCATCTACCATGTACATGGAGTTGTTGGTTATATCAGGACATGTTTCCTTTATTGTAATATGTTTTTGTTTGTATTTATTTTATACTATATTATCTCTAGTCGGTATTTTTCCTTTTGTAGTTATAGTTCAACATGGTTTTTAAAAGAAATTCCAAAATATGCTATTTTCTAAGTTAGTATGTTTTTAATTTTCACTGGATGGTTTCTTTGGTTAATCTGTATGTATCTGGGGTGAGTCTTTCACGAGTTTGGACTACTGACTCAAATCCTTATTTGTTTTTTGTATGTTAGCTTTAGTTTTTGTAATATAGTGTTTTATTAACTTTTGCATTTCTGAAGGGGTCTTTGTGCCTATGAGATTTTCTACCCTCATTTCTACATTGTGGTTACTACAGTATGTCTTAATGTTTTGCCTCTGTTGGTCATATTTCTTGCAGTCCACCAGAAAGTGTCTAATTGTGTTTGGTTCTTGACACTCTTCACAAGTGGGTTCCTCAATCATGAAATATCCAGTTCCAAGCTTGAGCCTCAGCAATTTTTTATTAATTGGTATTTTTAGTTCATCTTTTATTTGACATTTTTTGCTTGGTTTTTTAAGGATTTTATTTGAGTGTCTTGCTTTTTTACTTTGGTCCCATGCTGTTATCCACTCTTTAGTTATTGCTTGAGCAATTAAGCTCTTAATTTCAAACTTCCCTAAGCCTACTTCAATTTTGTTATGGCTAGCTCTCCCCCCTTTGGCTTCTTTGTCTGCAAGCTCATTTCCTGCTATCCCCACATGTGATGGTATCCATGTTAGTGTTGCACTGCATCCTATAGTTTGTAGATATGTATTAACCTGTAGTATTTCCTCTATAATATCTGGCCTGCTACATTCATTTCTGTTTCTGATAGCTAATACTGATGATAGGGAATCTGTGAGAATGGTTACTTTTTTGTGTGGATTTTCTGCAGCTATTTCTAAAGCTTTTAGGATTGCCACTAATTCTGCTGTATCCTGCTCCTAATTGTCCTTCTTCATCTTTTGACCCATCTGTATATATAGTTAGGCTATTATTTATATACCGTTCTATGTACTCTAGTGTTTTACTTTTTGCTGAGATTATGTCGTTAGATTTATTTATGATCTTTGTTAAGTGGGAGTCAGTTTCTGGCACTTTTAATTCCCATGGTGGGATCTTTGCTTTATACAGAGCACTACTGTTTATCGCATTAAATAGGTCTGGGTATTGATCCACTTCATCCATTGTTTTCCACCCTGACGGGTATCTATTATGGTTTAATGGAATGTGGCCTATGTACTGGTTACCCCTATCAAAGGTTTTATCGGATTCGACTTCCGTCCGCTTGAGTGAACAGATGTGGTGTTGTTTTGAGACGATGCATATTTTCGAGAAGGCACAAGCCAGATAAGTTGAATCTCCTTTTCATTTTAATTAATTAATTAAGTATTAGTAGATTAAAATTAGTTTATATCTGATATTAGATGAATAGTTAATTACGAGCTAAGAATATTAGGATAAATTAGGGATAGCCAAATAGTTAAAAAGATTAAAATGGGCCCAAGCGCCACGTGTTGTCTGGTGTGGTACAGCAGCCGTATTTCAGATAAATTCGTTTTTAGTCTGTAACATATTGAAAATAAATATATCAGTACCTCTAGTAGTAGTAAATCGCCTTTAACATTTGTTAATAATTGGTAGGAGTGCTAGTATAAATTAAAAATAGGGAAATAGAATAAATAAGCCCAGGTTGGCCTACCACGTGGGATCTTCATATTTAGGCCAAAACATAATTGAACATTTAAAATAGGCCTAGTCATAATTTATCTTAATTTGTGTTATTTAGCATTAGACAGAGGGAACCAGAGGATAAATACTAATTATACGTCAGCGGTGATAGGTAATAAAATAAGAATAGGACAATTAGACAATAATTTAAAAAGAATAAAGGTATATAACTCATTAAAAATTTAAAAAAAAATAAAAAAATTTTAATTAAAAAGTATTTGTAGCAAACTAAAAACATAAATACACAATGCCACGGATTACCAGAATACAGTCAGGGGAAGGAAAATCGTGGAGCAAAACAGAAAAACAGACTAAGGAAGTTACATAAAAAAAGACAGAAAATGAAAGGAACAAAAGCCCTGGACTAAAAGATAGGCCTACAGAAATAGGGGATAAAATTAAAACCTTCAAGGAAAAAATAAAAGTGAGGTCTGAATCAAATAAAGTCAGAGAATCACATAAAACCAGCAACGAGAAAGAGATAGAAATTATGACAACCAGATCGCAGTCCGGGGAAGAAAAAGGGAGGACCATTCCAGCTGGAAAAGATAGAACAAACCTGACAGAAAAGAACAGGACCGCAAGCCCTATAGTCAGAGGCACAGAAAAGAAGGACAGGGGAGAGACATTAAAGGAAAAACCGAAAGGAGACCCAGAAATAAAAACGGCAGTAAGTGGAAACAAGGACACCAACTGCAACAGAATTAAAATCACGCAGACAGCTGGAACAGAAGCCACGCTGAGAGCTCTCCCGGATGACAAAATCTGGTCTTGAAATGTGCGCCTAGAAGGAATCTTTGTAGTTTGAGAATTGACCTACCATAGCCAATAGTTCACGGTTTAAAACCGAATAATTCCTTTCTGCAGCATTAAGTTTTCTGGAGATATACATTACAGGTTGCAGAGTTCAAGAGTACTCTTGCATTAGTGCCACTCCAATCCCAGTGGATGAAGCGTCACTACGAAGAACAAATGTCTTATCTGTAGTAGGTAACACTAAAAGCGGTGGCGTTGAAAACAAATTTTTAATCTTATCCAAAGAGGATTGGCATTCCTGTGACCAGTGGACCATATTAGGCGACCCTTTCTTTAGTAGTGTAGAAAGAGGTGCCATGATAGAGGATAGATTCGGAATAAATCTTCCATAAAATTGAATAAGACCTAAGAGACTTCGCACTTGCTTTTTAGTCTTAGGAATAGAGATGTTAAGTATCTTAGTTATATTATGGTCCTCTGTCTTTAGGAAACCATGACCGACTCGATGGCATAGGAAAGAAATTTCGCTAAAAAAAATGCAGGCTTTAGAGGGTTTCGCTGTCAGGTTATACTCGCGTAGAGTAGATAGTAATTCAACTAACTCTGAATAGTGATCTTCCCAAGTATCGCTGAAAAGACAGATGTCGTCTAGGTACGCAATGACATCTGACCGATAAGATAGGATTCGACGCATCATGCGTACGAATGTAGCTGGTGCGTTCATAAGGCCGAAGGGCATGAAATTCCATTGAAAAAGGCCTCTAGGTGTAGAAAAAGCAGTAAAAGGTTTGGCACGTTCAGATAAAGGAACTTGCCAATATCCTTTAGACAAGTCAAGTTTAGTGAAAAAATGAGATTTAGAAAGCCTAGTAAGTAGCTCTTCTAGTAAAGGCATAGGTTCAGCATCAAACTTCGTAACTTGATTCAATTTGCGATAGTCAACGCAAAGACGTATGTTATTGTCTTTTTTCCAAACAATAACCATCGGCGAAGAATATGCAGAAGTGGATGGTTCAATTATTTTTAAATCTATCATCTCATCCAACTCCTTCTCAACTTGTGCTTGAAAATGTATAGGAATAGGATAAGGTCTGACTCTAATAGGATTATGGTCAGTTAGAATAATGTCATGTTCAGTGACATGAGTTTGTCCAGGGATGTCAGTAAGGACATCCTGAAATGTTTGTAACATAACCGAAACTTGTCGCTGTTCTCCTAGAGATAAATCAGGAGAGACAGTAACATTTTTCCATGATTCACTAGAATGAAGTGGAATCATCAGAAGCGGAAGATTAACATCCGAAAAACTTGTTTCCTCATCCTGTATTACGGACATTGATGAGTAATGACCATGTTGGACTGGTGAATCGTCCGTTGCCTGGAAAATAGGCTGTAAATAATCCGGACGTTCATGGAATTCCGTAAGCATATTGATGTGGAAGGTTTTATGCTTTCCATCAATATCAACAATGTAGTCAACATCGGAAATTTTCGAGATTATATCGTACGGACCTTTCCAAGAAATAAGAAGTCTGTTTTCCCTACAAGGTAGTAAAACAAATGCTTTGTCACCAGGACAAAGTTGTCGTAAGGTTCTTTTCTTATTGGCAAATTGTCTTGCCTTCTGTTTAGCAAATTCAGAAGAAGAAGTTGCCAATTTGCATGCTTCAATAATCTTTTGTCTCAGCGCGATGACATATTCGTAAGAAGATTTTGTGTCATCAGTAATATTATCAGCAGTTATGAGATCATGAAGTAAAGACATAGGGCCGCGCGGTCGCGCGCCAAAGACAAGTTCAAAGGGAGAAAATCCTGTATGTTCATTGGGGACCTCTCTGTAAGCGAAGAGGGCCGCGGGTAAAACCCTGTCCCAATCTAGAGGATGATCCTCAGTTATCTTCCCTAGCCTTTAGCACGCAGCATTCTTTTGGCGAAAATAGTCGCCTGCAGCGGCATTCTTTTTCACAGCGTCCCGTTTTTATAGTGGGTGACTTGTAATGTCTATAGTTTTTGTGTTTCTTGGTCAATTGCTATCATTTTTGGAATTTATATAAATAAATGAATGGTGAATCTGATGATATAAAATTTGTTTGTGTATATGTTAGATGTGACAGGAAGAGAGGAAAGGAAAGATGAAAAAAACGAAAAAAAAAATTAAAATAATAAAAAATAATTTTTTTTAAATTTTAAAATTAAAAAAAAATTTAAAAAAATAACCAACACACGAAGAGTCCATATCCCTTGCATCTCAATGAAAGTCATTTGACCAATACATATCAAATGACGATCTTTTCGTTACACCCATCATCAGTAGCAAAGCAACAAACGCTCTCGTCAGCCGTGACATTCGGCCGAAATTCTAAATCTTTCCGATATTCCTAGTCCTAACCCCTAAAATTATACATACTAGCAATGCCATTCTACTTTCGTTTCCATCTCAGCCATCAAACATATTCTGAGAACCGATATCAGCGCTTATAAAGACAAAAATCTCATCCCCACCGCATGGCGTCAGAATCCAATAAAATTAGAGCGAAAATGGCCGCGTGTTCGATGCCGATTCATTTCGATTAAAAAATTTACAAAAAATAAACGCGGATACACCCATCACTGTTTTAAGATCGGAAACGGAAGCTAACTCTCTTGCAAATAACATTACAACTTAACATCCGGGGCTGAAATCACGTGTACACAAGTCCTAATGCTAGAAACGATGAAATCCGTAAGGCGACACATGTCGCCTCCAGCATTCAGAACATAGGTTTCTGCGGGCGACATGTGTCGCAAGCAGCGTGCTAAAGGCTAGTAAATTTTTGAGTGTTCTATTTAGCCGTTCGACCATCCCATTGGACATAGGATGATAGATACTACTCAAAGATCTATCTATCTGCAGAGTAGACATTACTTGAGACATGGTATCCGATATTAGTTGGGTGCCATGGTCTGATAATATCTCTCCGGGGAATCCCAGACGAGAAAATATAACCCAAAGAGCATCTGCAATGTCAGCAGTAGTAATGCTCTTCAGAGGAATAGCCTCTGGCCAACGTGTGCACATATCAACACACGTCAAGATAAATTGATGTCCTCTATCAGATTTGATCTTAAATGGACCAATGATGTCTATCGCCATTTTCTGAAATGGTCGAATAGGGATGTCTGCAGCCTGAATAGGTGCAGCATGGCGTGGACCTTTGGATTTGACCTCTTGACATACTTTACAAGATCGACAATAAATCCGTATGTCCTTGTTCACAAAAGGCCAAAAGAAAGCCGCAAGAACTCTTGACTTAGTACGGGAAAAACCCATATGTCCAGCACACTGAGAGTCGTGAGCGTGCAGCAAAATTTTAACTCAAATTCTTGGGAACAAGAATCTGAGAATGACTTGACTTAGTGGAGTCTTGCACCATACGTACAAGTACGCCATTCTTCATTGTAATCCAAGATTTACGTTTTGTATCTTTATTCGGATCACCTTTTGTTGCAAGAGTGAAGAATTTCTTTAGAGTCGGATCATCTTCTTGTTGTTTTATAAACGAGTCACTAGAAATTACCAAGGGATCATCTTGGTTATGCCCTTCATTATCTTCAGTAGATGAAGTTTGAGGCATATTAAGAGCTTGAGCTCTAGTGACTACAGCATTAGCAGTTTGCATATTTCGTTTTTCCCAAACGGAAATTTGTTGTGGAGTGCATTCTTTGACTCCGTGAATACGACCGATGATAAGATCAGCGATCGGATTCGGCAGAAGACATGCGTGTACATCTCCTGTAAAGAAAGGAGTAGCAATCCTAACGATAGCAGTAGAGTATTTCTCTAAGGTGCCGCCAAATGTTACACATTTGACTACTTGTCCAGTGGCACGGGAAGGATCTACGAGTGACTGCCTAACACCAATTGTGGTGCATCCAGAATCAAAAAGAACTGAGACTGGATTGTCATTTACTAAACCTTTATGTAAGACAAGAGAACCTCTTCCATCATGCGCGACTGACGCAGGAAGAGCGGGAAGAGGATGGCCACAACTTAAAGTGGACACCGTAGTTGGTTCAAATAATGTTTTGCATTGGGGGCACTGAGATGCTCTCCCAAAATCAAAAGCGGAACATGCCATATTATTAGCGTCATTATTATCTTTAGTCTGTTTATAGGCTTCATGTGACTCTTGCTGTGCAGAGTTTGCTTGATAATGTGATTTATGTTTTTTGAATTGTGATCTACCTCGATTATTATTGCCTCTGTAATCATTATTGTTTCCTCTATTGTAACCCCTATTTGGGTTTGAGTCATAGTTCTCATGGTTACCATTATCATATTCATTATAATGAGTATCTCTATAACTATGGTCTTGTTGTCTCCATGATGGATGACTTGGATAGTTCCTATAATGACTTCCTCTGCGGAAATTCCTATAATTATGACCATCTCTGTATCGAGGGCTGTCGGCTCGTCTCCAGTTCTTCGCAGAAGAACCCTGAAATGATTGGTTACCTTGGTTTTGATAACTATTATGGTTACCCTTTTTATCAAACCTGTTTTGTGGTCCCTGAAATTTGTGTGAATAATTAGGGTTGTATGGTGTTGCTGAAGCAACTGGCATACTTTCCTTAACCTTAGCATTGCTAAAAGCTACGTCCGGATGTGCCGTGACGTATTGGGTACAATATTCTTCCATTTCTTTTAGTGTCTTGGGTTTACGGTCATGTAGGAATTCAAGGAATAGTTTATTTACACTTGACATAATCTTGTCTCTGAGCAACAAGTCCATAAGTGCTTCATATGTCTTTTCTGTTTTGGACAGCTCAATCCAACGATTAAATGTAAGACGTGTCCTTGCAATGAATTCTGAGAATTCTACCCCTGATTCAGGTACCATTTTCTTAAACAAAAGACGGTAACTTTCCTCTGTTAATTGATATTTTTTCAATAAAGCTGCCCTAATATCATCATAATTATCCTTGTCAGTCTCTTCAACCAAACTTAAACTAGTCAGAGAATCACCTTTCAAATTTTCTGATAACTGGTTAGCATATTGTGATTTATCCACATTATGAGCTCGACAAGAGCGTTCAAATCTATCCAGCCAGAATGTTATGTCATCACTGGAAGGATTGAACGCTGGTACCTTGACCTTGTAAGTAAAGGGTTTACCACTATTACCATTTGACTGATTAGCAATACCCATATTTGTCAATTTTAATTTTTCTAACTCAAATGCTAACAGTTTTTCCTCATGTTCCCTTTTTGTTTTTCTCTCCTCGGCTTCAGCTTCTCTGTCTAATCTCTTTTGTTCAGCCTCAGCTTCTAATCTTTTATTTTCAGATTCTCTCTGTAATCTTTTTTTCTTGAGCCTCAGCTTCTAATCTCTTTTGTTCAGCCTCTCTTTCTAATCTCTTTTGTTCAGCCTCTCTTTCTAATCTCTTTTGTTCAGCCTCAGCTTCTCTTTCTAATCTTTTTTGTTCAGCTTCTCTTTCTTATCTCTTTTGTTCAGCCTCAGCTTCTCTTTCTAATCTTTTTTGTTCAGATTCTCTTTCTAATCTCTTTTGTTCAGCCTCAGCTTCTCTTTCTAATCTTTTTTGTTCAGCTTCTCTTTCTAATCTTTTTTCTTCCATCTGGAATCTTCTTTCCTCCACCTGCATCTGCAAGTTCTTTTGCTCAGTCTCAGCTTTCAGTTTATCAATTTCCAATTTTTGTGTTTTTTCATATTGACTGGTAGCGTACTCTTCCAACTTATCTCCAGTCTTGCCTAGGGATTTCCCTTGCTCAATAAAGTAATCTAAAGACGACATAATGTATACTAACATGTGACTAGATACCTGAAATAGCAATAATGAAATCTATCTCCAAATAAATGGAATAATCAGCTCCCTTTATCCCAATCTCTGTGGGAAACAAGCCTTTAAATAAGGTCTTGTATAATCAACTGTGTACCTCTAATAATAGCAATTAATCATCAGTTGATTCTTTCTAATAAGTTCACTACACAGCTAGTAGTGTATGATCAAGTATATTTTATAGTATATGTCAACCAACAACATAAACAAAAGACAATCAAGAAAGACAATATGAAAACATTTGCAGAAATCAAATAAATCAAATAGGGAAATCAATGAAAATAATCACAGAATCTGTGATGACAACTGCAAGGGAATAAACAAAACAAATGACGTCACAGTGTATAAACATAAAGGGTGTATAGAACTAAATAATAGGAAAGGTTAGACCTACAAATACAAACGAATCAAACTAAACTGAAGAATGCGAAAAAATAACGAAAACAAAACTACACATGTCGTCACAACTAACACAAATAGCAACAGATGTTGCAGCAAATTTTCAATCAAGAAAATTGCACCTATAGAACGCTATTATATGACCTCTCTACGTGGTATACCATATAATAGTCACCTTCCCAGCCTCCCGCAGAAATATAAACAACTATTACATATAAACATGTAAACATAAATATATAAATACATGTAACATCAATACATACATCATGTAATGCAATGTGTTGTGGATAGAGTGTTGCAGAGAAGGCTCAGTTTTCAATCAAAATAAATTGCCACTTTAATGAATAACAAATTCTGGCCTTAAGTATATTTAAAGTTTAACACAGTATAGAAGCTCCACCGTTGATGTGTACAATAACTAACAGATGTAGGACTTCTCAGCTCAATAGTACTTCATTTCCTGCCAACACAGTTAAATATTCACTTGATCCAACTGTTCTGTATAATGTAGTCTGTACAGCGAAAAATGTCAACAAGCGCTGACCTAGTTACAGTATTTGCTCGATCGGACAGGTCACGCTGACATCGACTGTAGAGTTGTACTGCAAACTTGTCCACTGGTGTTAATGTGTGTCGTATGCGGCATCAGGGATTGAACAGCAGTTGACTTTCAAATGGTGTAGACTGTTAAGGTTGGACCCCATACTGGCCACCACTGATAAATGTATGATTGGACCCTGGACATCGATAAGTGTAGGATTACGGTCTTATCATAGGTGCAGGTTAATGGTCATCACATTGTTGAGTGTAGTGTATTGGGTCATATAGATGAATGCTCCCTTGTGTAGTGATGAAGGAGATGGTCAACTCAAACCAACACAGTGAGATGCATACATGACATCTTGTCCACCAAGTATTGGGGCCCTGACAAGGGACAGTGTTTGTATTGAGTGAGAATGAAGGTTACGTGAATGTATGGAATGTTCGTATGTTGACAAGTATAAGGCACTCATTCACTCATGTGTGAAAGTCAAAGATGTCTGAAACTGCTGTTGATAATTTCTTACACTTTTAATGGACGTAAACTCCGACAGCACGGTTACAGTCATAGGAACACGTTGACACAATAAATCATTAGGTACTTGAAGAATAGGTGGCAACATCAAATATGCATACGTATAGCATGAGAGTCTAATCGAAACAGTATGCAAGTATATATATAATTCTGAATGTCTGTCGTTTCATGCCTCCACTGACTAATCACGTCAGTTTGAGGTAACAATAATAATGTTCATCACAATGCTCCCTTGCAGAACCTCTGCTGACCAAGTCTTCAGGCTAAGTCTTTTTAGGTTATAACTTCACAGGGTTTTATAGTTATACTGTCCATCATAAGTAACGAAGAGTGGACTCCAAAACAATGTAGGTCGTGATATCGCCATCAGATAATAAGATATTTCCGTTCTCTGACCGATGATTCACACAGACCCCAAAGTGGGATTCAAGATGGTGCAAGTCTCAGTGAGCGGCGCTCATACAGAAGATATCCTCAATATAACTGAAGGCTCCGTTCATATATTCAACTAGTACCTTGGGTTTTCATACCCCATAGAAAAGGGTTACACATGTCCACTCCTAGTGCTGCTAATCAAGGAATCGTCCAGGTACGATCCATTAAATACATATATAACGATGATATGGCATCCGCCTATCGTTAGCCCTAGGCAAAGTCTAGAAAATGTTCTCACTTTACCTTAGGTGTAGAAAACACTAATAACAGCACACGCCATTCCCTTGGCATAAAGAATGTATTCTGGGGAGGAACCTAGACATAATAGACATACAGACGATGTCACCTTCCCCTAGAATTTCACAGCAAAAGAACAAATCTTCGGACTTCTGTCCGTCCAGCTTTCAGCAATCCAACATGACGGAAACATCCTTTGACGACCAATCGTCTGGGCATGCGCCAAAGTTTAACCCCTCAACTATTCAAGTGGGACAACCCCATATTTACATTTACTCGAATCCAGAGATGAGTATTCGCCCTTTGACTAGAGTTCTAATCTTAGACTCAAAATAATGATTCCCCAGATATTTCCAAACATAACAAGTATACAAACAAATATCTTCCTATATATATATATACATCTCTATCTTCATTGTCCCCAGTAATCTGTTGGTAACATATCCCTATCGGTTATATTACCCTTGGGGCTATAAATGTTTATTATTTTAAAGTTATCTGGCTCACTGTCTACTGTTACACTTATTCCTTCAATATTTTCTGTGTTGAATTGTTCCCAATTTAATATTTTGTAGTCTTCATGTATTAAAAAGGCCACGCCCCCTCCTTTTCCCTCGGGTCTATCATTTCTAAGTGTTATATACCCTTGGTAGTTCAGTTTTTGTTTGGGGTTCAGGAGGGTTTCTTGTATTGCAAAGATGGATTTTGCCTCCTTATACTGTCCCATAAGAGACAACAGGTTCTTCCTGGCACCCCTACAGTTCCACTGAACTACTTTGATAGCTCTAGAGTCTGTGGTCCCCATTTAGTATGGTTAGCTTTGTTATGTTATTGTTTTTATTAGGTTCTTTGATAAGGGATCTACTTTTTTTGGTTTTGCTCACTATCTCTCATGTTCTCTACAAACTCATCATTCCAAGTAACCATTTTACTCCGAACTCTTTCTGTGAGGTATGGTAGGTGTAGTTCCACTGTTTCCTTAAATTTTTCTTCCATATTTTCTATAGGCCTAGCTCTTTCTCTCTCTATTTTTTTTAGGATTTCTTCATTAGCTTCTTTTATCTCTGCTATTTTTTTGAGGTCTCTCTCTATTTCCTTTTGTGCTGTTTTTATTTCTTCTAGTACCTGTCTGGCTTGGATGAGGTTATGTTCTGTCTCTTCTGTGTTGTCATCTTCTTTACTGTTTATGGGTGTTTTCATTTTATCTTCTTTCTGGATTTTTTCCTTTATGTCTTTCACTTCACTGGTTATTTGTTGTATTTGTTTCTTAATGATACTTTCGTGAGAGTTTTGGAGATGGTTGTTGGTTTTCTGTCTTTCTTTTATTTGCCAGAATGGTTTGTTTGTTTCTAGTGATTCTTTTAATATGTGCTTTGTCTCTTGGTAGATTGGGCACCCCTGATACCTGGCACTGTGGTTACCCTGGCAGTTTGCACATTTTCTGTTTTTTTTTTTTTCTCGTTTATAATCTTTGTCCTCCTTAGCCATTGAACAGTTCACATGTCTGTGTGCTCCAGCACAGAAACTACACCGTGTTGCTCTTTTACACACATGTTGGGTATGGCTAAAGCCTTGACAGTTTGTGCATTGTATAACGCTAGGTATGAATACCTCTGTCATTTTGGCTCTCTGATGGAGTTTGACTTGCTTGGGTATTTCTGTGCCCTTTACACTTATCACTACCACTGTCGTATTCTTTTGCTCTTTGGTTTTTATTCTTTCTACTTTTTCTATTTTTGTTTGTGGGTTTTCTTTTGTTATGTTAGTGTGGATCTCCTCTTCTGTTAGGTTTGAATCGACCCCTTTGATGACGAATCTTCTAATTTCCTTGATCAACTCAATCTTTATCTTTATCCCATGTGCGAGTTGTACTTCTTTTGGGTTACCGGTACTCTTTAGTTCATTTAATAGGGCCTTGCTTTTTCCTGTGTAGTTTAAAGTGATTGTTAGTCCATTTTTATGTTTTTGCATTTTGTCGATGCAGTTTTTCTATTATTTTTCCCAAGATTACCAGGATTTTGTAATCCCAAGCATGATTTGCTGCTTTCTTTATATATTGTTGAAATGGTGTTGAATTTTTGGTCTATATCATCAGTCAATGTCTTTTCCTGACTTTTAGCAAATTGATATCGCTTCTTTATATCAGCTGCAAAAGCTTTTCTGGTAAGGGGGTCCTTCAATTTGCTGATGTCAAACCTTTTCTGTGTAGTTACAGTTGGTCCAGCCATTCTTAGTTTCACTTTCAGTTTTGCTATTACTAAATAGTGATCACTTCCCACATCCGCACCTCTTCTTACCTTCACATCTTGTAATGCATGTCTCCATCTACTGTTAATCATAATGTGGTCTATCTGGATAAGACAGAAATGCACTTTCTTTGTTTCACATATGTTGGGCATCTTTTAAGCAGGTATTCAGCAGTCATTTTATCAGTGCCACATTTACACTCATCGGCAGTTTCTATCTTTAGCATTTCGAATAGATGGTATCCCAATCTGTTGTGGCCCGCGCAGTGTCTGAAGATTACCACTTGTTCTCTTCTGTCGAGCTGGTAATATGCATCATTGTGTATGTGTCATGGATGCTCTGCATGCCATTTGTTCCTGTATCTGATTCTGATAAAACTCTTGGCCTCTTCATAAGTTATGCTTGTGTCAAGTTGAGGTAGCTTTCCCCCTTCCTTTGCTAATCTATCAGCCTATTCATTGCCGGGGATGTTACAATGAGATGGAATCCAATGAATCACAACTCTTTTGGATCGTTGACATAATTTGTGGAGCACTACTCTTAGGTCTTCCAGGTCTGCATTATTTTGGCTTTTCAACATTGCATTGGTAAAGAAAGCAACTTGTCTCTCTGTGCTTTCTTCTGTCATTATAACCTCTGATGCAGTTTTCAAGGCCTCTGGGGGCCCCTTTTGACTTGTTTGAGCAAAGTATTGTGGCAAGATCTTAGATGGGCATGTGACTTCCTATATGCTTTTGAGTATATCTGTCATTCTTATGCCCAGTGTCGTTCCTGGGGGTCTCTGAGGAGACAAATAAAGAATAGGATTACTGTTCCCGCAGGCAAGTTGTAAATGGCAATTAATATGAGGTTGTGCATGGGGATGACAACCTCATTGTGTAAAACAAATTGCAACAGAAACAACCACTGCTTTGATGCAGCTTCCTGTAAGTGGGCCAGTTGTAGTTGTGGCTTCATGCTCCATATGGAGCAAAAAAGATGATGAGGATGTCACTCTTTTGTATTTAACGTGCGGGGCAAAGTGCTGATTAGTCCATCAGTTGTCAACTGTATCCTGTTCTTCTTGTTCCTTGCAGTTGGTCCCCTAGTGGAAAGCCTGCACCACAGCATTTGTACTCTGTGCATTACTGATTTGTATAGCATCTTATTTTACTGGATGAAGCTGCTATCTCCATGCACACCTTCCTTTGCTGCCATTTATGGTATTTTTTATATGAGCAGTGTCGAACTCTTTGCTATCTCATATGGGACCCAAAATGCACATGGATTCTTGTATCAGTCTTCTAAAACTTGCTGACACTAATGCCTATCTCTTCTGTTGAAGGCTTGCTTTTCTCTTCAAAAATGTGGTCCTTTATCATCTGTCCCACTAACATTCCATGGTCCAGCTTTTAATAATTGTTCATTTTAATTGTCCATTTTTAAGCATTGTTTTAATTAGTTTTTTGGTTGTCAGAATCACATTAATTGAGGTCTTGTTGCATCACTTCATTTATGTATTCCTGAATGTAATAAAATAATAATTTTCACATTTATTGTTCACTATTATATTTTAGTGAATTGCTTTTTTCCTAGATTAAATGAAACATTGATTCTGTTTTCTTGTACATATTTAAACAATATATTACATTGTTTTTTGACACTGTCATTTTGTGGAAAATAAACCTCGACCATAATTTTGAGGACAAGAAAAATAAAGTGTGTTTCTAGCCTGACACAGCCAGTATTTATCTATCTCATTGTCTCTGAGTGGCTCAGTGTTTATAGCATGCACATTTGTAGCGCTGGTTGCTTAGATTTTAATATGTATTCTGATTTTTAAATTGCAGAGTTAAAATACTGCTGTGTCTTATCCTTTCTGACCACTGACTTGGCTTTGAGAACATTATTTGTTAATGAGGCTGTATCACTGTAAAGGAAAATAACTTGTTTAAATAAATATTAGTTTCAGTAATGTTAGGACAGCAAGAGCATTTTTAAAATAGCAAAACATGGACCCTTATCCTACTAAGCAAATATTTGTTAAATAAATTTAACATACTGAAACTCAAATTGTACATTTCTTGCCATTTTAGGGACTACCTCTGGTTATTAGAATTTCTTGATCTACACATGCTTGAAATATGAAGTTAAATGTCATAGAACAATATGATGATAACATGGTGTGAGGCTTGAAGACAAAAATTGTCATTGTGGTTCAGAACCGGCATCGCCTTACTCCAGGCAGACACCTAGGTGCTGTATGAAAATAACATAAAAATGGCAGCAAGACAGTCTTCTCTTCATAAAGGATAACTGTTTGGGATTAGAACTGGAGTGTGACAGGGATGCCTCTTACCATTTCTCTTCCTGTTGACGTTAATTTTAAATCAGAATCAATGTCATTGAACTCTGGGCAAACCTATAATTGCTGAATCTCCCTCAGCAAATGTCGAAGGGTATGAATGCTAATTGCTCCTGTTGTGCACTGGTTGTACACACGCCTGATGCATCCTCTCATATGTCTATCCCTGCTGGTCTTACGTTTGATGCCAAATTCCAACAGTCTTAGCCTTGATGATTCATCGATTGCAGTGTCATTCTCTAATAGGCAAACATCAATTGCCATCAGTATTTCTGTCTTATCCATGTCCAATTCACCTTCTATGGGTGCTCTTGAAGGTAGTCTGTCAGCTCTTTCATTGCCTTGTACCACTGCATGACCAGGACAGTAGATCCATATCAGTTCTTGAGGATTTGATGCTTCTGTGGAGGTTTTCCATTCATGTTGGAGCCATCCATTTTGGACTTTTTGAAGCATGGATTGTGAGTCTGATACAGTAACTGCCTTTGTTAATAAAGATTCAGACAGCCATCTTAAGGCAGCAGTAACTGCCTCTATCTCCATTCTCATGCTGGATGTTGTTATCATGTAAGCCCCACTTTGTTCAGCGATGGTTCTGCCCTTTACTGTAGCAGAGAAGCCCCACCCTGATTTATTATCACAGATTAAGATCTGATGGGTGGACGACGTGTCCTTTCTGACCGCTTTGTGGGAACTGGAACAACCACTGATCTGTCTTCTGTAATCTGCTCCGGAACAGTAAGTCTCAAGTTTGGTGCTGCTTTGTTGACTTGTTCTAAGATTTCTCGGTTTACCAGAAAGTCATCATAAGTATTATCAGTGGCTCTGCAGTGCTTGAGAATACTACCTGGTCTCATCTGATTTTGATGTCGTCTTACAGTCTGGTGACTGTCCACGCGAACAAGGTTCATTATGCTTCCCAGTGTGTGTAGGACTTGTCCGTGCAACCATGGATCACCCTTTGAAGAACAATTTTTGACGAACAAAGAATCTCCACTGTGGTACTTAGATACCTTCTTTCCACTGGTCCTACTTTTCGGTGTTGTCTGGGGCAATATCAGCGATAACTGTGTCCTGGGTTGACGGCCGTGCAGTAATTCTGCAGGTGATTTGCCTGAGGCTGCGTTTGGTGTTGTCCTGTATGCGAAAAGCAATTCATCTAGCGCACGGTATCGAGTGCTTCCTCGCCAGCAAATTTTTGTCATAGCAGACTTGAAAGTACGAACAAAGCGTTCTGCTTCGCCATTTGAAGCCGGATGAAATGGTGCTGTTGTGAGGTGCTCGATTCCATGTGATGTGCAGAAGCTACGGAACTGATGAGAAGTGAATTGCATTCCGTTGTCAGATACGATGGTATCTGGAAAACCTTCATGGAGGAAAACTTTGCTGAGTGCACTTATGGTTGCATCTGTTGTAATAGACGTCATGTTCACGATGTATGGATACTTGGAGTATGCGTCTACATACCTGTCAACCTGTAGGCCTACAAATTTTTCGTACAATGTACGGATTTTTGATACTTTTAGCAGTGTACGGCCGTACAGACTCGTTGTAGGAATTTTTCTTCCCTTCCAAAAAAAAAAAAAAAAACAAATAAAATTTTTTTTTTTTTTTTTTAAATTCTAAAAATATTTTCCAACCCAATTTTAAAAAAAATTTAAATCAGAAAATATTTTCTAGCCCAGGTTTTTTTTTAAACCAATTTTTTTTTATTTTTAATTCCGGAAATCTCGCCGTTCGCTTTTAAACTGAGGTCTCTCCCAGCAACCAATCAAATCCTTTTATACCCAAGTATTCGGCAAACACTTTGAATTCGGCCTCAAACGCTTTGGGTTTTCGGCGTGACATCACGTATTCTTAAAGTTACCTGTTATCAACGACGCCATTTTGTTTAAAAAAAGCTAAGTACTTATAACTTGGTTAAATATTGCTGTTGTTTTGCTTTGTTGCAATTCAATCGCTGCCTTAATCTTTCCAGTTAGGCCTACATCTTGCCACTCAATATATTTCCGATAAATTGTCATAATATTCTGTGTAAGCCCTACATAACTAGAAAAAGGTTTGTTTGCGTTGAGTAGGCCTACTTTATCCCAGCGCTCGAGATTAGCTGCTTTTTTTTTTAATAAAGTGGCAATCTGTTATCACTGGTCTAGGCTACCAACTGGTAAATAATAATTTTGTAAATTTTTGGTGGTACGTTTTTCTTCCTAGATTTAATATCTTGCCCTTCAATATATTTCCGATAAAGTGTCATAATATTCTATGTAGGCCCTACATAACTAGAAAAAAAAGTTTGTTTGCGTTGAGTAGGCCTACTCTTGACATACGGATGCGAGTCATGGGCAATGACTTACTTACTTAGTCGTTCCCCTTCTACCGTGAGGTGTAGAGGTTTGGAAGAGAGAGCGCCAGACCATTCTATCAGCTGTCTTCTTCCTGGCCTGGTTCCATTCTAGTCCTCGGTCCTTCAAAGATTGTCTAATGTTGTCCTCCCAGCGGACTCTGGGTCGTCCTGGAGGTCTGAATCCCTGGCTCTTTGTTTCCCATGCTTGTCGTGGTAGCCGATCTTCTCCCATTCTGCAGACATGGCCAAACCATCTTAGTTGGGACTGTTCTATTTGGGTCTGCAGCGGATGGGATTTTAGGCCTTGACGGATCGTCTGTTGCGGACCATGTCTCTTCTTGTTACTTCAACCACTTTCCTCAGATACCTCATTTCTGAGGTTTGAATCTGGCTTTTGTGGGTTGTAGTCATTGCCCACGACTCGCATCCATATGTCAAGACTGGGACATAGGTGGAGCGGTATACAGCCATCTTCGTTTTCTTACCAACCTCTTTCTTGCTGAGGAATCCACGATTTATGGCCTGAAAAAGTCTCCCAGCCGCTGCTTTTCGAGTGGCCAACTCTTCTTTGATGCCTCCCTTTCGGTCTATAATAGCTCCGAGATATTTAAAGTGGTCGACCTGCTCCAGGACCTGTTCTCCCAACTTAATCTGATGTTTTCTTTCTTCTCGTGATATCACCGTGGATTTTGTTTTAGAGCTGCTTATGACCATCCCTCTCTTCTCCAGCTCTTCCTTCCAGACTTGCAGGTTGGATTGGAGATGTGCCTCTGATTTAGCAATCAGGGCAACATCATCAGCAAATGCCAGCTCCGAAATATAGACCTGTCTCATCTTCCAGTACCCCACTGAATACTTTCTTGTTCTCTCCTTACATGCCTTGATGGCATCGTCCATAAGGAGTATGAAGAGGTAAGGTGATAGGATATCACCTTGTCTTACACCAGTGGTGGTCCTGAACTCTTCTGACTTATGGTTTGCTGTCCTCACATAATTTCTGTAAGACTTGTAGAAGCTCTGTATAGCATGAATCAGAGGTGCTGGAATATTCTTCCTTGCCAAACAGTCCCAAAGTTTGCTCCAGGGGACCCTGTCAAACGCCTTTTCCAGATCTATGAAACAAAGATGGATCTCACTCTTATACTCAAGGGCCTTTTCACTCAGCTGTCTGAGTATGAAGATTAGGTCTTGAGTACTTCGGTTTGCTCGGAATCCGCACTGGACCTCATCCAATTGTGGCTCAGCTAGGCGTCGGAGTCTCTGCTCTAGGATTCTAGAGTAGATTTTACCAGGGACACTGAGAAGGGATATGCCTCTATGGTTTCCACATTGTTGATTGTCACCCTTATGGGCAATGACTACAACCCATAAAAGCCAGATCCAAACCTCAGAAACGAGGTATCTGAGGAAGGTGGTTGAAGTAACAAGAAGAGACATGGTACGCAACCAGACGATACGTCAAGGCCTAAAATCCTACCCCCTGCAGACCCAAGTAGAACAGTCCCAATTAAGATGGTTTGGCCATGTCTGCAGAATGGGAGAAGATCGGCTACCACGACAAGTATGGGAAACAAAGAGCCAAGGATCTAGACCCCGAGGACGACCCAGAGTCCGCTGGGAGGACAACATTAGACAATCTTTGAAGGATCGAGGACTAGAATGGAACCAGGCCAGGAGGAAGACAGCCGATAGGATAGTCTGGCGCTCTCTCTTCCAAACCTCTACACCTCACGGTAGAAGGGGAACGACTAAGTAAGTAAGAGTAGGCCTACTTTATCCCAGCGCTCGAGATTAGCTGCTTTATTTTTTAATAAAGTGGCAGTCTGTTATCACTGGTCTAGGCTACCAACTGGTAAATAATAATTTTGTAAATTTTTGGTGGTACGTTTTTTCTTCCTAGATTTGATATTCTGTTCATAATTTTGTTTATTTTTATTTTATTTTTGTTGTTGTTGTTGCTGTTAGCCGTTTGCTTTGTTCGTTGTATTTTTTAATCATTCTCTTCGTCTACAAAGATTATTAGTTGAAATATTTCATCCACTGAATGATGGCTGAGCCTAATTCAAAGAAACAAAAGCTTGCAGGTCATGGTAAGTTTCAGGTCGAATGGGTTAAACTCTTTCCTGGCATTGTAGATGCATCCAAGTTAGTATCAACCCATGCTTTGTGTAGATTATGCAGCAAAACTATTAAAGTAGTAGCTTCAGGATTATATGATCTGAAAGTACATTTTAAATCGAAATTGCATGAACAAATGTTTGCAATGAAGAAGGGAGCATCTATTAAGACCTTTTTTGCTCAGCCAAAGCAGGAAAAGGGTGGCATTATAAGGGCTGAAGTTTTATTTGCCAATTTCATTGCCCAGCATAACTTAACTGCATCTGTTGCTGATCACTTTTGTGACTTGGCGCCTGTAATGTTTCCTGACAGTGATATTGTCAGAAAGTTCCAGTCGAAGAGAACCAAGACAACACTTATCATTAAAAACTGCCTGGCTCCATCTGCAACAGAACCAGTGATAAAGCTGTGCAGGGAAACACCCTTCTCATTAATGGTTGATGAATCAAATGACAAGAAAACAGAGAAGCAGTTAGCTATTATGGTGAGAGTTTTTGAAGAAGGATTGGGACCAAGAACGATATTGTTGGACATGCCTGTATGCAGTGGTGGAACCAGTGAGGCGATATTCAGTGACGTTGATAATCTGTTCACAAAATTTCATATTCCATGGAAAAATTGCATCAGTTTGCTAGTGACAACTGCAATGTCATGGTGGAGAAATCAAACTCAGTACTTACTAGGATCAAACAGAAGAACCCTTATGTTTTTAGTATTGGGTGCATTTGCCACCTTGCAAATTTATGTGCACAAGCTGGAATCAAACAGTTGACTGTGCCAGTAGAAGACCTTTTGTTAGACATGTACTGTCATTTTGAGCACAGCTCAAAACGACGAAAGGCTTATAAGGAGTTCCAACTATTCACATAAGCAGATGACCTGCATATTCTTAAACATTGCCAGACTCGCTGGCTGTCATTGCGGAAGGTAGTGGATAGAATTATTAACCAGTATACAGCTCTCTCATCTTATTTTGAAAGTCACAATGATGTTGAAAAGCCTGGCAGAGTCCAAAACACCCATAAAGTTTTAAAAGCAACACTAACCCAGCTGACCCTTCGTTTTCTGAGTTTCATTCTGCCACTGTTAAGTGAGTTTAATAAACTCTTTCAAACAGATGAGTCGCAGATTGGTGGCATGATGGAGGAGATGGACAGATTGCTTAGAAAACATTTTAGTTAAATTTGTGGAGATTAAGTATGTTATGCCTCAGGCGATCTTTGTCCTCTCAAGGCTGTGTGTGGTCCCGGTTGCCGGGTCCTCCCAGCATAGTGGAGGCAGCGTGGAGTGCTGTGCCTGTCCCAGACTGCTCTTTTTCGTGGACCTTCGGTCCCGAGAAAATTTTGGCTGGACTGACGTCTCGCAGATACGATGGTTGTATAGCGGCAGAAGGCGAGAGCAAGTTCGGGCACAGCGGACTGATCATCCGCTTGCCAGTCACACTGATTACGGAAACAACAATTAATATACTGTTGTACCAATAAACGCCTTTAGGCGTAACGGAACAACGGTTAATTTCTTGTTCCCCTAAGACGCCGCTAGGCGTAATGGCCACAGACTGCTTGGTCGGTCTTTGGCTAAGGATGGAAGAAGAAGAAGTATGTTAAACAGGTTGTTGACTTGAGGCATATCAAATTTAGTGATCGTGGGGTGCAGCATTATGACAGCATACTGGCAATTGGCCTCTCGAACAGAGCATTTATCGAAGAAATGGAGCTTGATAGTGGAGTAACGAGTTCATTTTTTAGGATGTCAGAAATTTTTACACATCAGTGGTTAAGAAAATTACTGATAAATTTCCCTTTGACAACCAGGTTCTAAAGGACTTAAAAGTGCTAGATCCAAGCTCTAAAGATAATCTCAGGTATCCAAACATCTGCAGATTGGTAGATGCTTTTGCCCAAGATCTTGATCAGGAAGCACTGAAAGATGAGTTCGATGACTACTGTATGTTGTCTGATGTGTGTGTGTGTGCCTCTACTAACAGATAGTGGTCAGAAAAAGAGCCTCTGTAGCTATTGGCTGGAAGTTGTTGACCAGAAAACTAGTACTGGTGCCATCCGCTTCCCTAATTTGAAAGTCATCATTCAGCGACTGCTGATACTCCCTCACAGCAATGCTGACTGCGAAAGATCATTTTCAATGATGAAAAAAATCCACACAGACTGCAGGAGGTCCATGAATGCGGACACACTTCTATTTTACAGTGTAAGATTAACATTGATACATGCTGTGCAGACTTTAAGCCCACAAATGCAATTCTGCAAAGTGCTAAAAGTGCATGTGTTGATTATAATACAAAACACTATACATCGAAAGAACAGGTTTTCAAACTGTGCGTCGCGGCTCCCAGGGGCGTCGGGGCCCTCGGCTAAGGGCGTCACGGTTGCTTGGGAAAAGTGTTGGGCTCGATATTATGAGCCAAGGTCCATCAATAAATAGTATAGAGAGGAGCCGCGGTGATTTATGCACAGGTCAAGGGAGCCGCGGACCAAAAATGTTTGAAAACCTCTGGTGTACATCATGATCACTAAGTTTTTTATATGTAAAGAACAGCATGAGATTATTAGCATGTTTTATATCACAATAATTCAAATGCTAATAGATTTGTATATGTCATTTCTCATTTTAAAACTGTATTGCGTATAATTTATTAATATATTTTTTGCGTAAGGATTTTTGGGTGTTTGTAAGGATTTTTTTGGTCCGGCGTACAGATTTTTGTCTCAGGAGGTTGACAGGTATGCGTCTATGATAATTGACCAATGTTCATCCATGAATGGACCGGCAAAATCCACGTATATCCTTTCCCATGGACGTTCGGTAGCAGGCCATGACTGGTGGCGCTGATGAGGGCTAGTCTGATTAGCTTTACATGCATCCCAACCAGTCGTTACAGCTTGGATGTCTGCATTGATATGTGGCCACCAGCAGTGTCGCCGTGCCAACTGCTTCATCCTAACAATTCCAGAGTGACTTTGGTGCACTATTTGAAGAATTTTCTTTTGAAGAGGTGCAGGAACTGTGACTCTGTTCGCTTAGGCTTGCCATAGGAGTTTACCTTCGTGAACTGAAATATTCATGCGACGATCAAAATAAGCTTTGATGTCCGTGTCCTTTCGAGACAGAGATTCAGACCATCCCTGTAATAACTAACACATACTGTCGAACTCTACTGAGTAACTTGTCTTTGGTTGTTTCATTTTGAACCAGTTGTGCGTTCAGAGGGATGTCTGCTATAGCATCTTCATTCTCCATAGTTATAGAAAAACATGAAGCTTCTGACTTGTCAAACTCTGGATCTACTCCCATTGGAAGTCTTGAAAGAGCATCCGCGTTAGCGTGTTTTGCAGTTGGCCTGTATTTTATCACAAATTTATATGACATCAGCAGAATAGCCCATCGCTGTAAGCGTTGCATAGTTAGTACTGATAATACAAGTTACTTGTGATCTGGAGAAAATATCGCCAACAAGGGTTTTGATCTGTCCGAAGTTCAAAAGGCCTTGAGAGTCCGTAGAGGTATTGGTGAGATTTCTTCACACCAAAAATAATAGACAGTCCTTTTTTTTTTTCAATTTGACTGTAGTTTCTTTCAGCTTGAGACGTCTTTGATGCAAATGCAATAGGTTTTTCTGATCCATCTTGGTATCTATGCGACAAAACTGCTCCTATGCCGTAACATGATACATCTGTTGCAAGGATTATCGGAAGATTTGGATCGAAGTGAACCAGCTTTGTTGCATTTATAATATCTGTTTTTAGAGCTTGAAAAGCTTCTTCCTGAGCTTTGGACCAAGAAAATGGAGTATCATTTTTCCTTAACCTGTTTCGGGGTGCACATAGCTCAGAGTAATTGGCAATATATTTATGGTAGTAATTTATTTTGCCGAGAAAAGATTGTAATTCCATAAGATTCTGTGATCTTGGTAGTTGCTTGATAGCTGCAATACCTGATTCTGAGGGACGTAAACCTTCAGCTGAAATGATGTTGCCTATGTACTCTACTTCTGACTTGAAAAATTCACATTTGGACTGGTTACATCTGAGTCCATGTTGTTCTAGGCGTCTGAATAGTTCTTCTATTGTTTGAATGTGTTCTCGTCAGATTTACCAGTGACAATTATGTCATCCAAGTAATTTGCACAACCTTCCAAACCTCCTGTGACTTGTTCAATGAAACGCTGAAATGTTGCAGGTGCACTTGAAATTCCAAAAGCTAGCCGTTGATACTAATATAAGCCATGTTGTGTGTTGATTACAACAAGCTTTTTAGAATCATCATCAAGTTGTATCTGTAAATAGACATCTGAGAGATCTATTTTGGTAAAGTGCTTCCCATTCTGCAATTCCTGGAATAGTTCCTCAGGTCTAGGAAGGGGGTACTGTTCTACTTGAATTTGAGAATTTATGGTTACTTTGAAGTCACCACAAATTCTAACAGTGCCATTTCGTTTTGGAACAACTACAATAGGTGCAGCCCAGTTACTGGAATGTACTGGTTTAATTATTTCTAAATCTTCCAGCCTTTTAATTTCTGCTTTGACTGCGTCCTTTTGTGCAAATGGTACTGGACGTGGCTTGTGAAATTTGAACTGCATTCTGGTGAACATGTACGTGAGCCTTGAATGTTGTGCATGTTCCTAATCCTTTGTTGAAAACATTAGGAAATTTGCTGCAGAGTTCTTTCACTTGAGCGATGGCTCCGACGGAAGAAAAGGGTTCAACCATATTAATGACTTTTGGAGGAACTTCATTTCGTTCTGTTACTGTAAGTCCAAAAGCATTGAACCATGGTATTCCGAAAAGATTAGCACCATGAGGTGTGTCGTGATTTAGTCTATCTCACAACACGGTTTTCTGTATACTTAGAAGTAAATCTGACCATACCGCACGCCATATGTTGAGAACTCTCTGATACACTGGCCAATGAAAACGCGTCATTCTTGGTGTGTATTGTAAAACGTACTAGACTTGAACATAGAGGCCCATTTTGTGTAACCGATGGTACAATGGCATTTTATTTTGAAAAGAATAAAGAATTATCACCGGAAAGGATTATATAATTCAACAACGGGAATGTTACGCTAGAGGTAGGTGTAAAAACTTTCTCGAATAGTATTTTAGTAAGATAGAAATATTAAGGGAAAGGGCTTCATTACACCAGGTTAGTCCCAATTTAGCTAGTTAAAGCATGCATATATTAAAATGCATTTTGCAAACTAACCAATTAGTAGATCAATACAGAATAATTCAAGCTTTAAATGACAAAAATCGCCCCATAAATAAGAAAGATAATGAATATTAAAATTTTGCTAATTGAACAGAAGGCAAAACTATGCCTCATTTTGATATTTTTAACACTCTTTTTGCCCCATGCCATCCAATACGGCGGATGTGCTAGTATATAAGACCTTGCCCTTGGCTAAATTGAGGCCACAACATTTAAAAAATACAGCTGAACAAAAGAAAGCGGTAAAAGTGTAAACGTTTTGTACCTTTGCCAACTGCATCTGCCTGGCAGACCTAGATGCTCATTAACAGCCTGTTACAGCTTGTATGTATTGCCTGAGGGTAAGAATGAATATATATATATATATATATATATATATATATATATATATATATATATATATATATATATATATATATATATAATTATGTAATTTTCCTGTGATTAATCCACTTGTGCGTTAGGAAGTGTGTTTATCATGTGTAAACTCTTGGAGACAAAAGCCAGCCTTGTAAAATGTGTAGAATAATTGAGAATGATGGCCAAAGGTACGTCTGTAAGTTTGACAAAGTGTTTGAAGGGGTATTTCTTAAAGGAACGACACATTTACCAGGAAGGATGACAGGAATTGTTTTAAGGCAGAGGTTTTCAAACTTTTTTGGTCCGCGGCTCCCTTGACCTGTGCATAAATCACCGCGGCTCCTTTCTATACTACGAAAATCTATATTTATTGATGGACCTTGGCTCATAATATCGAGCCCAACACTTTTCCCAAGCCACCGTGACGTCCTTAGCCGAGGGCCGCGACACCCCTGGGAGCCGCGACGCACAGTTTGAAAACCTCTGGTTTTAAGGAATTGATTAAGGTAATACTTAGTGCTTTATACTAGACCAAATCATTGTATGAAGGCGGATCATGGACAATTGGATCTAACTTAGGATTTATAAGGAAAATGTAGTCACAGTGAACTGGCTGTGAGTGGTACTGAGGTAAATTGTCCTGTGCATATGTTAGCACAATGTCTGACACTGTTTGCTATGTCCATTGTATGTGAGGACAGAATAGTGCTGGACCATACAGGGGTTGTGATGATTTGTATTCCAGGTTTTATCCTGCAAACTACCAGACGATTAGGAATCAACTATCTCTGTTGGACTCTGAGGTGCAAGTGCTCTTAAAGTCATTGGAGCCAGATACTCAGCATCCACTGCCTGGCAATTCACAGACGTGTTCGTCCATGGCAGGAGCGTGTTTGATTTCAACATAAAAGATAAATGGCAAAGAAAAGCCACTGGTCAGCCTATTCAGACTCTATCACCAATATATAAAATAAAAGGATAAAAATACAGTGTATGATGAATCCTTGTGGACAGAATGTATCTATTACTACCTTCACAGTTCAACTTAGTGACAAACTATATTGAATTATAAAATTAATCAGTGTAGAAAAATTGAAACTTAAGTACCGTATTCTGTTTGATAATTAAAGTTTCTATGTTTATTTATTTTATGCTGTAAATATATTTGAGTTACTTCTAAGTTACCTGACCGAAAAGAGAACCGGTATAGGGTAAATAATGTGTAAATATGTACCATCAGACTTGCTGAAATTATTTAAATTGAGTTCCAAGTTTTGTTGATACATAGTAAATATATATATATATATATATATATATATATATATATATATATATATATATATATATATATATATATATATATATATATATATATATATATATCTATAGATAGACCATAATTAGTACCCCTAGCATAATTAGCCATAATAAACTATAATAATAACACATAATATCAAAGGGGAATCTTGAAAGGGAGCAAATAGACTTTCAGGACATCTACTCTCATCACACCTGGAGGTTTATACAGATGGATTCTATCCTTTGATGTCAATACACCCTTATTCTTTTCAGAAAAGGGGGTATTTCTTATAAGACCAGTCTCCTACCTGGCACTATCCTGGCATCATCTGATACATCTTTTGGTCCAGGATAACTTAGATTACAATAAAAACAATAACAACAAACCCCTTTCGTGACAAGGTGTATCTGCGACAACTAGTCTTAGAGTGCATACTTTGTCACCCAATTTGACCTCAACATTTGTCCATCCTTTGATTTGGACGTTAACAGTTTTAAGTCGAGAATCAGGTGGTTTTAGGCGTGGTGATTCGATATCAGCATATCCCTTCAAACCGACCAAGGTGCATGACCAACCTGTGTCCAAGAGAAATTGTATAGGTTTGTTATTGACTAAGACATTAATGAGAAACTTGTCCTTGTGTTCTTCCATATCAATCAAGTTGACATCGGTACTTGATCTGTCATTTGTTTTCTTTGACAATCTGTCTGTGGAATTACGTCTTGAGCTGCTGTAGGCGGAACGTACTGAGGATAAGTGACCCGATTTTCCACAAACATTGCAAGTAGATTCCCTGTGTCTACACTGTGATCTTTCATGCTTAATGTAACGCGCTGGACATGACTTCAGTTTATTGGTATCTAAAGTCTCTTTCGGCCTGATCTGTGATGTAGCAGAACGAGTGAGTGACTGCGACCTTGTCTTTTTATACATGAATGTATGTCTGAATTGTGTCATCTCCTCTGAGGGTTTCAATGGCAGAACTTGTAGTTTCATATAACGCTGCTACTTGTGAAATCTTCTCCAGAGATTGATTTTCTTCAGATAACGCCGCTCTGCGTATAAATTCATGAAGTGTATGTTGTACAAATACCGGTACTTTCATCAACCAGTGATTGGCCACATTCATCTTTAGGACAAATAAATTTGCAATCAGTTGCTAGGCCTCGTAATTCTGCAATATACGGTGAGTATGTTTGGTCAGACTTCTTCCTTGATTGCCAAAAATGGTGTAAGGCTACAATGAGATGAGTGTGTTGCTCAAAATGTATGGAGAATTTAGCAGTGAGCTCATCGTATGAGAAAATAGACAAGTTGTCTGTTCCGAACAACATTTGTGCGAGTTGATATAAGGATGTGTGATGTTAATACAGTTTGTTGTTAAGAAATCTTAGTGTACTGAATGAGGTCAGCTGTGAAGGTCCCTGAATATAATAAATATTAGAGTAAATTTCCAGGGTACCTTTCTACTACCACCACTATGATCTCATTCAGACTTATTCTAGATAGAATGTAAGATGACTACGTTTGGTGTCTAGGGTTATGAAAGGTTAGTGTAAGGTTGCATTAACCAACTAAACATATAAACAATTACACAAATTATTTTATTATCTAATACAACACAACAGTACCACGACAATCACATACAAACTACACTTTAAAAGACTATCTTTAGTAAGTCAGTGGTTGAAAGTTAAGGTTTTTCAATTTATTGTCCTGAATCTGATTTATTTGGAATCAGGACTGACAATCAGTGAAATCATAGAAATTAATTACATCGATCAATTTTACACAATGGTTCTTCTGACCATAATACACATATTATTATATAAGGGTGTAGTTGTATTGTTTAACTGAGGTGACTTCTAGTATACACTGGTTGATTGTTTATTATCATCATCTCTGCATGTTGTTTGTAAGTTTTTATGGACACTGATGGAATGTTTATATCACTATTTTCAGTCTCTTATTTTAATACAATGTTAGTTGAGCGATCAGGTGCCGAAACATGCACCTATCTTTGTAATAGGATGTAGGACTCTTCCTGCACTTCGCTGAACGACAACCTTCAGCTCCCACTTCTTCAAGAATGATGATGGTTTACAGTTGTCTCCGAAAAAGGCAAGACTGTGGCAAGAATATATCGGCCCACTGTAGTCTGGCACCAGTTATTGACAGCAACCAAAACCCTCTGAAATCAGAAGGATATGCCTCCTTCGTAATCAACAGCCTACACTAATATTCAACAATCAGTACAGGCACATTACAAACAAACATGCAAGATCAGCTCTTTACGACAATCCCTTTTCACCAGTTTCTTTTGATGTGACCAGGTATACCAGTATTCCTCTCCCCTAATAGTTACAACGCCTCTGCAATTCCAGCAATAATCTGTTGTCCATACAATAGGATAGGTATTGTCGTGAAACATTCTAAATCCACATATATAAATTAAAAATGTAAAGGTAAAAGCCTAACGAATAAATTCAATAAAAGGAAAGAAGACTGGTAAAGAACAGTGCCGTCACTATAGCGTACGCCTGTGTTAATAGAACGTCATGCTAGTTAAACAAGAAAATCCCTTGTTATGCTCCGTCTGCAAAATTGTAACGCTTTCACGTTGATAGTAAAGCCTACTGTATCAATACACGCTTTCTACAAATAAAACTAGTACTATCTTTCTTAGAAAACCTTGAGATAGACACACTGCGTAATGACCTAGATAAATATTCCATTAATTTCATTTTATACACTACGTAATGAAAAGACAGATGGACTTAGAGGAGAGAGAGAGAGAGGGAGGTACTGAGGAACGCATGCAACACTAACACGCAGTCGCGCGATATAAAATAATGCCACCCCAAGCGTAAGGCATGAAGCACTAACTTTTTTTCAAATAGTCAGTGATAAAAAACACTACCCATACGAGAGTTAGGTTTAAAAACCTGTAAAATGCTTATTGGGAAACATGACATTCTACTGTTTTATGTCTAAACTCCTGACATTAGTCTGACAGTACAGCAGACACCCTAAAGTTTGGAAGTGAGGAGGTGGCAACAGCACGACTATCCTAGAAGAAAATACATATTTTGAACGCAGCCACTTAGCTCCCTTAAAACTTATATATTTGGGTCCCTTAGGACTTGCTGACAAAGAATATGTTAAGTGTTACGCAAATAGTCTAGGAATTAACAAATTATAGCCAAAAGAAAATAGTGAGGGTGTCAGACAACACCAAATAATAATCGCACAGTGGCATGTTTTGAAACCACCATTTTACGGGAAATAGGCCACCATGTTAAATCCTATTTGATTGGATAGCAGAATATGTAAGGCGAAACACGATTAGTCGGACTACAAAAACTAATTTTTTGTTGTTAGGGGAAACGGTAGTAGGGGTACTTTTTTTGAAAAGCTGTGTAAACATGGCCCGATTGGTTAGACCCGCCAATATAGTCAATTAGGAGCGTCAGTTCAGTGCCACATTTTAAAATAAACTTACTCAGAAACAGTGCGTTGAGAACCAGCTTATATTTTTTCTAAATAAAAGCCTGGGACAGAGGCAGATCGGAATTTGTACCATATTCATCGCCAGTCAACGTATTTGTGTATTATTTCCATGAATTGTGGTAAGCTTGACATATTTGATATCTTTTTGGATGAAAATTGAATGTGACTTGATAATTTATGTCTGTATATGTGTGTGGTTCAGTAGCAAACATAAGGCAAAGCCTAGATATTGCTCCAACCTGAACAAAACTTGTCGGAGAGAAGTAGAACTGCATGGGATCGCCAAATAGTACACTGACACCTATCTTATTGTATAGAAGGACTTACAGCTGAAATTGCAGAGGCGTAGTAACCATTAGGGAGAGGAATACTGGTGAATATTATTACATGAGAAGCTAACAGTTGGCCTACCGCTCTGAACTCAGTGTTTGTATGTATTGTGCTCAGTGTGGAAATAGATTATAAATTAGTTCTGAAGTAGGAGGTACAACCTTCTTGTTTCAGGGACCGTGGTCCTAACTTATTGAAGCAGCACCTAGTCTGAGTTTTGCTGAATCCAGAGGCTGGTAGCTGACTCCTTGGTCAAAATAGCGACCATTATTGCTTTTCAAGAACACGGTGAAGCAAGCGAGCAGAGGAGACTGTTTCCTGCCGCCCTCACAGCAGATAAGATTCTGTGGCCAGAGCAGCTCAATCCTATGTACCCCCCTCAAAAATTGACAGTATATTAATTAAAGAGGACAATAAATTGTTTCAAATGACAGGAACTGTGATCGTTTCCCAATATGATTTCCACCAAAAGTAAACACTTGAAGTCATGATGACAAACAACAACCTAGCTTGAAAAAGCCAGTATTACCTCATAGTACTACATCATAACTTACACACATATGATAATAATAATAATATATGTCAATACAAAGATCATATATATAAATTGTGTACATACAAATTGTGATTACATTTGATTGTGATTCCTGGTTCACTTTGTATTTGAATCAGGATATCTAATATTTGTAGTACTTAATACATATAATTTTAAACTTTAAAACTTGACTTATTAAGATAGTCTTATTGAGTGTTCTATGTGGGTGAGTGTCACGGTGTTGTAGAGAGTTGTGAATTAAACTAAATTGTTTATCTGTCTGTTGGTTGTTGTGAACATACACTTCATCACTTTCATAACCGTAGACATCTAACGTAGTCATCACAATATTCCAGAATAAGCCTGACTGAGGTATAAATGTGGTAGCAAGTAAGGTTATCTGTAAGACACTACACCTATTAGATACATATACCTTCACAGCTGATCTCAGTCAGTACACTAAGTCCCCTATAAATATTTATAACATCCCACTTTACCACATATATTGGGGTCTCGCTCCCGGGATATTGAACTTTCTCCTATTATATATATTGGGAATAATAAGAATTAAAAGGTATTCTTGGGTGGAAAAATAGGGTTGAGCTCTCAGTGCCTGTGGTTGTCATAAGATAATTATTGATAGATTAAATTGTTTAAATTTGCCTGTTAGACAATGGCCGATTTGGCAAAATTTCGATCTGCTGCTGTGCAGGCTGCTAAAGAGTTAGGAATGGAGGGACAAGTTATGATTACTTATGTCACTACGGAATGTGACAAATTTATTGAACGTGAAGAAAAAAGATTAGAAAAAGAGGCTGAAAGAAAATTAGAATCTGATAGATTGGCCGAAGATAAGAGAATAGAGGCTGAAAAGAAATTAAGAGGTTGCAGATTGAGGCTGAGGCTAAGAGGTTGCAGATTGAGGCTGAGGCTAAAGCATTGGAGGCAGAAGAAAAAAGATTGACTGCAGAAAGGGAAGACAAGCGATTGGCTGCAGAGAGGGAAGCTGAAAAGAAGGAGAAGAGATTACAAAGGGAACATGAGTTACGACTAAGGGAGTTTGAGTTTAAGGCCATGCTCCTGAAAATGGTGCCAGTCCCTTTACCTCTGATGCCACCGCTAGTCAGGGAGCCTCAACCTCAGCTATGAATTTTCATTTAGATCATTTTGTTGAGAAAGAAGATGATATCGAGAGCTATCTAAATAGATATGAACTGTTAGCTACCACGTATGGGTTAGAGAGAGAAAGGTGGAGCTTAAAGTTATCACAAGGACTTCGTGAGGCAGCTTATGAAGTTTTTGCCAAAATAAGCAGAGATGATCAAGAAAATTATGACATGCTAAAGCAGGCTCTTTTGTTAAGATATGAAAAGAATGCTGAATTTTATAGAAAAAAATTTAGGAATGCTAAACTACTGTCAGGTGAGACATATCACCAGTTCTCTGCACGGTTAGAGACATACTTGGAGAAATGGACTTCTCTGGGGAAAACCCAAGATCTTAAGGAAATGATCCTTATAGAACAACTAAGAGAGTCCATGGCTCCAGACCTGAGAAAGTTTCTCATGGAACAAGGTGCAGAGAGACCGGGTGAGTTACTAAATGTCGCTGAAAGGTATCAAGCAGCTCAGGCAGAGGTATCAGGTAATAAAAAGAAACAGGTAGAAAATTTTAAGGCACCACAGAACTTTAATAAATTTGATCCTAGAGATCAGAACAAAGGTAAGCACCAGTTTGATAGGCCACGGTATGACAATAAAAATAAAACCCCACAATTCGATGAAAGGAAATATGATGAAAGAAAATCTTTCAACCAAGGAAGGAGGTGGTGTAAAAATTGTAAGATGAACAATCATGACACTGACCATTGTAGAAGGAAACCTCCTCATTGTGCTGCTATGACATCTGGAAAGAAGGGAAAAAAGGTCAAACCTGCGGAACTACAGGAACCATACCACCCCCCAGTGTGTGAAGATGTAATCTGTAATGGTGTCACCATAAGGTGTTTATATGATACAGGTTTAGATTATGATTCCGTTGTGAGTTCTCACCTGGTGCAGGCAGATCAATACACCACAGAAACAGTGGAGATTCAAACTGCAACCAAGGATGTAGCTACCATGACACTTCCCGTCGCCCGGATAAAGGTGAAAACGCGATATGTGGAAGGAATCATAAAAGCAGCAGTGATAAATGAGCCAATCTACCCTCTGATATTGGGGTGTAGATATGTCTTCTTGGGGAATCCCAAGAGACCTGTGATATTGGCAACAGTGCAGACCAGATCACAGTCTAAAAAGGAGGAGGATAATCCAATAAATACTCACCCAGATGAGATGAGGAAGGCACAGGCTGAGGACAAAACACTCAAGCCATGTTTCAAGAAGTTGCCCAAATCTCATACACCCCCAGGCAAGGGAGAGTTTTATATGAAGAACAAACTGATATATAGGAAGGCTGGATCTGAATCCAATGGTCACGGACAGCTGGTCCTTCCCACTTCATATAGGACTAAAGTGTTGGAACTAGGGCATGCGATTCCCTTCAGTGGTCATATGGGGATCAGCGCAACAGGACAGCGTATAGCTTGTCACTATTTCTGGCCAGGGATAACTGAAGATATCAAACGATATGTAAAATCCTGTCCAGAGTGCCAACGAGTAGCACCTAAGCATTGGACTGCACCAGCAACTCTGGGGGAAATGCCCATAGTGGGAACACCCTTTGAGAGAGTTGCCGTGGATCTTGTGGGACCTCTCACTCGAACTAAGAGAAGGAACAGCTACATTCTGACTCTGGTGGACACTTGTTCTATGTGGGGAGAGGCGGTAGCCCTGTCATCGATTGACTCTAAGCATGTGGCAGAGGCATTACTCACAATTTTCACAAGGTTAGGCTTTCCCAATCAAATCTTGACTGATAATGGCTCTCAGTTCAAGGGGAAACTAACAGAAGATGTTTTCAGGATCTTCCAGGCCAAACACTTCCATTGTAGTGTGTACCATCCCCAAGGGAACGGCCAAGTGGAAAGATTTAATGGCACGTTGATGTCGATCCTGAGAAAGTTGGCACACGAAAAACCAGATACATGGGACCAGTACCTTCACGCCGCCCTCTTTGCTTATCGGGAGGTACCCCATAGTTCAACCGGTATGGCCCCGGCAACATTATTATTTGGAAGGCCAATAAAAGGTCCACTCGAAGCGCTGTTAAGAACGTGGACTGATGAAAAGGCAGAGGAAAATATTACATCCTCATACCAATATGTGAATGAGCTGACCACTCGTTTAAAAACTGGCTGGAAACTTGCCAATGAAAATTTGAGACAAGCCAGGAAGAAACATGCTGCCTATTACAACAGGAAAGCTAAAGACAGAGATTTGGCTGTGGGAGAGAAGGTACTGCTTCTTCTACCCGGTAGTCAGAATAAGTTACAAATTGGATGGCAAGGTCCATATACAGTTCTAGAGAAGGTGTCTAGAACAAATTATAAGATAGATAAGAAGGGGAAAGAAAAAATCTATCATGTGAATCTCCTGAAGAAATATTTGGAAAGAGAAAATCAGGAAGAGACACACTTGTTGACCTTGTCCATTGCAATGGAGATGAAAAAGGAACCACTTTCATCATTTGAATATCCATTACATCCCTGTGAGACAGCGGCACAGGTGAAAATCAGTACACATTTAACGAAAGATCAGAAGAAGAGAGTGCAACAGGTTCTAGATGATCATACAGAGGTGTTAACAGACCGACCGAGGCATACAAACTTATTGGAATATGATATGAAACTGATAGACCCCACACCTGTCTGTATGAAACCCTATTCGATTCCTTTTGCTAAGGAGAAAGCTTTGAAGGAAGAGATAGACTATTTGTTGAAGGAAGGAATTATTTCACACAGTGAATCTTCGTATAGTTCCAGTGTGGTACTCTTAAGGAAACCCTCTGGAGAACATAGACTCTGTATAGATTACAGGAGACTGAATGCTATCACAGAAGGTCAGGTGGATCCATTGCCGGATACAAATCAGTTGTTTGCCAGGCTAAATAAAGCTAAATATTTCTCAAAAGTGGATCTGAGTAAAGGATACTATCAGATTCCAGTAAAGCCTGAAGTTAGACCATACCTAGCTTTTAGTACCTCAGAAGGACACTATGAGTTTAATAGATTGCCATTTGGATTGAAGAATGCGCCTAGTGTCTTCTCTAGAATGATGAGAAAATTATTGGACCCTCTGAATAATCCATGCATCACAAATTTCATGGATGATATCCTTATAGCAACAGAAACATTTGAGGAACACATTGACTCTCTGAACATGCTGTTTAATCGACTTAGGGAAGCGAATTTAACAGCCCGACCAACCAAATGTTGCGTTGGATGTAAAGAATTGGAATTTTTGGGACACACAGTTTATCAGGGAAACATGACCCCTGACCCGAAGAATTTAGAGAAACTAAAGAAAGCCCCGAGACCACAAACCAAGAAAGACGTGAGATCCTTTGTCTCATTATGTGGTTTCTACCAAAAGTATATCAAAAACTTTAATTCCATATGTGCACCGTTAACTGATTTGACACGTAAAGGACATCCAGATCGCATTACCTGGACAGCACAATGTGAATTGGCTTACCAGGAATTGAAGGAAAAACTTACAAGTAAGCCTATTTTGAAATTACCTGACTTAAGTCAAGAATTCATTGTAAGGACAGATGCCAGTAATATCGGGTTAGGTGCGACCCTGTTACAGAAATCAGATGCACTAGATGGGGAATTAAGCCCAGTGGCATATGCTAGCAGAAAGTTGAATAAAGCTGAAACCAATTACTCAACTAGCGAAAAAGAATGTCTTGCAGTAATATGGGCGATAAAGAAATTCAATATTTATCTGTATGGGAAGGCATTTAAGTTGCAAACGGATCACAAACCCTTGTCGTTTCTAGCGCAGGCAAGGCATGAAAATTCTAGGTTACTCAGATGGTCCTTACTTATGCAGCCATTTGAATTTAGCATTGAGTATATTTCTGGAAAAACAAATCTGGGAGCGGATTTTCTAAGCCGCAATCCGTGTGATGAGAATCACCGTAAGCCCCAGAAATAATTATGGTAAAGTGGGATATTATAAATATTTATAGGGGACTTAGTGTACTGACTGAGATCAGCTGTGAAGGTATCTGTATCTAATAAGTGTGGTGTATTACAGATGACCTTACTTTCTACCACATATTTATACCTCAGTCAGAATTATTCTGGAATATTGTGATGACTACGTTGAATGTCTAGGGTTTTGTAAATGATGAAGTGTAAGTCACAACAACAACAGACAGATAAACAATTTAATTTTATTTCACAACACTGTACACCACTGTGACACTCACACACATATAACACTTTATAAGACTATCTTAAATGAGTCAATGGTAAAGTTTCAAATATATATATGTATTAAGTACTTTCACTAATAGATATCCTGATTCAACCACACAGTGAACCAGGAATCACTATCATATGTAATCACAATTTATATGTACATAATTTATAAATATGAACCTTGTAGTGACATATTTTATTAGTATTATCCTATGTGTGTCAGTTTTGTAGTAGTACTATGAGGTAATACTGGTTTTGTTTTTCAAGCTATGTTGTTATTTGTCATCATGACTTCAAGTGTTTGTTTATCTTGGAAATAGTAGGGGGAAAAGTTCACAGTTCCTATCAATTTAAACAATGTATTTTCCCTCTGTTTTACTATAATGTCAATTTTAGTGGGGGACACATAATGTTGAGCTCCTCTGGCCACATAGGCTTAACTTTCGTGATGGCGGCAGGAAAAGACTCCTCTGCTCGATTGCTCCCCTGTGTTCTGGAGACACCTCACTGGTCACTATCTGGACCCAGGAGTATGCTGTCAGCCTCTAGATTCAGCAAAGCTCTGACCAGGTGCTGCTCAATAACTTTAGGACCACAGTCCCTGAAACAAGAAGGTTGTACCTCCTACTTCAGAACTAATTTATACTTTTTTTTTTACACTGAGCACAATACATAACAAACACTGAGTTCAGAGCGGTAGGCCAACTGCTATCTTCATCTGAAACATTTTACAGCAGTATTCTCCTCCCTAATGGTTACTACGCCTCTGCAATTTCATCTGTAAGTCCTTCTATACAATAAGATAGGTGTCAGTGTACTATTTGGTAATTCCATGTAGGCCTAGGCAGTTAAACTCCTCTCCGACAAGGTTGGTTCAGGTTGGAACAATATCTAGGCTTGGCCTCATGTTTTCTACTGAACAACACACATATACAGACATAATTTATCAATTTACATTCAATTTTCATTAAAAAGATATGGAATATATCAAGCTTACCACAATTCATGGAAATATTACACAGAAACGTTGACTAGCGATGAATAATGGCACAAATTATGGCACAAATTCAGATCCGCCTCTGTCTCAGGCTTTTATTTAGAAAAATATAAGCTGAATCTCAACGCACTGTTGCTTTAGAAAGTTTAATTGAAAATGTGGTGCTGAACTGACGCTTCTAAGTGACTATATTGGCGGGTCTAACCAATCGTCCATCTGACTTCTGCTAGGCCCAGGATGTCCCACGAGTATCTAACAAGTTCATGTGTTAGTTCTTTGACTTTTCCACACGCATATAGCGTGCGTACATTCCAAGTTCCAACAACAAAACTTTCTCTTGGAAGTTTCAAAACAGGTGTTTTTACCATGGGTTACAGATGACATTCTGAAGTTATGTGATACACGGCGGGAAATGAAAAAGGTTAAGAAAGAGGTTCCTGAAGCAGCATGGCAATACAGTATGGTGAATAAAAATATTAGGAAGAAAATGAAACAGGCCAAAGAAAAATGGGTAGCTGATCAATGTGAGTCCATTAATACGGGGCTAATAAAAGGTAACAGCAAGGCAGCTTTTGACACATTAAGAAAACTATCAAAACCCCAACAGCCCAGGGTAACTGTCATAGAAGATAGCAATGGGGCTCTGCTCAATGAAAAAACAGCTGTAATGAGAAGGTGGACAGAATATTGTAAAGAATTATATAACTGTAAACTTGACACTGACTTAGGCATATTAAACAACATTAAGTGCGAAAACAGGGAACTCGGAAATGCAGCAATATTACGGGAAGAAGTGGAAGAGGCTATATGTTCGATGAAAGGAGGGAAGTCACCGGGTGTGGATAATATCCCAGCAGAGCTCTTGAAATATGGAGGACCAGATATAGTAAAAATCATGACAACAATTTGCCAGAAGATATGGAGTACAAAAAAATGGCCAAAAGAATGGACGCAGTCATTAGTAATACCGCTTCCAAAGAAAGGAAATCTAAAAATGTGCAAGAACTACAGAACCATTAGCCTTATTAGTCATCCAAGTAAGGTGATGTTAAGGATACTTTTGAACAGAATAAAACAGAAATCAGAAGAAATCTTGTCAGAGGAACAGGCTGGCTTTAGACCAAAAAGAAGTACCTCAGAACAAATCTTCAATATTAGAGTCTTCTTCTTCTTCTTCCGTCCTTAGCCAAAGACCGACCAAGCAGTCAGAGGCCATCACGCCTTGTGGCGTCTTAAGGGCAACAGCAGATTGATTTTCTCTGTTGTAGTTTCCCATCACGCCTAGCGGCGTCTTTAGGGCAACAACAAATAGATCCATCTGCCGCTGTTTCCGTAATCGGTGTGACAAGCCAACGGGTGATCAGCCCATTGGGCCAATATTAGAGTACTTATCGAAAAACATCTCCAACATCAACACGATTTATACCATAACTTCATCGATTTCACAAAAGCCTTCGATCGAGTCTGGCATGAAGGCTTATGGCAAGTAATGAGAAAATTCAATTTTGATACCAACATCATAGATATCATTGAAGCACTATACAAGGACGCAAGCAGTGCTGTTTTTGCAAGCAACGACATTGGAGAATTTTTCAAAACAACTGTAGGAGTTCGGCAGGGATGTATCCTGTCCCCAGTGCTCTTTAATATTTATCTAGAACATATTATGCAGGAGGCTCTCTACGATTATAAATCAACCATATCGATTGGAGGCCGACCTCTGTGCAACCTACGTTTTGCTGATGATATTGATCTGATAGCTGGATCAGAATCAGAACTTCAAGACCTTACCTCTAGACTGGAGAAAGTAACAAGAACGTATGGGATGGAAATTAATATAGAAAAAAGCAAGATATTGGTGAATAGCCATAAGAAACATGTTCCGACCAACATTACGTTAAATGGGCAAACGTTAGAAGAAGTTAACACCTTTAAATATCTCGGGTCCACTATATGTAGTGATGGAAGATCAAGTAAAGAAATCAAGACAAGACTTGAGATGGCCTCAGCTGCCATGACAAAGTTGAATGTGATCTGGAAAAGTAACATCAGTTTTCCTGTGAAGATCAAATTATACAAATCACTTGTATTATCTATTCTCTTGTATGGGTGTGAGAGCTGGACACTCACTGCAGATACGGAGCGAAGAATTCAGGCTTTCGAGCATAAATGTTATAGAAGAATTTTGCGTATTTGCTATAAAGAGCACAAAACAAATGTCTATGTTAGAGAGAAGATAAACACCTATGCAGGCCACCAAGAACCACTTTTGTCAATAGTGAAACATCGAAAGCTTGCCTGGTTTGGGCATGTAACTCGTCATGACTCCCTTTCGAAAACGATCCTTCAGGGGACAGTCGAAGGTAAACGGAGAAGAGGAAGGCAGAGAAAATCCTGGGCTGATAACATCAAAGAATGGGCAGGACACGGTTTTTCCACACTTGTACGCATTGCTGAGGATAGAGAGCAGTGGAGGACCCTGTCTGCTGATGCTTCCACCATGGCACCCCTACGACCCATGACGGGTTACGGGCTGAGATGATGATGAACCAATCGTGCCATGTTTACCCAAGCGTTTGAAAAAAAGTACCCTTCCATTCGTCTCCCCTAACAACGAAAAATAGTATTTATAGTCCGACTAATCGTGTTTAGCCTTACATTTATTTCTATCCAATCAAATAGGATTTAACATGGGGACTTATTTCCCGTACAATGGTGGTTTAAAAATCTGCCACTGCGCAATTCTGATTTTGGTGTTGTCTGACAGCACCATTATTTTATTTTGGCTATAGTGTGTTAATTCCTAGACTATTTGCGTAACGTTTAACATATTCTTTGTCAGCAAGTCCTAAGGAACCCAAATATATAATTTTAATGGAGCCAGGAGGTGGCGTTCAAAATATGCATTTTCTTCTACCTCCCGTTCACTTCGATCGATGTGGTGTCTGGGTACTGTCAGGCTTTCAAACGTAAACCAGTATAATGTCATGTTTCCCAATAAGCATTTTTCAGGTTTTTAAACCTAACTCTCGTATGGGTAGCGTTTTTTATCACTGTCCATCTGAAAAAAAGTATTGCTTCTGGCCTTACGCTTGTTGGGGGTGGCATTAATATCACGAGACTCGTGTTTAGTGTTGCATGCGTTCCTGCTTTCAGCCCTCCCTTCTTTCTATCCTAAGTTCATCTGTCTTTCCGTTTATGTTAACGTAGTGTAATTAATGTTAGTATTAATTTAGGTCATTACGCGGTGTGCCTTATCTCAAGGTTTTCTTAGAAATGCAGTACACGTTCTGTTGTGTTGTGGAAACGCGTGTATACTGCTATAGGCTTTACTATTAACGTGGAAACGTTACAATTTGCAGACGAAGTAGAAAACAAGGGGGATTTCGAGTACAGTCATTGTGACAGCACTGTTCTTTACCATTCTTCTTTCCTTTTATTGAATTTATTTGTTAGGCTTTACCTTTACCTTTTAATTTATATATGTGGATTTAGAATGTTTCACGACAAATTCTCCCCTCTTAAAACAGACGTTATATAAAAAGTAAAAAAGGTAAAGGAACCCGTTACACGCCCATTGAGGCATATTGGGAATATGGTGTTAGGCCCATATTATCTTGACCGTCGGCACACAAGGGGTGATGTGGTCGGCATCACGCCGGCCGCCTTAACCTTCCCAGAGTAGCTCTGGTACCCATTTGGGGCTGGGTCGACCCAGGAGCCGTTTGTGGCCTAAAAATTTTTCCGCCTCATCTGGGGATCGAACCATAGACCACTGCGCTAGGAAGCCAGTGCACTAACCACTATGCTACCGCGTTATATGTCAGTCTATAATTCTATATACACATAGAGAAATTTATTATTATTTCTGGGGCTTACGGTGATTCTCATCACACGGATGGCAGCTTAAAAAATCCGCTCCCAGATTTGTTTTTCCACTTATATACTCTATGCAAAACTCATATGGCTGCATCAGTAATGACCACCGGAGTAATCTAAAATTATCATGTCTAGCCTGCGCTAGAAATGACAAGGGTTTGTGATCCGTTTGCAACTTAAATGCCTTCCCATACAGATAAATGTTGAATTTCTTTATCGCCCATATTACTGCAAGACATTCTTTTTCTCTAGTTGAGTAGTTGGTTTCAGCTTTATTCAACTTTCTGCTAGCATATGCCACTGGGCTTAATTCCCCATCCAATGCATCTGATTTCTGTAGCAGAGTCGCACCTAACCCAATATTACTGGAATCAGTCCTTACAATGAATTCTTGACTTAAGTCAGGTAGTTTCAAAATAGGTTTGCTTGTAAGCTTTTCCTTCAATTCCTGGTAAGCTAACTCACATTGTGGTGTCCATGTAATTCGATCTGGATTTCCTTTACGGGTCAAATCAGTTAACGGTGCACATATGGAATTAAAGTTTTTGATATACTTTTCATAAAAACCACATAATGAGACAAAGGATCTCACGTCTTTCTTGGTTTGTGGTCTCGGGGCTTTCTTTAGTTTCTCTAAATTCTTGGGGTCAGGGGTCATGTTTCCCTGATAGACTGTGTGTCCCAAGAATTCTAATTCTTTACATCCAACGCAACATTTGGTTGGTCGGGCTGTTAAATTCGCTTCTCTAAGTCGATTAAACAGCATGTTCAGAGAGTCAATGTGTTCCTCAAATGTTTCTGTTGCTATAAGGATATCATCCATGAAATTTGTGATACATGGATTATTCAGAGGGTCCAATAATTTTCTCATCATTCTAGAGAAGACACTAGGTGCATTCTTCAATCCAAATGGCAATCTGTTAAACTCATAGTGTCCCTCTGAGGTACAAAACGCTAGGTATGGTCTAACCTCAGGCTTTACTGGAATCTGATAGTATCCTTTACTCAGATCCACTTTTGAGAAATATTTAGCTTTATTTAGCCTGGCAAACAACTGATTTGTATCCGTCAATGGATCCACCTGTCCTTCTGTGATAGCATTCAGTCTCCTGTAATCTATACAGAGTCTATGTTCTCCAGAGGGTTTCCTTAAGAGTACAACACTGGAACTATACGAAGATTCACTGTGTGAAATAATTCCTTCCTTCAACAAATAGTCTATCTTTTCCTTCAAAGCTTTCTCCTTAGCAAAAGGAATCGAATAGGGTTTCATACAGACAGGTGTGGGGTCTATCAGTTTCATATCATATTCCAATAAAGTTGTATGCCCCGGTCGGTCCGTTAACACCTCTGTATGATTATCTAGAACCTGTTGCACTCTCTCTTTCTGATTTTTCGTTAAATGTGTACTGATTTTCACCTGTGCCGCTGTCTCACAGGGGTGTAATGGATATTCAAATGATGAAAGTGGTTCCTTTTTCATCTCCATTGCAATGGACAAGGTCAACAAGTGTGTCTCTTCCTGATGTTCCCTTTCCAAATATTTCTTCAGGAGATTCACATGATAGATTTTTTCTTTCCCCTTCTTATCTATCTTATAATTTGTTCTAGACACCTTCTCTAGAACTGTATATGGACCTTGCCATCCAATTTGTAACTTATTCTGACTACCGGGTAGAAGAAGCAGTACCTTCTCTCCCACAGCCAAATTTCTGTCTTTAGCTTTCCTGTTAAAATAGGCAGCATGTTTCTTCCTGGCTTGTCTTAAATTTTAATTGGCAAGTTTCCAGCCAGTTTTTAAACGAGTGGTCAGTGTGGCGCCGGCTAATGCACGCCACACGCTAGAAAATATATAGGATTTTGGTGCTGATGAGCGCTGCACGATAGTAATTTGTCGATATGTGTATTGCGCACATGACGTGAGCAGTGTGGAAAAAAG